>CM076582.1:252031154-252446415 GCA_034641835.2 Pinus albicaulis
AGCAAAATTCACATAAGAACTCATGTTAAACTTGCAATTAACCTCATCATCTTCAAGCACTTTCTTTTAATTCTGAATTGGATCATTTAGCATAAAAAAACTAATATTCCCATTTAGATCAAGTTGGTATCAGAGCACTAGGTTTACTTGTGCAAAGAGGATTTACTTTGTTTTGCAAGTGTTTAAATGCTTACAAGGTTTAATCTCAAGAGAGGATAAGGCCAACTTATGGGTGCAGGTTGTCTAGTTGGAGCTAGAAGGAGGGCACAGTTGCCACAATTTCCACCACAAGATTCACCTCCAGTTGCATTAGAAGCTTCAGTAAGCATTTCTCATGAAGGAGGAATTGATAACATGTCATAGTATGAGAAGGCTTTTAGGAAGGCTTTCTTAGACATGACAGAGATGGTGAAGGTCCTTTATGAAGAGAGGAACACAAGGTTGCGAGGTGAAAGCTCCAGGCCTCCAAGAGGAGAGGGTTCTCCAGGAGGAGGAGGTAATGGAAATGGTGATAAGCCACCATCTAATCCACCATCATCCTCACAACCATATTCACCTTCATCTTCATCCTCTTCCACTACTACAACCCTTACACGTACTCATTAACCTACCTCAAAAGGAATTTGTAAACAACCCTTGTTAAAACTTGATATTAAATTTGAGTTGCATATGTATAGTGGTGAAGTGAATGTAGAGAAGCTGGGAGATTGGGTTCGTCAGTTGGATCTATTATAGAATTCAAAACCTTCAAGATGGTGATAGAAAGATACAGTTATCTTCCTTGAGACTGGAGGGTGCAGCACTATTATGGTGGGAAGCCAAGACACAAGATGAGATAAATAAAAATGGTAAGATCTCACTCTCTTGGTATAAATTCATTGCTACAATTAAAAGACAATTTTAACCTCTATAATATATGCAAAAATACATCATGAATTGGCAGAACTTCAGAAAACTTAAGGGTCAAAGTGTGTAAGATTACACCCAACAATTTAGGAAAAGAGCTCTTATGTTAGGTGTTGATTTTAATTCACAATACACGTAGTTGAATTATATAGGGGGCTTACATAGCTAAATAAGTTAGTACATTGTCCTTATGTTCAATCCCACTAGCTTAGATAAGGTTTGTTTGTGGGCCACTCACTTTGAGGCAAGACGGAAAAATATTCCATAAGAGTGTAAAAAGAAGCCATTTAAGGGTGGAGAGAAAGGAAAGGGAAATAAAAATGAATTCGTTAAAAAGGAAGGAGATTAAATGACATGCAAACATTGTTCCAAAGAGGTTCATGATGAAGACCACTGTTGGAAGCTTCATCCAGAGATGAGGCCCAAGAAATTCAACAACAAAGGAAAACAAAAAATCATTGCAACCACTCAACAGGATTTAGGATCCTACTCGGGTGATGAAACTAAAATTACATCCATGGGTATGAAGGTAAAATAATTCATTGCTAGCACTAGTGCATCAATTTGTCACACTAGTACTCCAAATGAAGAAACAAGAATTGAATTATTTCATGTGAGGGTTATATCAAAACATACAAAAATAGACACACTATTTGATAGTGGGTCTCAAGCAAAATTGATATCTGAAGACTTAGTCAAGAAACTTAATCTTGAAACAATTCCTCATCACAAACCATATCCATTGGGTTGGATATGCAAGAACACAAATTTACAGGTTACAAGAAAGTGTATTCTTCGGCTTGCAATCACAACAAACTTCATTGATGAAGTTGAATTAGATATTGTACTGCTTGATATTTCAGGAATTATTTTGGGTAGTCCTTACCTCTATGATAGAAAATCTATCTTCTATTGCTTTGAAAACAAGTACCACTTGTTCAAAAATGGTGTGGAGTATATTGTGGGAACTCATCACAAGAAACTAAATCTTTCAATAGTTAATGTAGGGAAAATGAAAAGACTAGTGAATTCAAGAAAGAATTTTGTACTTCTTATAATTAAACCAAAGAATGATGTGGATTATGAAGAATTACAAGGTTGTGATCCAAAGTTTAAATCTGATTTGATTGAAGTGGTTAATCAAAATAATGAGATGTTTCAGGATCCAAAGGGGTTACCTCCCAAGAGGGGAATCCAGCATGAGATAGAGTTGTAGCAAGATTGCCCTCTTCCTAACATTGGCATGTATAGGATGTCGATGATGGAGAGTGCTTAAATCAAAAATCAAATCCAATATTTGTTGGACAAAGTGATCATCTAACCAAGTACTTGGCCATGCAGGTCACCTATTGTGTTGGTGCCAAAGAAGGATGGAACATGGTGCATGTGCATAGATTTCTGTGCATTAAACAAGATCACGGTAAAAAACCGTTATCCACTTCCCAAAATAGATGACTTACTTGATCAATTTAAAGATGAAAAGTATTTTTCTAAGTTGGACTTAAGGAGTGGCTACCATCAAATTAGAATTGTTGAAGAACACATTTGGAAGACAACATTCAAAACAAAGCAATGTTTGTTTGAATGACTTGTTATGCCTTTTGGTTTATGTAATTCTCCCGCTACCTTCATGTGTGTGATGAATGATGTTTTGAGGCCATTTCTTGATGATTTTATCATCGTCTACTTAGATGATATCTTAATTTTTAGTAAATCACTCAATGAACATGTCATGCATGTAAGAAAAGTATTTGATGTCTCAAGGAAAGAATAGTTGTTTTTGAAGATGTCAAAATGTGACTTTGGTAAAAAAAAAATGGTGTACTTGGGGCATATCGCTGGAGGAGGTGAGTTGAGGATAGGCCCCTCTAAGGTAGAGGTCATTGGGAATTGGCCAACGCCCAAGACAGTCACTGAAGTAAGAAGTTTTTTGGGAGCAGCACAATATTGGACGAAGTTTATTGCTAACTTATCTTTTATCGCGGCTCCTTTGCATGCATTGACTAGTGTGAAAAAGGTATTCCAGTGGGGAGGCAAGCATAAAAAATCATTTGATGCTTTGAAATAAAAGATCAGTTCAGCCCCAGTACTTGCATTATCAGACTTGAGACAGCCCTTTGAGATTCAAACTGATGCAAGTGACTATGCCATGGGCACAGTCCTTACGAAACATGGTAAGCTCATTTCATTTCATTCAGAAACTTTCAATGGTGCAATGCTTAACTATCCTATTTATGACAAGGAGCTTTATGCATTGGTTCAAAGTGTGAAAAAGTGGAAACACTACTTGATGGGAAAGGAAACCATCATACACACCGACCACCAACCATTGCAATACTTGTAATCCAAACTAAGTTGCAATAGTCAAGTCACTTTCGATGGATGGGTTTCTTATAACAATTCCACTTGGTCATCAGGTATAAGAAAGGTATTTACAACAAGGTTACTATATGATTTCTATGCCTATTATTAGTGCCGCTACTTTAGTCAAGCATAATTTTGTTTTGCATGAAGGTTATGTTGAGAAATATGCATGTGATAATGACTTTCAAGATGTTTATGTAAGCTTGAGTCAAGGCAACCAAGTAGAGGAATTGGATTACCATTGAGTGTGTCATGTTTCATAAAATATTGTTCATTATGTGCAATCAGTAAGCCTAGCAATAGGAATTTAGGATTATACACACCACTTCCTATACCTTCACGTCCGTGGGAGAGTGTTTCTATGGATTTTGTAGGAGGCCTTCCTTTGTCAAAAAGAGGTCATGATTATTTTTATGTAGCTGTGGATAGGTTCAGCAAGTTGTGTGTATTAATTCCATGTAAAAAGAAAATCACAGCTGAACAAACAGCTCACTTATTCTTTCAGCATGTTTGGGTTCATTTTGGTTTGCCCACATCCATTGTTAGTGATCAAGATTCTTGATTTGTTGGGAATTTTCGGTCAAGTTTGTGGGACTTGATGGACACCAAGTTGAAGAAGAGCACAACCTTTCATCTGCAAATAGGTGGTCAAACCAAGGTGGTTAATCGAACAATCATACATCCTCTTCGAGGATATTGCAGCAAGCATTCTAAGTTGTGGGATGAAAACTTGCACTACATTCAGCATGCTTATAATCGTGCAAAACACTCCTCTACACAAACATCGCCATTTGAGGCATGTCTGGATAGTTGCCTAGATCGCCATTGGATTTCATTTTTGGGAAGGATTTTGCTATTGATGGCCATAGCGACATAGACAAAACCAATAATTTTATAGAACAAATCCAATTGATACATAAAATAGATCAAGATCGGCTTGAAAAGAGCCAAGGCAAGTACAAAGGCAGGCATGACAAGCATCGTGTAGATCAAGTTCCAAGTTGGTGACAAAGTTTGGCTTCACATTAGCAAAGAAAGGCTTCAAGGGGAAGGTAAAAAACTGAAACCAATCCATTATGGTCCTTTCAGAATTTTGGAAAAGAATGGTGGAAATGCCTTCAAGTTAGATTTGCCTTCATACATGAAAATTTACTTTGTTGTTAATGTTGAGAAATTGAGGTTGTATGAGCCTCCATTGATTGAAGATCAAGGAGAATAGGTTCAGATTCCTTCTACTGAAGACTTTTCTCCTGAATACCTTGATGAGCTTCAACAAGACACCATTATTGATAGAATAACAAGGACATCAAAAAGAGGGAGTGTCGACTACCTTCGTGTGGGGATCAAAGGCACAAACCCCTAAAAGGCCAAATGGATTGAGATTGGAAAGGTGAGGGAATTGTACCCTCATATTCTGAACAACTGAAAATGATATTTTGGGATCTAAAAGTGTAGAAATTATACAACATGCATGTATATATTGGATTCACCCGATCTAATAATGTATTAAAGTTAAATACCGAATCACTTCTACAAATATTTTGCGGAATTAAAAACAACACAATTGTCAATCACATGAAGCAAAGAAAAATATATCAAAACCACAACACCAGATATTCCCAAGGAAAGCTTGCTGCTAAAAACCCCTCTATTATATATTGTATATTCCACAAGGAATCATGAAACAATTACATACACTTCTTCTCACAATAATCCTCTGGTATTCAGCTAATTGTCTCACACTGTCTCAGATAAAATTGGGCCAATACTCAGCCAATTTTCTGCCTCCAGACAACCTGCCTTGCTCACGTAGTTCCTGATGAATGCAATCCTTAATCACAAATCATTTCAGCCTTACTCAATTGTGCTGAGTATCATGGGAATCTTATGGTGTTATAACTACACCTGGGTAGCTTGCTAATATCACAACTGATAGTTACACTTCCCTTTCACCTATTCAACTGGGTCTCCACTGGAACTGACATTCATGTAGTTAATAATAGTAAAAACATCAGTTGCATGTGAGATCACTACATGTGAATTAATTAATATTTAATTCACTTGATCTCTCACTAGTGTATCTGCAGTTACAACTAGCAAAACTGACTTTAACTCACTTAACTGAGTTGAACTAATTTACAACTTGCACAACTCATGCACCACTGCACTTCCAAATCTGTTACAACTAAATTCAACTTGCATGTCCCACCAACCAACCACTTGACTCGAAATTACTTAGCTAATTGATTTTCCACTTCAATTAACTATTTTCAAGTTCTCACTGAGAATAGATTATAGTTTAATGTCCGTCTAATTTTAAGAGATAATAAAAATAGACATGCATCTATAAATAGACATGCACATACATCTATAAATAGAAATACACCTAAAAATATCCTGTGTGGGCCCCACCCTAGTGTAGGTGCTTAATTTTCACTAGGATCATGGATGTTGTTTCCAGATGCCAATTTCACTATTTTTTGTTGCAAACTTCAACACTCCCTCTCAACAAGAAAGGAATGTCCTTGCATGTGACATGAAACTCCATGCATGTGACAACACTTCCCTAGTGTTTCTCGCACGTGCAACACTTCGCTAGTGTTTATCGCACATGTAATGCTTCCGAAATTGAATAGCCTCCAAACAACTGATTCAGTTTAATGCATTTGTCATCAAAGTCTTCTGACTTCTTGCTAGCTATAGCACATGTCTACTGGATCCTCTGCGTTGCTAACACCTGCATCCATGCACTCTGCACTTGCTGCCAACTTTGATCTGCACTCCAGTATCTGACACTGTCACTTTGATTTCATGTCCTCACAACATCTGACTACATCAATCCAACTGATCCTGCTACTACTGCTCTGTGGCCTCCTAGTAGCCAGGTTTAATTCATGAGATCCACACCATCTCAATGAATCCTGCCCAAAATTTCTTCTTGGGATTATTCATGCATGTTGCCCCACCTCTTACCTGGTGGTATAGCTGCATGCACTCCCTCTGCCCATCTAGCTCGAAATTTCTCTGCATGATTAGTTGCTCCCACTCCATGATCCTCTGCATGTGGCTGCGCCACATCTTGAGGTTCATTCTCACCTGCATGCAAATCCAGATCCCTCTCAAAGGTCAATTGCATGGCTTTATCACACTTCCCAATGGTAGGAAGCTCTGTAGAAATCACATCTACATCAAATATATAGAGATTCTTCTGCATCTCCAGTTGTGGCTGCTCCACAACCTTTTGAGACTGCTTCTTAGGCTGCATGTTGAGAGGCTCCCTCTCAACCACCAAGTCACTAACCTCTACTTTTCTCCTCAAAGCTTTGCATGCATCTTGTACCTCAATGCATGTAGGTTCTTGGCTCACGCACATTGTAATTGTCCCATCGTCGCAAAATTTTCTAACAAAAGAGCTAATTTTAAATCGAAGATATCTCCCTCATCCAAGCTCCGATTCGACCGATTTTTTTTTTCAATTTGGGTTTTTTTTCGCAAGGAATCCAAATATGCTATTTTTTTTTTAAATTTCATCAAAAAATTCATATATTCTCTACAAACTCGTGCACCCAAATAATTATTGTTATCGTACCATGTATAAAAATTATAACACAGCTCTAATACCGTGTAGAAAATTTATAACACAACTCCGATACCATGTAGAAATTATACAAAAATATGCATGTCACCCCACCTAACCACTTAACTCGAAATTCACTTAGCTAACTAATTTTCCACTTCAGTTAACTATTTTCAAGTTCTCATTGAGAATAGATTATATTTTAATGTCCATCTAATATTAAGGGATAATAATAATAGACATGCATCTATAAGTAAAAATGCACATACATATATAAATAGACATACACCTAAAAATAGCCTGTGTGGGCCCCACCGTAGTGTAGGTTCTTAATTTTCACTAGGATCATGGATGTTGTTTCCATATGCCAATTTCATTGTTTCTTGTTGCAAACTTCAACAAAAAGCTTCCATTGGGGAGGAGTGATCAGGTGCTCAAAATTATGCTAAAAACCAAAGTTTTCGAATCGGTGTGGAACCTAAACAACCATGTAGATCTCGTCGTTCTGAATCTGATGCAACTCGTTTCGCGGAAAAATGACATTGTATGCTCACAAAAATGCGTTATGTCCACTTTGTCAAACATTCAATTTTTTTTTTTAAATGTGCAGATAGCCCGGTCAGCAATCCGTATAGCTGACTCGGCATGCCCATGTGACAGGTTGACTGGTCAAGGGTGTGTTCTCCTCCAACGAATCAGGGAGTGCCAAGTGGCATAGTTTGACACGTTTTTTTGGCAAGTTTTGATTGGTTTATTTTTGGGCCAACCACGTGTTGACATGTGGCCCAACCAGGGACCGCCATGTGGCAGCATGTGGGGCCACAAAATTTTGGAAAGGGTCAAGCGGAGCCCTGAGGAGTCGAACTACCGACCTCGAAGCAACTAGCACCAAGTTTTACCACTAAACCACACACATATGACTTAACATATAAGTTCGTCGCTCCGTTTTAAATTTTAACCGTCGGGTATATGAGGGAGGGGGACGGGGTCTAGCCCCAGCCCTGGTCACCGCCACCGGCGAGACCTTGGGCGGGAGGCTAGCTCTGAGCCCTCGCATTTTATGTTAACGGTTATGCCATATGGTGGCCACATGCGGACGTTTGGCAAAACCGTCAGTGACTATTTATTAAAAAAAAAACAATTTTCCACCAAAGGTCATAGAGGTCATTTTAAAGAGGCAAAAATTTCACCCATAAAACGAGGAAATTGTCACCCAGTTAGTGTGGAAAAGGGTGAAATTGTAGGATGATGTCGGCCCTAGAGAAAATTGTGGAGCGGTTAGTGGATAATCTTGGGGGGATCATAACTTCTCCAGTTTTTAGCCAAATTCGATGCAGAAAAAGGCTAGACGGACATTTTTGGGCATGTTGGAGCTGATGGAATAGGTTTCAAAGTTGTTTGAATATTTTAAACACATGTATTCACACTTTTGAGCATAATATGAGAGGGCCAAGCCATTGGAAGTTGGAATCTGGACCAAGGAGACATATCCCAGATGGGTTGAACTCCTTCATCATATTGTGTTGTGTGACTGTTTATGGTGATGTTTATGTCTTATGGCCGTTGTTGTTCAGTGTTTTATTTATGTTAATTTGATCATGAAATTGAGATAAAAATTGATGTTAAACTTGCAATTAACCTCATCATCCTCAAGCACTTTCTTGTAATTTTGAATTTGATCTTAGCATAGCAAAACTAATATTTCAATTTAATCAGTAGACATTGATCGCTTTCATTCTCTACCAAAACAAGCTTACTAGCAGCTTCCGAAGCCATATAGATTCACACGTAGTTGTGTTGGATGCCATATACTTTGCTTCTGCAGAGCTCAGTGCTATTGACTTCTACTTCCCGCTACGTTAAGAAACCATTTATAATCAAACATTGAAGCAGTACCCAGAGGTACTTTTTCTGTCCACTGAACTACCTACTCAATTTGCATATGTGAACCCACATAGTCTGATGCCATTCCCTTAAGTATATCCCAACCCACACTCGATTGCGTGCAATATCCCAACCCACACTTGATTGTGTTGCACACATACCTTAGAATGTGCCTCACTACTTCCCCATGTACCCTCTTCGGCTCTACCACTAATTGACTTAGGGTACTGACTACGAAGAAAATATTTGGCCCAGTGTTGACCAGATATGTGAGAGACCCAAGGAGTTGTCTATACAAGGTGGGGTCTACATCATTGTCATCTGATGCATCTATATTCTTCCAATTTTTTATCATGGGTGTACAATCCTACATTTTTAACCTCTTCAAAATATTTGTAGTGTATCTTCCTTGTCCAAGGAAGATCTCCCCATCCTTCTGCCACACTTCCAATCCCAAGAAATAGTGCATCAACCTCAGATCCTTCATGTCAAACTTTGCTTCCAAGTTCCTTTTGCAGTATTCTATGAGCCTTGATGATCTTGTTAAAAAGAGATCATCCACGTACAAAACTAGAATGAGTGGCTCACCCTCTACCATCAAATAGTAAAGGTTTGGATCTACATCACTCTTGACGAATCCCATCTGCTGCAAATAACTGTCAATCTGACCATACCATGCCCTGGGAGCCTGCTTGAGCTCGTATAGAGCCTTCTTCATTCTACACACATGAGTGTGCCTCTCATGAGTCTCGAAGCACTTAGGTTGTTCAATGCACACCTCTTCCTCTATCACCATGTTCAAGAATGTTGCCTTAACATCCATCTAATGAATCTGCCATCCCATATGAGATTCTAGAAATATAAATGACCTGTTAGAGGTGTATATGGAAATTGGGGTTAAGGTCTCCTCATAATCAATTCCTTCTTTCTATGCATACCTTCTTACCATGAACCTAGCCTTGTACTTCTCCACACTTCCATCTATAGCGTACTTGATCTTGTAGATCCATCTAGAACCTAAAATCACTCAGTCTTGTAGCCTTGGAACTACCTCCCAAACATCATTTGTCATGATAGAGTTATACTCTTATACCATGGCATATACCCACACCTAATGTTGTCTGAATTCCTAAAAGGTGGAAGGTTCTGCAACCTGAGCCACCAATGCTTGATGCCTATTAGGTTGTCTACATTGTCTTTTGTTCGTCCTAGGTGTTCAATTAAACTCCTATGCATCTCTCAATGTCCGACGAACTTCTCTGTTGGCTCAAACACTAGTGGTGGGAGTTTCAACCAACTCCTCATCTTCTGATCTATGTTGCTTTGTCTGCTGAGAACTCCCCGGATCTCCTACCTTTGAGGACATACTGGTACTAGTCATTGTGCTTGATCCCTGTGACTGTCGTCCTGTTGTTCCTACTACCTTACCCGATTGATGGACGAAAGTAGTTTATGTTGATTGATTCTAGTCACCTGTAGGCATCTCATGATATATCCTAAAATATGAGTCCTCCATGAACTTCACATCTCGTCTCACTACAATATTCCTACTGCTAGGAATGTAGATCCTGTATGCCTTTTAGGTCTCATTATACCCGATGAGAAACCCCTTCTCAGTAATCTGATCCAATTTGGTACGTTTTTCATCTGGCACATAGAAATAAGCCACACTATCAAAAATCCTCAAGTGACTAACTTCTAGCTTCTTCCCTGTGAAGACTCCTTCTCGCGTTTTCTTCCCTAATGCTCTATGATGAGTCCTATTTTATATATACACCATTGTGTTACATTCCTCTACCCATAAAAATATGGGCAAGTCCTAGTCATATAACATAACCTTCGTAGCCCAAACTATAGTTATGTTTTTCCACTCCGCTACCCCATTATGCTGAGGATTATATGGAGTTGTCCATTCTCTTTTGATGCCTTCCTTCGCGCAAAAATCTGTGAAGTTTTTATCAATATATTCTCCACCATTATCTGAGTGAATTACCTTGATCTTCTTCCCTGTCGCACTCTCCATGAGAGCTTTAAACTCTCTAAAATGATCAAAGACCTCATCTTTGGTCTTTAGGAAGTAGATCCAAGTTTTCCTAGAATGATCATCAATAAAGATGACGAAGTATTCTACACCACTAAGAGCTCTATTGGACATCGCACCACAAATATATGAATGTATAAGTCCTAACGTGCCATCTGCTCTATTTTCACTTCTTGGGAGCGATACCTTAGCATACTGCCCAAGTATGCATCCTTTGCACACATAATCATGTTCCGTGCCAAGTTCTATAACCCCTGTTACAGTTTCTATGAGCATCTTGAGTGCTCCATGGTGTATGTGTACCATTCTCCTATTCCATAACTCATTCATATCTTTCCCACTGCTACTGTCACTGCCTATTAGTGTCATTGGAGAGTCAAGTTGCAACCTGTACAATCTGTTTCTTCAAGCTCCAATTTTTCTTACCTTCTTCCCATTGAAAGTTGCAACAAGGAACAGTGAAATTGGCATACGAAAACAAAATCTAGAAAATGGTTGCCATGTGAGGCTTGTGATTTAATTATCCTTAATTAAATTAAAAGTAAATTGTAATCTTATCTCATAACAACTTGTAATAGTTAACTAAGTGTGATAGACTTAGTTAGCTTAAGAATTTCGAGTTGAGGGTCAAAGGATAGGCATGTAGAGTGATTCTATTATTTACAGGGTCCAGTTGCAGTTGTAGCACTAGTGCTGTGTGAGTAGGATCAATTAACTCACATTAATTGAGTTAAAATTAGTTTAACTAGTTCTAACTGATTGATGAACTAGTGGAAGATCAAGTGAATTAAAATAGATTTAGTTCATAAGTAGTGATCTACCAAGTAACTAATGATTCACTATTAATAGTTGCATGCATGTCAATTCTGATGGAGACCCAGTTGAGACAAAGGTTTAAGAAAAGTAAACTATCAGTTTTATTTTTGGAAAACTGCCCAGGTGAAGTTATAAAGCCAGAGGAAGGCTCCATAGGGATTCGCAGTCAAGGAAGGTTTATTATCCTATTTAATAAGGATTAATTGCCTAGGGATTGCATGAGCAAGGCTGGGCTAAGGAAGGGCTGAGAATTGGCTAAGTGTTGGTCAATTTTGCCTAAGAATTGCTAGACAGTTTTGAGTAGGATCAGGGTGAGACAGTCAGGAAAGTGCAAGATTTTCTCTGTGTGAGAAAGCATTGTATTGTTTCATGATTCTTTGACTACTTGCAATATATGATAGAGGGGTTTTGAGAAGGTTATTTCCCCAAGAACATCTTGTGTTGTGTGATTGATAATTTCCTTTCTCTTACTTGCATGTGATTGGGCGATCGTGTTTTATATTCCGCAAATATTGTAGAAGGATTCAGTATCTTGTTTTAGTACATTGCATGATTAGATTAAATCCATTGATATAATTTCTACAAGGTATTATAGTTGTGTTATAGGTTTTATACACTTCCAGCTTAAGTGTTTGACATACATTTTCTTCCCTACGAAGTGGACATCATACCCCTTACCCTGCAACTAGGATATTGAAATCAGGCTCATACCTAATCCTGACACATGCAATACATTTGTAGCGATGGTGCTGGCTCCTGACTCCCTCTGAAAATCTATGGTACCTCTCCCTACTGGAGTACATTTTGTTATGTTACCCATAGTAATCTGGAAATACATTTTCTCCTCCCTGTAGCTAGAGAAATATTCTCTAACCCCATTTGCTCCTCCTTGTGGATCGAGTGTGGGGACAACTTTCAACTTCCTCAGGAGACGGTGGAATTTTTTGTTGCTCGGGGCAGATACACTCTTCATCAAGTGTTTGATCTTGATTCCATGACCATTTGGGCTCAGGGATGGATGAGTCCTCAATATTTAAACCTACCGGAAGAGTGGCATCAAAGTTGGTGTAATTACACTTCTACTTTAAATATCTCTCATGTAAGATTAACTAATAACATGGATGAATTACAATGGATTCATTCATCCTCAAGTGAGTACCAACCAAAGGATGGATACCTTTTTATTATTGTTCATAAGGAACTAGAAAACCATGCTTGGTGGTGGAAGCTAATTTGGAGGCTAAAATGTATAGCAAAAGCATGCCTCTTTCTTTGGTGTCTGGTTGAAAATAAAATTCCTTCTTGGGAAAATCTCAAAAAGAGGAAGTTTTTTGGGTCAAGTTGGCGCCCTTTATGGAAAGTAGCACAGGAGTCAATTGATCGTCTCTTTGTCTTTTGTCCTTTCGCTTTGCATATCTAGAATGTTGTTCACAATTATTTCTCTTTGGCCTGGAAGTTGTAACGAGATTCCTTTATATATGCTTGGCATAGGTTGTGGAATGAAGTGAATTTATCAAAGATCAAAAAGCCTCCTTTACTTATTAGTTGAGGTATCTGGCTAAGTAGGAATATATGATTTTCCAGGATAGCCACAATTCCAAAACTGAATGTAGCATAGGTAATCGCCATTTTTGAACTCATACCCAAAGAAGTTGAACATAAAAAATCTTGGCCTATGGTCGAAGAGCTTGTAGATTTATGGCTCCTCTCAAGAAGGTAGATGTGGAGGAGGATCCATTTTGCATATAAATGATCATCATTATTATTGACTCAAATTTGGATTGGGCCAGGGTACAAATAATTATGCCAAATTAATGAGCCTTAAACTTTTTTTTCTATTTGCGATAGAGAAGGAATGTCAACAACTTCAAATTTTCAGTGATTCAAGAGTGTGGTCAATTGGTCTAATGAATCTTCATTTTTTCACATGCACGAACTCAGACCTTTATTAGATGAAGTCCTTTTGATTAAAATAAATTTTTGACTATATCTCTTGTCAACGCATTTACAGGGAAAGAAACACTACTAGCAATGAACTTTTCCAAGGTGGAGGCGCAACAAGATTGGGGGACTTGGAAGATTACAAAACATTTGAATGGGGTTCACTATGAGTATTTCCATAGGACTTTTGTAGATAGGCCCCAAGAGGAAGCAAATCGAAAAGCTTGATATCTCTTTTTTTTTACAGGATTTCCATCCCACATGGATTTTTTTGTATCTCATAGACTATGATTACAGCTTATATATCTAATTGCAGACAATGCTCCTCATCATATAAGGGTCGCAAGCCAAGAATTTTTTTTTTAATGATGTAATGTCAAGGACTATAAAGACATAACTGATCTGAAGTCTGTAGTTAGTACTAGCAGACTTGGCAATATTATTTTTGGACTCTACAACACTTAATTTTCTTTTTCTTAGGGGTGATTCACAGACACTGGTCGGCCACTACGTCCATGGGAAAATCCAGGCAGATCAACCCGAAGCGATCTACCCATCGACATAACAAGCAGCGCCTAACCCCAAGTGCGTCGAGGAGATTTGACCCCGTGAGCTCCCAACTGGTGAAGTACTTAGCAACAGGAACTCGACCAACTAAGCTATCCCTTAGGGCTCTACAACATGTAATTTTTATTCTCCTATTAATGGAAATTACGATTTTTTCTTGGGAAAATAAAATGAAAAAAGTAAATTAAGAGGATTAAGAGTCAATTATTACTAATGACAATTTTTGCCTAGTTTTGTTCCTGTAACTTACATGTAGTCTTATAACCAACCCCTAAGGTTGGCATATTTGCGCATCTCTAGAATAAATTTGGCTACATGGGTTTTGAAAGTTGAGGTGTAAATATAATTCTATGCTGATCAAATCACACCTAAATTGCACATGTAAGCCTCTAGCTCTAAAACAACATTATGGGTTAAATTTTCCATGTACTCAACTTCAGGCGTGATTTCTCAGGTAATGAGGGAAAATATGAAAATTTTAGAACATGGGTTTTGTTTCCAATATGGAAAATTAAGAGAATAAAGAACCATTTTCCAAAATACAACACAGTTTGAGATATATGTTGGGTTCTTAAATGTCAATATACTCAAAATGCACAAATTCACCTAGAGTCATGAATAGTTCCCATTTTTATGAAAAATGAAAAATAATTGTCTAATCAACAAGAGGAGCAAATATCAACTATTTTCAAATGATTGTATGTTAAATGAATCTTATGTAATCATATATTTGGTTGTTTTTCAACCAAGATCCCCCAAAAACAAGAAAAGACAATATTTGAAATATATCCATTATATGACGGTTCAGATTTTGGGGGGATTGGTTCCAATTTCCCCCCTTTACCTTTTGTATAAAATGTATGGGAAAAATACAGGAAGTGGGTGGAAGAATAGGGAGGATTATATCATTAATGGTAACTTTGTGTTGATCAATTAGAGTGTTGGGGATTGTTTTCTTGATCAATATGTAATCTTTGAAATAGTTTAATAAAATGTAGTTCAATTGGTTCCATTTATGTGTATGTCTAGTTCTTAGCGTTACGCCTAGTGTGAAGTATTATTTGCAGGTAACGTAGTTGGTTGGTAAGGCCCACGAACCTAGTCACATATTCCTTGTACCATATTTTTGTTCATATAATTATCTATGTGTGGTAATACTTTGTGATTTATACTATGTTTTAGGTTGGTTTGCAGTGGTGATTATAAATATATTTTCATGCTTAAATTGTGTCATTTGTATTGTTTCCATTTCATATGAAGGTGTGCTAACTTGTATTATGTTTGCAAGTATACAATATCCTCCTTTTTCCATCTATAAAACAAACTATAAACTTATATAACCATTTTTTTTATTTGATCTCTATAACCATAGAAATTAGCCTTCCTTTTCCATGCATGGATAGATAGGATTAGTCTCTTGCATTATTTGGTTGTTATCTTGAATTGTATAGAGTTTATCTTTATATTATTTTGAATCGTGGAGTGTGAAGAATGGGCATTGAAGGGCAATGTTAAGCATTGCAACCCTCCTGATTGTTTATTGTTTGTTTCAACTAGTGTGAAGTACATATGACATGTCAATCTGTGGCTTTGTAAACAACCCCAGGGATCTCAAAATATTTTAGGACCCTTTCCTTTTCTTCCTTTTACTTTGCTTAGGTTGATTGAAATAGATAACTGCATAAAGGGTGGATACAACGCTGTAACTTCTCTTTGTCGCACAAGTACATGGTGAAACCAATGAGAGGGCTCTATGTTGATACCCCAAATGGAAAAACATCTCTTAGACTTGTAGCTTTTACCTTTGCAATTACAATGAATTGGGTTCTTATGAAGATAGGGCTCTAAGTATTATTTGTAACAATATAAGAACACATCAGTTTATTCTATGTGAAAGACTATCTCATAAGCCTTGATGACACCTTCCTTGAGCTTGTGTTTTAGAGAATGAGTTCCTTGTAGCTTTGATTTTGGTTTGGTTTGATTTCCCATGAAATTTTCTTTTGTAAAAAATAGGATAAGTAACCTATTGATGCCTTGAACTTTGCACATATAGTGTAGCATCTAAAATTTCATGACCCATGGTTAATAATTATGTTAGAATTATTGAGCAATTAATTCAACCAACAAACAACTTGCAACTTCTCAATAGCCACATCTCATAATAATCTAAATATTGGGATTCAAGATGCATTTGCAC
The DNA here is from genome assembly GCA_034641835.2 of Pinus albicaulis. Taxonomy (NCBI): domain Eukaryota; kingdom Viridiplantae; phylum Streptophyta; class Pinopsida; order Pinales; family Pinaceae; genus Pinus; species Pinus albicaulis. The sequence goes on from CM076582.1 coordinate 252,047,451, forward strand.
ACCACTGTTCATTTCTCTTTCTCTTTCTTTCCAACTTCAAAATACAATGATTGGGTTGATTCTGCCACAAATCTCTCTTATCATGCACCAACAGGAAACAAACAATTTGCTTCAATTTGCTTCACACATATTTTCTATCAAGATCATTTTTTACCATTGTTATGATACCACTTATTAGTAAAAAACAAGAGATAAATAAATACACGACAAACGCATAACAAGAATAACACATGCACACGATATTTTAACCTTGAAACCAATCCCGAATAATAGATCTATTATTCTTGGCCCAAAGGTAATTAACAATGGGATCATTGTGCCTTTGAATACACTACACTGCATTAAAATACCATGGGTAAAACCATGGGTTACTAAAATTATTAACCTGTAAACAAACAACTATAAATTGACTCTATGACCAAGTAAATTTTATCTAAACCATCGTAACAAAAAGGTGAGAGACTGATGCAAAAGAAAATTTCCTCCAAGTGAAAACACATTTTACTAGGCCTAAAGGGGTCTTTCATTTATCGAGGGAGTTGGTTCCCTAATTGAGTGCAATTGTCCAATTATTTGTATTTCCTATGTCTCTAAGGAAATATAGAAATATTATGTAAATAGGATTAATATTGAGGATATCGTAATCATATCTACTTCTTAGAAGAGATCTCAAGAATTTTTGAATGAGTTAGAGAAGTTTTCGGATCATTTAGACCTCTTCAGGGATACATGGATCTAGAGGATCCTAGAGATAGGGGTTGTTGAGGATTTTATGGATATAAATTGATTATAGTCAAAATACTTTGTATAATTGTAAGCCTAAGAGCATGAAAAATAAGTGCGAAAATGAGAGGTGTCGAGAGACATTAAGAGGATTGGAAGAGTGAGGTCAAGTATGGCCAAGGCCAAATTAAAGTCTGATTATTTGTAAATCGGGCACATAGGCCTTATATGTAATTATTTGAATTAATATGTTAATGGGAGAAAACCACTATGTTTCAAGTGTTTTAGAATCATATGAACCAAGCCTTTGTTCATTGTTTGTAAATGTCATATGTTTATGTGAATATAATCTCTATAATTGTGACTAATTGGTTTGGATTTGAATCTTGGTCATAGTGTGCAAGTGAACCCTGTAAATCATATTTGAATGCATATGTGTTGTGGGTCTATTACATTAAAGATCGGGAGGGATTGCACTTAGACTAGGTGCACAAGAAATACGTGAAGGTCTCAAAATCCATTAGATAAAGCTCATGAGAGAGAGAAATCAAGGGTTTAGTGTCGAAATGCAAGGATAAAGGCCTTTATCATTGATAAAATTGTGTGATCAATGATCCATATGATCATTTAGAATCAAGGCATAGCAGAAGCGTGGAGATCTAGAAATAATGAAGAAATCGAAGAGGAGAATGAGTTAAATCCCTGTATAGAAGTCTGCAAGAAACATAAGCCATCTCCTTTAACGAAGGGTGAGACAAAATTTTAAAGGCAGTAACAGAATTGAAATGCCAACAATTAATGACAAGTTTGTCATCTTGGAGGTGAAAGAAGTAGAGGAAGCCAAAGGGTCATGACAAAAATTTATCACCTGGACAAATTTTGGAGTGTAGCAGTTAAGGATAAATATTCCCATCCTAGAGTTTTTTCCCTAGAAACAAAAAGAGGAGACTCAGTACATACCCGCTAGGGTGACTCGTTAAAAATTCACAGAGGGTTGAATTCCAGGTCATGAGCACGGTCACTTCGCCTTCCAATTTGTCACTCGAGCACTAAGCGATGATTTAAGGGAAGTTATCAGTTAATGGAGGTGAGTGCAACAAGCAACGAGAATATTTTTCTATCCCGAAGCAGATTCACCCCAAAAGTTTTATATATAACACATAAATTAAATCTTAAAAAACACAATCCTCAAATTTAAAATTATTTTTCCATATAAAACTGTGACATCACATAAACTAAATCTTAAGAAACACAATCCTAAATAAATCAATGTTAAATTTATGAAAATATTTATAATGGATATCAATCACTCACTATTCTAAATATCAAAGTTAGAAGGTTTGAGAAAACATCATAAATGATTATACATCATTGTTTCATGTGTATAGCCACCATTCGAATGAGAAAAGAAAACCTAAAGAAAACTAGAGCCTCTCCACCATCTTGAAAGTTAGAAGGTTTTTAACTTGTTTAAAGTTGAAGTTGGTAACAAACCCAAAAAAAGGATAGTTGAATTTGAACCAATAATGACAAGACATTTGGTGTGAGAAAATTTTACTCATTAAAATTCATATTTACATATTTATTTATTCAAAAAAGGTAATTTGTATTCTTAGTTCTAGATTTACAATGGGTCAAAGAGATTAAATATATTGAGGTGCAAATTTCTTTTGATATGAAAAGATATTTGATCCTTCTTGAGGCTTGATAGATCCTGAGTTAAGATGGATCAAGCTAGTAATGTATAAATTTCACATCTCTATATATAAAAGTATTTTCATTTTTCATTTTATTAAAACCTTGATTTAATCTCTATGCAATATCCACTTAATATTTTAAGCACTAGTGAGGGTAGAGGGTTTAGATATATCTCAAAAATATAACCTTTTTCCGTTTAGATTATATATATATATATATATATATATATATATATATATATATATATATATATTTTGATTGTGAAATGAGTTATGGTTTTTGGGCATGTGGTATTGATATGTCATGGCATTGGCCCATGGTATTGTAACAAAACATATTTACAAGTTTATAATATCTATGGTAAAGTGGGGGTAAATATCCATAGTTAAGAATCTTGTTATATTGTAAGTATTAAGTTTTTATGTGCTTGTTAATTAACTTTAAATATGGTTACAAAATCATTATTAGTCTCTTAGACCAAAGCATGACTCTAGCAATGGATTTGCTAGTTGACCATTATTAGTTTAGCGTTGACCAATGCAACTTATAATGTTAAACTTTGGAAAATAAATATTTATTTTCCAATATTATTAAAAAATAAAAACTATTTTTTAACATTTGATTGAACCATAACTTGAAGATATTATTGTAGCCTTTACATAATATAATGCCATGTGAATCTCTGCATCACATATTTTATTTCATAATTTACCAATATGGTTCCCATATTCATACATGATTTTAGATATTTGTTTAGTGATTTTTTAATCCAAAAATAAAATCCTTGAAGTAAATAACATATTTACCATCAATTACTTCTCACCTAATTTAAGCAAGTCTTTACATAAAAATATGGATAGAAATAACATGTAAAAAAATATAAATTTAACATATTGAAGTGATAGTTTAAAAAGTTGGCATGTTATCTTTTTTCAATAAGCTAAGGCCTACACATTTCTCTTCCTCTACTAGCCAAATAGCCACCATTCAAATGAGAAATGAAAACCTAAAGAAAGCTAAAGCCTCTCCACCATCTTGCAAGTTAGAAGGTTTCTAACATGTTTTAAGTTGAAATGGGTAAAAAACCGAGAAAAGGGTAGGGGAGAGATACCAATACCTATGCGCCCTTTGTGCCACAATGGCTAACCATGTGTTATGCCACTTCACTGTTGTACGAAAAGTGTCCAACATGCCCGTCCACGTGTCCTCGTGGGTGGGTGCGTTAAAAACCTTGGGTTCCTATCCGTCTATGGTTTATGAAATGTCATTTTCCAATGGTTATTCGATGCCCTGTGCATCCTTGTTCAGCCCTGGTGTGTGGCAAATGAGCCACCCTGATTGTTATTCGTCCAACCGCAGATTCTTGTTCACCTGTGCATGTTTTTCTACACTGCTAGAGGGTCATTGTTGTGTGGATAGGTTTGTGTGGGGTTTACCATTATGCATGTCGTTGTTATACCTGGTCGTGGGCGGTTTACCATTCCACTTGAGGTTGTTTCGCCTGGTTTGTGGGGGGTTTTGTTGTTATTTATGTCATTGTTTTGTTTAGTTTGAGGGGGGTTCATGCATCTTCCTATCGTTGCTTCGCTTATTTCACCGGGGGTTTACAGTTGGGCCTATTCTCTAAGTCAATTGCACGGGCTATGGATTGTGATGGAGCCTGTGGGAGATTCAGGTAATGTGTTTTCTTCCATATTTTTATGGCTGAAATTGCTGCAAAATTAAGATACCACTTGCTCCAAAACTAATTTTGTGGTGTTTTTGTTGCAAGTAATCACGATGTCTGTTACATAAGTGTTATGGTGAGATTTGCAGTGGCGTTTGTGCATGGCGGTGGCTTCTTCGACACTCTGGTAGGATACATTTTCCTACCTGCCACACTCTATGTTTTTCAACACATTTAATCCACTATTGGGAATTTTAGATTTTTATTTGGGTATTTTAGCACGGTTTTACAAAATGTGGTTCTTTGTGTTTTTCAACACATTCAATCCACTATTCGGTTGAGAATTTTAGCTCGTTCTTTGGGTATTTTAGTAGGGTTTTACAAAATGTGGTTTTTTATGTTTTTCAACACATTCAATCCACTGTTCGGTTCAGAATTTTAACTCGCTCTTTGGGTATTTTAGTCTGGTTTTAATTTTTTTTAGGTATTTTAGTAGGGTATCTAAAAAAATGTTTTGGGTATTCTCGTAGGGTTTTAGAAAACAAAATTTTGTGTTATGTATTGTGGGTATTGGGTAGGGTTCCCAAAATCCTAACCAAAAATGTATTTTATGCTCTTTGTATTTATGCTCTCTGAATTTTAGTAGGGTTTTAGAAAAAAATTATTTGCTCTGTGTATTTAGGGTTTTGGGTAGGGTTCTGAATTTTTCATTTTGAATTCAACTTCTAGGGATAAAGCTTCTTATTTTCTGTGTTAGTGGCCTCGACATGGGTTTGCACATTTATTTCCTCCTCATGCTACATGTGCTATGTTGTTGCTTGCTTCATCTTCCTCCCTTGTTTAAGGCATGTCCTCACGTGTCTCTGAGATGTCCTACATGGATTTTCTCTAGGCATGTTTAGACTAGAGGGACCATGTGATCAACCTCAGTTATGAATTCTATCCCAAGCTAGCATACAATTGGCCATCTTCCCAATAATTTGAATATTATATTATCACAAGTAAGAACTCTAGAAAATTTTTCTCTTTTAGGGTATTTATATGGAAAAAATAATTGCAAGAGTGATGTTATTATTTTCCCCCTCGCTGAGATAGATGTTATTACGTATATAAGATATCTCTTTCGAGACGGCTTTCCAATGCCCTGCTATTATTAATTGCAAGTTGGACCAGGACCAAAGGAACACCTTTGAATGGTAGATTCCACAATAGGAAGTTCAACACCACTGGGTTTAGCAACACCAAAGCTCACAACATTCCTTCCAATCATGGTTAATAGACTAGTTTCCTGATAAGAAATGGTTCCTTATACAAGAGCAACAATTGTAGCTCGAGATCATGTTCCATCATCTTAGCCCGCATCTTAGCCATTTTAGCCTACAACATATTCTCCATTTCTAGATTGAGAGATAACAAAAATTTCCAGGGTCAAGTAATAACTCTAGAAACGTACTTATTATTACCGTAGTTATCCCTAACAACATTAGGGTACAGAGAGTTCATCTTATAAAGAATAGGTTAATCTATAGGTCATGGGTCTCGACATGCTTCAAAAATAAGTTGTGGAACCACTGTTGTTTGAAATTATCTTTAATTATTATCATCTTGCTAGCTTTTATTATTCTTATTCAAGTTTATTTATAGAATGAGATGTAGCTTCAAGTTTATATGTGATGAGAGTAGCTTATTCTTTATGAAGTTTATAGGTGATGAGAGTAGCTTCAAGTTTATTTGTGATGATTATAGCTTCAAGTTGTAATTCGACTTCGATCTGTGATGAAATTGCAGGGCTTTTTTTCATTGCAAACTTTGAACCATTCTGTGTTGTTTTGAAAGAAAATAAATATTTGTTCGTGACCATGTAGAATTGACTCTCAGTGACACCATCTTTGAATAACATTAATATATTAGTGTCGATAAATTATGTGATGATAATAGTTTATTCTTTATCAAGTTTATATGTGATGAGAGTAGCTTCAAGTTGTATTTTTCATACGATCTGTTGTAACATACCCCAATAACCTCGCATGAAAATGCATGGAGTTAGGAAATTTTTTCAACATTTACCAATATGTATATTTATAAATTACTTAAACCATGCGGTGGCGGCTTGTTGGTGATTGAGTGTTTTGTTAAGGCACTCATTTGTAAAGGTCACCGGTTCAAACCCCGTGGGTGCCCATCAGGCGTAAGCCTGTGAAAATTGTTGTGTGTTCTTAACGAGGGATGATGCCGGCCAGGAGGGTTTTCATTGGCAGCAACGCGATGTAATCTTCTGTGGCAGATATGATTGTATGGTTCTAGTTACTGGTTTCCCTCCTGATAGAAAATAATAATAATAATAATAATAAAACTTTATAAATTACTTTCTATATTCCCTCATTAACCATTAGAATAACCATCATCATCACCTAGAGAAATATTTAGTAAAAATCATAGTGAGTTACACAACCATTAACTCTCCTTGTTGTAGCATATTAACTTAGATTTCCTGCTACAACTATGCATCGATCCCATGATCATTTTAACTCAATTAGTAAATCACGTAATTGATAATATAAAAATCACATCATGAAAGAAATTAACATCATGAAAATGAAACAATGAACAATCACATCATTAGACACTGATATACCCTAGAAACCTCGTAGGGTGAAAAACAACAAACGTTTAATTTTATTATTAAACGCTTGTGAGGGTTTTCACCCCTCACTCAATGGTTATAAGGGAGTCCATCCCTTGACCATTTTCATAAAAAATTATATAGAAAAATAATCTTAAATGCAACATAACTAGCTATAAGCTATTATAAACATCATGATACCATTTACCCACGGATCATCAATCTCTATCATTGTGGTCAGACTGTTTCCTTCATTGGGTCATCCCGTAGTTGGAACTCCTAAACCTACATGGACTAACAACTATTTATCTTCCATAATGTTAAACTTGAACCATCCTTTTCTCAAGTCACCCTTCTTTCATGCCATTGCTGTCGTCAGCACAATTGATATCATGATTAGATAAAATATTAATAAACCAATAATCTATATTTATTTGTGACACTTCCACAACTGTTTGTATGCATGTATAAAACATAAACAAATTGATATGAAATGTCTTCTTTAACATCATTTCACATGCATTATTAACAAATAAATCACTATCAAGCCTCATCTTCCCAACAACGATAACAAAATCTTGAATGCACTTTCATATTTTTCCAAAGGAAAGCTAACATACTATATAATAATATTGTGCATGCAAATGCATAACAAGCTTTCAAGATAAATATCCCAACAAGAAATTTCCTTTCTGCCTATTCTTATGTTTTCTTTTCCAAAGAGATTAACGCAATAGATTCTATATTTATGCATGTGAATGCATGTTCTTTTCCAAAACATATTTTCCACGCAAGAGCTATTCACAATAGCTATTAGGTATAAAAATGTCAGCTCTATTTCAAATAAAGTTAACATACTGGTTATAATTTTGTGCATGCAATAGCATAGCTTGTTCTTCTTGCATGTAAAACATATATTTCTTTCCAAAGGAACGTAAATACATATTTCATGGAAAAATAAACACATTTCTTTTCCAATGGATCAAACGCATACCATTTATTCTTTCATGCATGCAAAGAGACATTTCCCTCTATTCCAAATGATCTAGCCCAATAACTATGCATAATATTCTTCCAAAATAAAGCTAATACCATAGCTAATCCCTTTAGGTTTGCAAAATACATATTTTTTTTCCCAAAAGAAGGCTAACACAATCAATATTATGTGATTGCATCTTCCTTTTCTCTAGAAATCTAATACCCAAAACTATACATTTTCCATGCATGCAAGCATATATGTTTCTCTAAATAACCTTACATAATAAAGCATGTGATTACTAGTTTTCCTCTCCAAGAATCTAATCGAATAATGCAGACAAGGATATATTTTTCTCTTTTATTCTTTTTGAAGTGTTCTAACACAATAAATGCTTCCTTGCATACAAATATATATATTTTTCCAAGGAATTTAAAACCCTAATTATTCTTTTTCCAAAAGATAGCTAACTCACTAGCTATTATGCATGAAATACAAAATATTTTCTTTTCATTTCACACATTAGAAAGATTTGTAATATTTCCACAAGAAATTACATGAATAACAAATTCATCTCAAATAACACAACCAATTGCCTTTTATGCAAAGGTTTTATGTGAACTACTTCTCACAAAAGTTATTTATATATTTTTGCATTGCTCAAGCTCTTCATGCATGTAAAATCACATAATCAATTCTAGTAGATCAAATATACTAGATAATTATTCATGTGCACCTAAACACATACACTTTTCAAGAGTCCAATATTTATCTTTAAACTTTTAATGCATATGCATCATGAGAACATACTTGTAATCTCTTAAATGAAATAACTTAATTCATTTTAAATAATTATCAACATAATTATTATGTATATATATACATAAAAAAATATTTTTATCCGATTGAAAAAATCAAATAGAAGCACTATGTTTTTCCTCTTTTAGTCATCCACTTTGGACACGGCTTGCGAACCAATGGAAACGAATTTCGAAAAACCAAAAGAGGTTTTTGTTTAGAACATTCTTATTAAAAATATCCTCCTCATTTTTTTGACAGGTGTCATGGTTTTGAAGATTCGAATGAATCTTTGCAGACCATTTTTCCAGATTTAAATATTAAATAATTTCTTGTTTTTGTCATCAACTTTGGACATGGTTTCCAAACAAATAGAAATGGATTTTAGAAAATCCAAAGAGGTTTTTGTTTATAACGGGTTCATTAAAGATAACGTCTCTCAGTTTTTACACATGCAGTATGGTTTGGAACATTCGAACGAATCTTTGCAGCTCATTTTTCTAGATTTAAATATTAAATAATTCCTTCTTTTGTCATCAATTTTGGACATGGTTTTCGAGACATGGGAAATGAATTTTAAAATTTGAAAGAGGATTTTGGTCATAACATCCTCTTTTACAAAAACCTATTTCACCTTTTACATATCTATCCCGGTTTGGGAGATACAAAGGTATATTTGGACCCTATTTTCCAATAATTCATGCAATTCACATAATTATTTAGCCATGAAAAGATTTTATGAATTCAAAACACATGAAATCTTCAAAAAATTCAATGAATAAAACACTTATTCCTCTATCCACCAAATTAGATAGAGGCTTTCTCAAGAAATAATCTTGATTCTTTACCATATGAACTTTTCCTTGCAAATAAATTCAATTATTATATCATCATCCTCCATATGCAAACAAAATAATTTTCAAAGAACATAGTTACTTATCTTTGGATGCATGCTTGGAATCCCTTCTTCCTCTTCCTTGGCTCCATTCTCCATGTATTCTCTCATTCTCTCCTCTATTTTTCTCACAGGCTTACAATAAATAGATTTAAGAAAATTGAATAGCTTTTCTAAATATTAAAAGCATTCCATAAAGCACCCATAAATATGATTTTTCCTAAATCACAAAAGCACTCCATAAATCTCTCATGCTTTTATTTTCAAGGTAGATTTTCTTTTTCCTTGTGAGTAGAATGTCAATTATGCATAGTTTTTCCAAAACTATTACTCATTATTTCTTAAACTCATAAAAGATACCAACTTGGAAATATAATTTATTTCTATAGAAGAATATAAATTCTTCTGAATAAAATAATTAAAAAATAATTCTTCCAATATTTTTATAATTAAGAATTACAAGAATATTCTTCATGTAATATCAATATAAAAATTAATAATATTTAATTATTTAACAACACTCATTTTACAATAGTTTTTACAGTGGCTTATGCCAGGGATATTATATATGTGATGAAATTGCAGGGTTTTTTTTTTTTAATTACAATCTTTGAACCAATAGTTCGTTGTTCATGACCATGTAGAATTGATTCTCTGACATAATATTGAAATAACATTAATATATTAGTGTCGATAAATTATTTGATGAGAGTAGCTTATTATTTATTAAGTTTTTTAGTGAAGAGAGTCAGCATTCAAGTTGTATTTTTTCTTCGATCAATGATGAAATTGTAGGGCTTCTTTTAATTACATTCTTTGAACTAATCATTATCGATTTGAAGGAAAATAATTTTTTGTTCATGACCATGTAGAATTGACTCTCACTGACACCATCTTCGAATAACATTAATATATTAGTGTCGATAAATTAGACCATTTTACATGAATATGTATACAGTTTGCTACAAGTTAAGATATAATTGATTAAACAGAGCCTGCTCTTAAATATCAGTAATTGTGTCAGATGTAGGTGAAACTTAAATATAATTAAATTTCATCATCATGAAAATTCAATTACTTGTCAAACTGTAAACATCTAGTAGTTGGTTGCAGGAGAGAGCATCCTATGTGGATGCATAAGATAAAATTCTATATACTGCCCAAATCAGTCATGCAAATATTATATCGGTATACAAAATGGAAATCCTTACAAAAATACACATCCTATTGTGGTTACACCAAAAAAACATGACACCCCTTTACGCTATGGCCTCCATATTCTTCATTGATTATGTGGTATGCTTTCCTCTCATCCACTGTGTGTTGATCGGATATTGTTCTCTGGTCAAAAGAAGACAATTGGGAATTTGTTTGATTAATTTTTTTTTAATTGTTTGATTCAATGGAGTCATGAATTATCAACCAAATCCACAACATAATGTGGTTACAAGAAAAAACATATCACACCCCTATTCTTTATGGCCTCCAGAATATTCAGTGCCAAAAAATTTTGAGTTCCCTGCCTCATCCAAGTAGGTTGGCCTACCTAATAGTGGATAATTAGAACGTGTTGCATTCCTGCCATATGATTGAATCCAATTTTCCCCTTTTAGCCATAGGGGAATTTAGTACCCATAACTCATACTTGTACTACTAACCCGTGCATTAAGTGGAGGTGTCTACTAAGCATACATAGGATTAACAGATGCACTGGTAGGAATATATCAAGTGGGTAAACCCCCATTATGATATTTAGGCACTTGAATGTTTATGAGGTATTGGAATAATGGTGTATTATTTTCAATTTGGTCCAATGTCGTTGACATCATCCTGGTTTCATTAATTGTTCTTGCATCATTGTCAGTTGTCATCCCTTATTCTCTTTGAAGCTTTCGTTGAGCCTTTCTTGCTTCCTTTTCATGGCTTGACATTTGTTTTTTATGGTCCTTCTCTTGCCTTACTTTCTGATCTGAATATGGACAAAGTAGTTTTGTTGTGCTAGCTTTTTCATCAGTATAAAATAAAAGTGTGCTTAAGGATTGTGTGCATAGATTTGAGTTGAACATCAAATTACTTCAATGGTTTCTTTTAAGGGTTCTTCAACCAGTATAATTCCATGAAAAAATTTTAAAGCATGAAATCATCAAACACTTGAAAATAAATGTGCATCAAACAACAAGACAAAAACTATTGATGAAGGAGTTCACCCCTCCTGGGCTACATCTCCTGGTATGTCAACATGACTAGACCTCTCTTTTATTCGGTGTCAAAAGTACATATAAGTTTTCTGCCAAAAAAATGTGGCTATTACCCCTTCAAGGTAATTTTCTCCTGCAAAGAACTCTCACAATATCAGCAACACAACATATCTCCTATAGAGATGACATTCTTTCACTGGTGAGAGCTAGAAGCCCCTCACATACACCCTTCAATTCCACATTGAAGAATATAATAAACAACTTCGGGAATAAATAAGTCAAACTAGAGCTTAATGATGTTGGTCACAGCTACTACAAAAAGTGTTCTGGAATTGGGAAAACCCATACAAGGTCTCCTCCTTGCTCAACAACTTCCAAAACTACTTCAAACATCTAATTGATCCATACACCTTACTTTTCAAACCTGAAATATGACCCTAAATATGTGCTCAAATCAGTAACAGAGGTTACCAATGGATTCGAAGCATCCAAAACCCCTAAGTAGCCTCTTCTGGCTCTTCATTTGGTCTTCAAGTGAAGCAGATATGGCCTCCTCTCTTGGTGGCCCTAGGCATCTTTAATCTTCAAGCTAGAAAAATCACTTCCAGAAATGATCCTCTACCTCTGAAACCTGCACCAAACTACTTATAATATCAAAAAATTCCAGGATAGACTCTTTATGAGGTCAATTTGGTCAAAATTTTCTCAAGTTATGGCTCAGTCAATTTTTCCTAGGAAAACTCCTCTAAAACTGGAGCAACCCCAGTTAACTCTGCCAGAATTGGAGTTTCGCCAAAAATGGCAGACTCCACCAACTTCACTGCCATGTTAAGATCGGATTAATTAATGATAAGCAGAGTTTTAACTGTAATTAAGTGAGGTTTAGCGCGCTAATGGTGTGTTTTACAAATCCGCATTAAAGTTGGATTATCGCATTTTAAATGTGGTTTAGTGCTTAATTAAGCACATTAACTCCCCACATTATGTTGGCCTCCACCGTGGTCATCGCCGCGTGGTCCTATGGGCTAGGGGATGGCCCCTCTTAACCCCGCCATATCACAACATACTCTTTAAATAAAATCCACCAACATTATAGTTAAGAATTAACATGCAGCATAGTTGGTAAGTCATTGCGTTTGTGCGGGGGAGGTCGCGGTGTCGAGCCCAACCTCCGCCCGTCCTCGGAATAAAATTTTTCCACACCATATTATATGACATTCAACCATAACCTAGGCATATTTCAGCCTTTGGGAGGGGGCACGTGGCATTCCCTGGCTGCACCACATTTCCTCTTCCCATTGGTGTGTTTCCAACAAATAAAATGTTGACAACGAACCAGAAAGTAAACTAACCACTAGCAGACACTTGTCAGCACCTGATTCGACCAAATGGAGGAACATTCTAGGAATATTCCATGGAATATTCTTTATTCTGACTAGGCTGCCCAGTCATCATCCTGTCAATTCTGCACAAATTTTAGTTGTTTGAGAAAATGGACAGCGGGCTCTAACTTTCTCATACGGAGTCGGTTTTCTATGAAACAAAGTGCGCCGGAATCAAGGTGAAGAGACCTATCTGGTCGTTTATTTTTAGAGCGATTTTGAGAAATTTGATTTTTGAGCTTAAATTTGAGCTCCTGATCATATCTCCCCACCTAAAGACTTTTAGTCTCCAAAAGTTCGTTTCATTTGTTAAGAAATTGAAGGTACAGTTTCTTCATTCTTCTAAACTCGACCCAATCAAATTTTGAAGTGCCCTGACGACTCTTTTTCATGTTGAACTTGAACTGCAACTGGGCCTATGGTTTCAAGTTGATTATTCTTCTTGACTTGTCCATGTCGCTATGACCATGGATAACAACATCCTTCCCAAGAAAAATTCATTGGTGTTTATCTTGCGAATACTTGTAGAAATTGAGTTATGAACACATTTGTACATACAAAATATGCTACCACTACTCATACAACAGTTTTCAAAAAAAAATTCTAACATAATCAAAGAGAAATGCATTTTACAACATGGAGAACTTGACACCCAAATTTTCCATTTCAATTGACTAACAACCAAGCCAAACTACAATAAACATGCTAAATAAAACACTGTTGCATGTAAGTGATTTATTCATGAATGATCACTTTTAAAAATTACCCATTATGGGGATATGAAACTAGTGCAAACAAAGACTTACAATCCTCAAATGGACAAATAGTCCGAACATTTCTTACCCAACATGGTAACTGAATCCTCTATTTGAACTTTTCCTTCTTTTGAAGTTGCTTCATGGATGGTTGCATTTTGCGCCACTTTTTCTTTTGTTGCTTCCATTTCCGGTGATTGCATGACTTGCTTGCCCTTACCAAGATGAAGTTGTGGAAACAATTTCCAACACTTCTTGATCCAATGCCCACTAATATTGCAGTGAGTGAAAAAGTTCTTTTCAACTCTTCTTAGCTCACATGCCTTTTTCTTTGATTGAATTTTCCTCTTCTCGTTCTCAATCTCAAGAGACATAAACATCTTCTTGATGATGACTTTTATTTTATCGCACTCATCTACACAATGGCTAGAAGAAATGCAAAAAGTGCATGAAGACATTCTCCTCAACATGTCACTCAAATCAGCAGGTTGTTTTCCTTTAGGAGAAGCATTTAAATGAATAGGATGAGTATACCTTTTCTTGGTGTCCTTTGGCTTATGCTTCATAGATGACTAACTTTCATGGCTAGAAGAAATTGAATCAACTTCTTCTTCAACTTTTTCATCTCTCTTTGGAGATACCTTCAAGTCTCTTTTGTATTTAGAGAACCAAGCAGGTACTAGTTCTGGATGCAAAGTCCAACACCTTGCCTTCTCATGTCCTATGTTGTGCCAGAAGTTACATGATACAATATATTTTTTATCATAAGACCATTCTTCTGGCGCAACATAACCCAAGCCTTCATACTTAGGTCTCTTTCTTACCTCTATTGGGTTCTTGATGCCTTGTTGATTCACACCAAGACCTAAGCCTTCCTTGTAACCCATCTTTTCCAAGAGCTTAGACACAATGCCTCTGTTGTGTCTTTCAAAGGCTGCAAAAGAATTTACATGAATAAATGCATGTAAATAAGGATCATATGCATGCTCACCATTTGTATCATCTCTTGATTGAGACACAAAGATGGTTTCATACTCCTTTCTGATTATGAAGGTGTCCTCTTGGACTCTTTTGTTCTCTTCTTCTAGCACCTTAACATGAGGTGTTTATTGAACCTCGTACTCCACATAATGTGGACAAAAGGCACAAACATGTACATCTTCCATCCTGGAAGGACTTTCTACATTAGAATTTTGCATCAAAGTTGTAGATAAATATGAAGTTTGTGGAGAAGATGGTGGTTTATCACCATTATTTTTACCTTCTTCCTTCATTGGAGAACCTTCTCCTCTTGAATATATATATCCTTCACCTTGCAGTTGTGAGTTCCTCTCTTCATAGAGGACCCTCACCATCTCTTACATGTCCCATAAATCCTTTTTTAAGATTTCATCTTTTTCATGCTTGTAGGCTCTCCTCCTTGAGACATGCTTACGGAAGCCTCAGAAATATGTGGAGATAAAACTTGAGGTGGAGCTTGTGGAAACTCTGGCCTCCTTCTCCTTGTTCCCATTTGGAAATATGCACCAACAAGTTTTCCTTCTCCTCTCTGGAGCTTTAACCTTGTAAGCATTTTCACCCTGCAAATAGTTCAACCCTCTTTGCACAAGAAACACAAGCTAACAATCAATCAACAGCTCTGATACAAACTTGATCTGAATATGGAAAAACTAGTTTGGTTGTGCTATCTTCTTCATTAGTATAAAATAAAAGTGTGTTTAAGGATTATGTGCATATATTTGAGCTGACCAATAGATTACTTAAGTGGTTTCTTTTAAGGGCTCTTCAAATAGTATAATTACATGAACAAATTGTAAAGCATGAAATCATCAAACACTTGAAAATAAATGTGCATCAAACAACGAGACAAAAACCATTGATAAAGGAGTTCACCCCTCCTGGGCTACATCTCTTGGTCCATCAACATGACTAGACCTCTCATGTATTCAGTGTCAAAATTACATATAAGTTTGTTACCAAAAACATGTGGCTATTAGCCCTTTAAGGTAATGTTCTCCTACAAATAACTCTCACAATATTAGGAACACAACATATATCCTACAGAGATGACATTCTTTCATCGGTGAGAGATAGAAGCCCCTCACATACACCCTTCAATTCCACACTAAAGAATACAATAAAAAAATTCATGAATAAAGAATTCAAACCAGAGTTGAACCATGTTGGTCACAATTACTGCAAAAAATGTTCTAGAATTGGGAAAACCCCTACAAGGTCTCATCCTTGCTCAACATCTTCCAAAACTGCTTCAAACATCTGATTGATCCATGCACCTTACTTGTAAAACCTGCAATACGACCCTAAATAATTTCTCAAGTCATTAAACAGAGGTTACCAATGGATTCAAAACATCCAAAAACCCCTAAGTAGCCTCTTATGGCTCTTCATTTGGTCTTCAGGTGAAGCAGATATGGCCTCCTCTCTTGGTGGCCCTAGGCATCTTTAATCTTCAAGTTGGAAAAGTCACTTCCAGAAAGGATCCTCTACCTCTAAAACCTGCACCAAACTGCTCAAAATATCCAAAAATGCTACGATAGACTATTTCTGAGCTCAATTTGGTCCAAATTTTGCTCAAGTTATGGCTCAGTCAATTATTCCTAGGAAAACTCCTCTAAAACTGGAGCAACTCGAGTTAACTCCGCAAGAATTGGAGTTTCGCCGAAAATGGCAGACTCTACCAAGTTAAGAGAGGATTAATTAATGATAAGAAAGAGTTTAATTGTACTTAAGTGAGGTTTTGGCACACTAATGGCATGTTTTACAAATCCACATTAAAGTTGGATTAGTGCATTTTAAACGTGGTTTAGTGCTTAATTAAGCACATTAACTTTGTGTATTACGTTGGCCTCTGTCGTGGTCATCACCATGTGGTCCTATGGGTCAGGGGTTAGCCCCCCTTACCCCCGCCATATCACAACATACTCTTTAGATAAAAGCTACCAACATTATAGTTAAGAAATAACATGCAACATAGTTGGTAAGTCGTCGTGTTTGTGCAGGGGAGGTCGTGAGGTCGAGCCCAATCTTTGCCCGTCCTCCGAATAAAATTTTGCCACACCATACTATATTACATTCAACCATAACATAGCCATATTTTTGCCTTTGGGAGGGGGCACGTGGTGACTCCTGGCTGCACCATGTGTCCTCTTCCCATTGGTGTGTTTCCAACCAATAAAATGTTGACAACGAACCATAAATTCAACCAACCACCAACTGAGACTTGTCAGCACCTGATTCAACCAACTGGAGGAATATTCTAGGAATATTCCTTGGAATATTTTTTTTGTTGACTGGGCTGCCCAGCCATCATCCTGTCAATTCTGCACAAATTTTAATTGTTTGAGAAAATGGATAGCAATCTCTGACTTTCTCATATAGAGCCAGTTTTCGATGAAATGAAGTGCGACGGAATCAGGGCGACGAGACCTATCTAGTCGTTTAGGTTTCGAGCGATTCCAAGAACTTTGATTTTTGAGCTTAAATTTGAGCTCTTGATCATGTCTCCCCATTGAAATACTTTTGGTCTCCAAAATTTCATTTTCATATGTTTAGCAATTGAAGGTACATTTCCTTCATTCTTCTAAACTCAACCCAATCGACGTTTGAAGTGCCTTGATGGTTGTTTTCCATGTTGAACTTGAACTACAACTGGACCAAAGGTTTCAAGTTGATTTTTCTTCTCGACTTATCCATGTCGCTATGACCATGCATAACGACATCCTTCCCAAGAAGAATTCATTGGTGTTTATCTGCAAAAATCCTTAACGAGGATAAAATCCAAAAGACTTTGACATAAACCAATACAAGCTGCACATGGCGAATACTTGTAGAAATTGAGTGTTGAACACATTTGCACATACAAAATATGATGCCACTACTCTTACAACAATTTTTAAAAAAAATTCCAACGTAATCAAAGAGAAATGCATTTTACAACATGGATAACTTGACAACCAAGTTTTCCATTTCAATTGACTAACAACCAAGCCAAACTAGCATAAACATGCTAAAGAAAACATTGTTGCATGTAAGTGATTTATTCATGAATTATAACTTTACAAATTACCCACTATGGGGATATGAAACTAGTGCAAACAAAGACTTACAATATTCAATTGGACAAATAGTCCGAACAGTTCTTACTCAACATGGTAATTGAACCTCTATTTGAACTTTTCCTTCTTTTAAAGTTGCTTAGTGGATGGTTGCATCTTGCGCCACTTTTGATTTTGTCGCTTCCTTTTTCGGTGCTTGCATGACGTGCTTGCCCTTACCAGGATGAAGTTGTTGAAACAATTTCCAACACTTCTCGATCCAATTCCCATTGATATTGCAGTGAGTGAAAAAGTTCCTTTGAGCTCTTCTTAGCTCACATGCCTTTTTCTTTGATTAAGTTTTCCTCTTCTCGTTCTCAATCTCAAGAGACATAAACATCTTCTTGATGATGGCTTTTCTTTTGTCGCACTCATCTACACAATGGTTAGAAGAAATGAAAAAATTGCATGGAAACATTCTCGTCAACATGTCACTAAAATCAGCAGGTTGTTTTCCTTTAAGATAAGCATTTCAATTAATTGGACGAATATACCTTTTCTTGGTGTCCTTTAGCTTATGCTTCCTAGATGGTGAACTTTCATGGCTAGAATAGCTTGAATCAACTTCTTCTTTAAATTTTTCATCTCTCTCTATAGATACCTTCAAGTCTCTTTTGAATTAAGATAACAAAGCAGGTACTAGTTCTGGATGCAAAGTCCAACACCTTGCCTTCTCGTGTCCTCTTTTGTGGCAGAAGGTACATTATAAAATATAGCTATCATCAGAAGACCATTCTTCTGGTGCAATATAACCCAAGCCTTCATACTTAGGTCTCTCTTTTACTTCTATTGGGTTCTTGATGCCTTTTTTATTCACACCAAGACCTAAGCCTTCCTTGTAACCCATCTTTTCTAACAGCTTAGACCCAATGCCTCTGTTGTGTCTTTCAAAGGCTGCAAAAGCATTTACATTAACATATGCATGTAAATAAGGAGCATATGCATGCTCACAATTTGTCTCATCTCTTGATTGAGACACAAAGATGGTTTCATACTCCTTTTTGATTCTGAAGGTGTCCTATTGGACTCTTTTGTTCTCTTCTTTCAACTCTTTAACATAAGGTGCTTATTGAACCTCATACTCCACATCATATGGACAAAAGGCACAAACATTTCCATCTTCCATCTTGGAAGTACTTTCTACATTAGCATTTTGCATCAAATTTGTAGAGAAATACGAAGTTTGTGGAGAAGGTGGTGGTTTATCACCATTCTTTTTACCTTCTTCCTTCATTGGATAACCTTCTCCTCTTGAAGATATAGAACCTTCACCTTACAGTTGTGAGTTCCTCTCTTCATTAAGGACCCTCATGTAATATTCCTTTTTGGGGATTTTCAAGATTCTATTTCAGAGATGGACTACAGAGGCATTTACTGGTTATGTCTCCTTCCAAATAAGGGAGAGAACCAGAGGCTACCTGGCCAACTGTAGACTCTTCCTATAGAACTTGGTTTAATCCCTTTCAGGAATCTCAAAAAGGTCTTCAATGAAAATGTTGTATAAGAAAATCTGAGCACGAATAACACAGATCAGGGCTGGGATCCCCTCATTTATGTTGTATGTGACCTATATATATAATTTCAGCTGAAAAAAATCCCTTTAATCACATTAAACAGATCTCCCACAGTCAAGACTAACTAGAAATCAGCCAAAGAGAAGAGTTGTTACAACATGAAAACCCCAGCTACTAGAATTGCGCAGTTTTGACTGAAACTCAGAGGAGGACAGCCAAAGATCTGATACTTCGGAGATATAATAGTAAATCAGATTTATGTTTGATCTTATTGCCTCTACAACAGATTACAAAGAGAACTAGGGCAAAATCCCTTTAGAAATTAGAGCTGCAACTAGGAATAAACTGCAGAATACATAGACAGCGTTATTTTTCAAATGGTTCAGCTGTTGTACATTAAATTTCAGATCTCTGACATATGTATGGATAAAACATCAGTTCTAATACAGATCTGGAAACTATAAGACTTTAATAACAAGATCCAATTGGAATTACATCAAAATATTGCATAATAAGCTGTAGATCTGAATTACAATTTGCAGTGCTGTAGAAAACCCAGAAATTTCTGAAGATAAATTTTATTGCTGAAAGAGATCAGATCTATAGAGACATGGATCAACAACCCAATCCATGGATCACCAATGGAAGGCAAGCCTAACGCCAAGAGATCTTCCTCCAAACTGATAGCAAATTGAAACAAGAAAGCCATATCACAAAATAACACAATATTGAGCAGAAACTGCGCAGAGGGTGAAGGAGACTGAATAAACTTGAATGAAATTATAGATCTGATACAAAATATAGATAGAATATCTCTTTTGAGGCTGAAGAACACACTCCAACAGAGAAAGGCTCTCAAAAAAATCTAGATCTAAGCAGATCTAGAACACCACTTGCTACAAAAGATAGCAGCTGCAAAACCCTCAATGGGCTAGCACTGCTCATGAAAATAGAGCTTGGTCTCAAACCAGATAGTGGATCACTTTAGCAAAGAACTCCTCCAATGATCCTCAAGGGAAGAGATGAAACCCCTAAACAGGAATTCCAATCACAATCCTCCACTAAACAACAGAGAATGGTATTTGTCTAAGTAGACAAACACTTCAGAAATATGATCTATAAACAACCTCTTCATGTGTATTCTCCTCCTTTTTATAACATGAGGAAGCCCTTGCAAACCCTAAAACACTTTGATGATTTAGTCCTCTTCACATTAGAGGCTCCCTTCTAGAACTGCGCAGTCCCTTTTAGAGATGTAATGAACCTAGACAGCGTAGTTGATTTGGTCAAGGTGGACCCAATCTTTGGCTCAAACCTCTTTCACACCTGTAAGTGATTATTTACATAGCCCTGATTTGTCTTTGTTCACATGGGCATTGATTTATTCAGACTTTTTAGGAGTTTTACATGTCCTCCTTTATTCATGTATTCACAAAACATAAAATAAATCAAAATTGAATGTCTCCTCTTAGCTAAGGCTAAGTAGGAACATTACACCTCACCATCTCTGGCATGTACCACAAACCCTTTTTTAAGCTTTCATCTTTTTTCTGGCTTTTAGACTCTCCTCTTTGAGACATGCTTATTGAAGCCTCAGAAATCTCTGGAGATAAAACTTGAGGTGGAGTTTGTGGCAACTCTGGCCTCCTTCTCCTTGTTCCCACTTGGGAATTTGCACCAACAAGTTTTCCTTCTCCTCTCTAGAGCTTTAACCTTGTAATCATTTTCAGCCTCTAAATAGTTCAACCCTCTTTGCACAAGCAACACAAGCTAACAATCAACCAACAGCTCTGATACCAACTTGATCTGAATATGGACAAACTAGTTTTGATGTGCTAACTTCCTCATTAGTATAAAATAAAAGTGTGCTTAAGGACTGTGTGCATAGATTTGAGCTGAACAACAGATTACTTCAATGGTTTCTTTTAAGGGTTCTTCAACCAGTATAATTTCATGAACAAATTGTAAAGCATGAAATCATCAAACACTTGAAAAGAAATGTGCACCAAACAACATGACAAAAACCATTGATGAAGGATTTCACCCCTCCTGACCTACATCTCTTGGTCTGTCAACATGACTAGACCTCTCTTGTATTTCGTGTCAAAAGTACATATCATTTTTCTGCCAAAAACATGTGGCTATTACCTCTTCAAGGTAATGTTCTCCAATAAATAACTCTCACAATATCATGAACACAACATATATCCTACAGAGATGACATTCTTTCACCGGTGAGAACTAGAAGCCTCTCACATACACCCTTCAATTCCACTCTGGAGAATACAATAAACAACTTCATGAATAAAGAATTCAAACTAGAGCTGAACCATGGTAATCACAACTTCTGCAAAAAGTGTTATGGAATTGAGAAAACTGCTACAAGGTCTCCTCCTTGCTCAACAGCATCTAAAAATTCTTCAAACATCTGATTGATCCACAAACCTTACCTTTCAAACTTGCAATATGACCTTGAACATGCTCTCAAATTAGTAAATATAGGTTACCAATGGATTCAAAACATCCAAAAACCCCTAAGTAGCCTCTTCTTGCTCTTCATTTGGGCTTCAAGTGAAGCAGATATGGCCTCCTCTCCTGGTGGTCCTGGGCATCTTTAATCTTCAAGATGGAAAAATCACTTCTAGAAGTGTTGCTCTATATCTAATACCTGCACCAAACTACTCAGAATATCCAAAAATTCTAGGATAGACTCTTTCTGAGCTCAATTTGGTCGAAATTTTCTCAAGTTATGGCAGAGTCAATTTTTCCTAAGAAAACTCCTCTAAAACTGGAGCAACTTTAGTTAACTCCACCAAAACTGGAGTTCCGCCGAAAATGGCGGACTCTGCCAAATTCATTGCCAAGTTAAGAGCGGATTAATTAATGATAAGTGTTGGGCCGCTAATATGACATTATTATTATCACTTTTTAACACCTATTTCATCCATTTCTACTCTTATTTATCATGTCATTTATCATAATTTATCATATAATTCCATTTTATAATTATTTATGCTCTTATGGATAAATATTATTTCCACTCCTTTATTTTTAATAAATTGATGATTATTATGCATAATTTTATCAATGATGGTTTATTAATATATTTTGTAAACAACACTCACCATTTTAGCCTCCAAGATATTTTCCAGATTGCAGATTTGATCTCCAGCTCATCATCAAATATTCCAACTCAGAAATTCGCTGGAATAAGAAGTGACAGTTTTGCATTGGACATTCTGGGAAAATGGAGAAGAATCTGGAAAATCCGAAACATGGGTTTTGTTCGGAACGAACCGAATTAACTTTTTTAAAGAATGGTTTTCCCAAATTTGGCCCGTATTAATATAAATGGAAGGTTCTCTGAGGACGATTTTCCCAGATTCGCTGTTGCAGCCATTTTCCAAATTATCTCAACTGCAAATCCAAATTCGACTTGTTCCTGTTGAAAGGTTGATGGAAATATATTTTCTTGTCGATCAATTGGTTGGGGACAATCCAATCTTGTTATGAGGGATCATATTTACTATTTAATTTCTCCTCTTTCTAATTATAAAATGAGAGCATGTATTATCTAATGGGGGGATTGAGATTTTTCCTGTTGTAATTCTCAGAATTGTTCATCGACTCTTGTTAATTAAAACAGAGAGCGACTGCTATAAACGTTATTTATGTTTGATTAATACAAGAACATGTTGTCGTCCCATTTCTTGGCTCTGGAGTAAAGCCCGGCAGCGTTTCACTGGTGGTTAAGGGCCCGGCCCTGGTGGATCGATCCGCTATTTGTATCATTACCTTTCAGTTATCATTGTGTGACAGTTTTTATTTTCTTTTATTACAGTTTGCAAGTTAATTATTTTAATGTTTAATTTTCTATTGATATTGGTGTGTTACATTGATGAATTGCATCGTTGTTGCATTCTAACAAGAATCTTCATTCCTGTATCATTTATCTTGTTATGCTTTACAAAGCTTTGTTGTTCAACATTTGATTCCATTTGCTATTCTGTTTTATTGCTGTTCATTTCAGATGGCTGCTTAACAGAGTTTGTTGTCGATAGGATTTTCTATTCAATAGAATTCGCTATTTGATTCCATCAGATAGGATTTGTTGTTCAGATTCATTAAATAGGATTTGTTGTTCAATTCTTCTAAGTTACAGTTTGCTGTTTATTTACATTACTGTTCAATTCCAGTTTGTTGTTCATTTCCGATTCATTAGTTTACAGATTTTTCTTTTAAAGTGCTTGCATAGTTTACCTTCATTAGCAGCATTTAGTTCAAATTATATTTCCTTTTAATTGCTTTAAAGCAAGATTATCAACTGTAAACAATATTGGTTATTGCTCCCACGTTCTTAGATTGATTATCTTGTTCTTAGTTGATTTTATCAGTTTCTAAAGGAAAGAGTTATCATTATTGTATCCTTGACTGATACTTGCTGAGTGAATGATTGTATGTTCAAGCATTTAAGTTCATGTCGTTGTAATTAGATTTCTTTTCCAAGCATCTGTTTACTTTTGTATTTACAACACTGTACTACATATTGCAAGGCATTACTCTTAGATTTAATTGTAGCCTCAGACAGAGTACACTCTTGAAATAAAAAATCGTACCTGGATTGATAATTAATGTAGGATAAATAGGCGTTAAAAATACACCTTTATACCTCAACATTTTGGCGTCGTTGCCGGGGAGAGTGTATGTCATTTAGAAAGAGTGATGCATATTTGATTTTTTTTCTGCTAGGGAAGAATTGGGTATTAAAAATGGAAGGTAAGAACCTGCGTACTGAGCGAGAAACATATTCGTTCATTGGCCTGCTTCACAGCAGAATTGAGTGAAATTTAAGGTAGGAATTGAAGTAGGAATTTTAGAGTTAGAATTTTTGAAAAAATCTTGTAATTCCACTCGAGTGGTGATGTAAGCACCACTCATTTCACTAACCAATTGACAAGAACATTTGAAGGAGGATCCTCAAAGAAACACATGAAGAACATCTTCTATTATGGTAAGAAATGGCTCACATTGTAACTTTTGAATTCCCTATCAAATATCTAGGAGGAGTGACACAAATGCACATAATTCCCCCATCTCCTCTACCAAATTTTCATGGTTTGACAAATGAAGATCCAGATACATTCTTATTTGAGTTTGAAGTATTTTGTAGAGAGGATATTAATGATTGATCAAAGATTGTGCAAGCTTACTTGGAAAGAGCAGCTCTCCAATGGTTCATGAGCCTAGGTGGGAACTACATCCAAACATGGGAGGACATGAAGAACATATTCTTGAAGAACTACCAAGACTATTGCAAATCCAATGAAGATATTTTCGGTATGATACAAGGGGAAGATGAAAGCTTGGAGGACTATGTAGAGCGATTTCAATATAACCTTCAAAAATCAAAGCATAAGCATTTGGAAAAAGAGATCTTGAAAACACTCCTTAAATAAATCAAAGATGAATTTTTAGAACTCTTAAATTTGATAGGAAAAGGTGATGTTTTTCAATTATCCTATGATGATGTTTGTGAATTGTGCATAAGGTATTCAAGAGGAATTTCCAATACTGGTAAGAATTCTAGAGAAGTTTCTTCTTTCTTTTCCAAATTTACTAAAAGAACAAGAGACATAAGAGCTGAAATCAATGTTTTATTTGGAAATTTTAAATATGATTTTATTAGCTCTCTAAATTCACAATTGAATGTTTTGCAAGTTCAGAAAAATCAAGAATATGATGAAGTGTTTTGCCCTCATTACTGAAAGGAGCATCCCATAGATAGTTTTTCTTCCTTATCTAGGATGGATGTAGCATATCAAAGAGATGGGGAAGATACAACAAGGTCAAAACCATGGAAATCATGGCCTACAGGTATGGTTCAAAACACTTTCTCTCCATTCTCTTACTTGCATAATCCATTATGGAATACTCATATGTTAGGGCAACCATGCCAATCTCAGTATAACCACCACCAATCTTGTCTACAAGTTTGGCATGGTTCATATTATGATTTCATGACTACTCTCCCTCATCTTGTAGCACAAACACATCTTCCAGCTCTTCCACAACATCTTGCTTACCTATCAAAATCATCCATTCAACCCAATCAACTACATCATCAAAATGCTCCATTCCCTACACAATTTCCTGCTCAACTCATTCCACACCCTCACCATAATAAACTAGTACAACATGCTTACAGTGTTGAACTGAAAAATTTACCCACCCTTCCCACCCATTCTATCTCATATGCACCATTGGAGAAAACTTATACTGAGATTCAGAATGTATCAAATCCAAAAATTGTAGAGGTTATGAAAGAAAATGAGGTTTCTTCTAGCCTGCATCAACAGGCCATTTTAAACACTCAAGAACTTCATGATATGATGGCTATGGGAAATCAAGAAAGTAAGGAATACATTGAATATTGGTTTCACTCCATTTGTTTGCAGCATCACTCCATGCTTCAACAATTTTTGGCACCATCTTTTCAAGGGAAGTTGGCTTCTCATACCCTAATTTTTATTAACATGCATTTTTCAAATTTGGGTATGTACATACTTGAAGCCTTATTTCGAAAATGGTTACACTGGAAATTCTCTTATACATAATCATATTCATTTTCCAAATCAGAGTAGGCTAGTGAAAAAATAAAATAAATAAGGAAATAAAATAAACGCATTTTTTTAATTTTATTTTTGTAAAAATAGTTGTTTTTGTTGCAACGTGCTATGGAAATCAACATCGATAATAAATATTTTAATTTATTTGTGTATGTAGATGTATTATATTGAAAATAAAAATTCTACAAACATTTTTATTCATTTTTATCACCAATATGGAAAAATTGCTTGAATATCATTTTTTTGGCTTGCGGGCTTGATGAAATTTTTGAAAACAGAGTTGGGACAGTCATGTTTTGAGGGACCAAAAGTGAATATTTTTAAAACCTGTTTCTATTCTAAGTAGCCCTTGATGTCTACTTTGCAACCCAATTTGAATCACTCAATTTGGATTTGAAACGAAAAACTTATAACCAAAACATTGACAAGGGCGTCTAGTAGGCAGCTTAGGAACAGAGTTGGGACAGTCAGTTTTTGGAGGCCTACATGACTATATTTTTAAAACCTATTTATATGGTATATTCTTATATGAATCTAGTTTAAAATGCAATTTTAATCACTCGATTTCGATATCGTATGAGGATTTTATGACCAAAATACTGATTGCTTATCATAAATCAGCACTCTTGAAACTCTGTTTTCTCGGCTGTTCACTAGCGTATTTGACCCATCAATTATTTTTTTCTTCAAAACCTGTTTTTATTGGAGATAAATAAATGAATCTAATTTCATTTCCAATTTTAATTGGTTCAATCCACCATCAAACGAAAAATTTATGCTTGAAATATCAACTGTTGGTCTGAGTTGGAAAATCGAAAATGACTCTATTATGCAGGTCGTTCTAAATAAAATTTACATATCATACCATTGAATTTTTAAAAAATGTTTCTATTAGAGATAAACCTTTGAATTAGCTCTCATTTGGCTTTGGGATCACTCAAATCGGACGAAAAACAAAGAAGGTATTATTAAAACATTGTTGGTTAGTATGGTCGACCACTGCTCTCCCGCAGGTGACAAATACAATTTGTTTTATTTTTCCGTGGATTTGTTTTACCGAGTAACTACTTGTTATTTTTTTTGCATAATTCTTGGATTAGGGGAGCCCTATCACCTCTCTTTCTCCATGATTTAATGTTTTATTGTAGGTAGACACTCGTTTTTTGCAGGTCTTAGGAGAACAAAGAAGGTCAATTTATGGACGAGCGATTCTTGAAAGAAATTTTAGTGAAACAAGGGCATTTCATCCATTTCATTACCTAACAGATTCATAACAAAAGAAATGAAGAATTGGTTTCCATTTGAAGATTCATGTCACTGCTGCCAAAACATTTTTCAAAAAAAGATCATTTTTTTCCATTGACAGAATGATATTCCTTTAAGAAATAACATCATAGTTGTTGTAATTTAATAAAGTGTTGTTTCTTTTCTGATTTTGTGTTTCAGGTGTTGATCCCTTCAAATTGTAGTTTCCGCTCCATTGGAAATTGAACAATAAGGACCTCACCATGCAATTTTCAGAAGGCAATCCTTCGGCAGCACCAATTCTGTAAAAAAATATTTTTTCTTGAAACCTGTACATAAATTTTCCTTTTTAATTGATTGGATTTGCTTGACAATAGATTGTACATTAGCTTTGTTCTTTCCTCTATTTTTTTTTTTCCTTTGTTGTTCCCTACAACAATTTCTGCGTGCTTTTTCTTTGCTGTTGGGAACATCACTTTTTTGTGTGCCTTTATTTTTCATGTTGTTCCTCTTAAGGAACAGCAGTCGTCCCTCTTAAGGAACAGCAATCTTGCGTGCTTATATTTGTTTGTTGTTCCTTTTAAGGAACAGTAGCCATTCCTCTTAAGAAACAACGTGTTTGTGTGTTTCTTTTTGTTGTTCCTTTCAAAAGGAACAGTATTTCCGTTGATTATTTTTGATGTTCCTTTCAAAAGGAACAACAGTTTTTGCCGTCTGTTTTTGCTATTCCTTTCCACAGGAACAACATTTTTCTCGCTTGTTTTTGTTGTTCCTTTCAAAAGGAACAGCATGTTTTTTTTCCGACTGTTTTTTTTGTCCCTTTTCAAAGGAACAGCATTTCCGCGGATTGTTTTTGCTGTTCCTTTCAAAAGGAATAGCATTTTTTTTCCGATTATTTCTGTTGTTCCTTTCAAAAGGAACAACATTTTCGTAGATTGTTTTTGTTGTTCCTCTTAAGGAATAAGAGGAACAGCAGCTGTTCCATCTAAGGAACAACACTTTTTGAGTGCATTTTTCTTGTTTTAGAATAACATTTTGAGAATTTTTGTGAATTCTTCATGACTCTTTTAAAGGCAAACATACAATTTATGCAAAGACACAAAAATTAGAGGTTATTGGAATCAGCAAATCAAAAGAAATTGTAATTTTTAAGAAATTTTTTTGTAGTGATAAGAAAAGGAAATGACACAACCATCTATATCACATTGTTGTCTTTATTTTCACTAAAATTAATATGATTGGTTATCTTTATCATGTTGGTTCTTCCTTAAATCTTCATAACTCTCTTTGATTTTTATTTATTGAATAAGAATAAGGGCATACTTTCTCTATTGAGATGTTCAGACTTCTTCCACCATCCCTACTCTTAAGGAGTGTCGATTCATCCTCTATACATAAATAGGGAAGTGCTACATAAAAAAAGAAGAAAAAAATCTCTATATGATTACTAACAATTCTATGATATGGCAGATGGAGGATAGGGGGTCTCATCAAGAGCCAGCCTACCATGATCATAAGGGAGCAGTGAAGTGGCATTCCCATTATGGCCACCACACCAGGGATATGATCCAATAGACAACTCAGAAAAATAAAAAGTCATTCGAACAGGAGGTCTAATCACAAGCCGGCCTTCCCACCTTTCACTCCTTCCTGGTGAATGGCATTGTGATTCATCTAGTTCCCAAGCCAGCACAGTGGCCTCCATGATGACATCACACAGCACTTCCCTAGGCATAAATAAAGGATAATGGTTCCAAGGGTGAGAAAGCAACTTTTTCAAGGTTATAGACACCTGTGGGCAACAGAGCTTTGCTGATGGTATTGAAGTCATATTTTTCACAAACCAATAGTAATGATAAACCCTTTTCTTATATCTTTATCTAATATCAAATGAGAGTATGTTCCTAAACCCTTTGTTCGGAACCTCTTATGCATGAAATTTATTTATAAATCGATCATAATGGTTTATGTGGATAATGACTGCATAAGTACTTTTTTCATATCAGCTGTCATTTTCCCTTATTTTCGAATCATTACATAAACATTTCCATATCTACTCACGATTTCAAAATATGCATTGATTTCAGTAATGTTATGATTTTTTGATCATATCATAAGTATGTATGCCTTTCCATGCTGTACAATTGCTGTGTAGTACGCTGCTCTTCTATTTTCTGGTTGAGGGCGACCTATCATCTTTCAAGGGGGGCACAAATGCCTTTTAAATATGCCTGCATGTGGGTCGAATCCCAATATTCATACTGCATTTCTACAGAAGTTTTTCTGATTGAACTTTTGGCATACGTCTTATCTGTTGCTCTTCAAAATTAACACTGTGGATTCAAGAAAATTGCATGCATAATCGTGATTTGTTTACAGGAGAACAACAAGTATCGGAAGGAAATTCTATTCGCAGCACAACCACACTATTGCAACTAACAGCAAAGGCTCGTGCAACTCGCGAACGCGCACAATTTTTCAGACATGATGTGCTTGCATGGCTTCCACCTTTTGCATCACTTTCAGTATCCGTTCAACCTACATCAGCTTCAACAAATGCCAGTCCCTACATGTCATTCCACATTTTTTTTCAAATGTAACACTTGAGGTAAAATAGCATAATTTTCTGATTTATTATGAATTTAGGAGAATTTCATGAAAATCCATTGAGCATTATTTATCATCATTCATTCCACATCTTTACTACTTCCCATTTTTCAGATACATATCATATTTCAGTTTGGGGGAGTGTTGTTTTCCTTCATTTCTTTCTTATGACCATGTTAGTAATACTCTTTATCATCCATTGATATTCTTATTAATTCTCAACACCTCCCTTATTCCATGTTGTTTTACACCAAGCATAGCTTTCAACAGATTGTAGTAACCACCTCTCTTTGTTTTCTAGCATTGCATGAGGACATGCTAATTCTTCAGTTTGGGGGAGGAATTGCTACAAATGATGGATGTTTTATACTTTCTTTCTCGTTTAAGGCATACAATTTCATTTTTATACAGTGCAGAAATTGATTTGCATATATCTTTAAAACTATGATTTCTGGATAACAAAGAGGTATCATGAAAATACACAAACCCAGATAGTTTCACGCTAAATTAGTTCATAAAATTTCGAAAACTATGCACTATCACCTACAACCATTTTTTTTATATCTCATGATCTGTGCATCAAAATGATCTGATTTTTGAGAAAATGGTTAATGAAGGTTGTTGTTACTTATATCACATTTTTCTACAACTTCATGTACATATAGTTCAACTTCAACTGTAAAAATTGTTACGCCTTCATCAAGATTGCTAAAATTGAATATTCATTATTTGAGAAAAAAATAATTTGTTCCATCCATTTCATGAGTTGAGATGAACAATTTTTTTGCTTGGTTAACACATGAGTTTTGTCTTTGGGTTGCATGAGGACATGCAATATATTCAGTTATGGGTTGCATGAGGACATGCAATATATTCAGTTTGGAGATGTGTTGGGCCGCTAATATGACATTATTATTATCACTTTTTAACACCCATTTCATCCATTTCTACTCTTCTTTATCATGTCATTTATCATAATTTATCATATAATTCCATTTTATAATTATTTATGCTCTGATGGATAAATATTATTTCCTCTCCTTTATTTTTAATAAATTGATGATTATTATGCATAATTTTATCAATGATGGTTTATTAATATATTTTGTAAACAACACTCACCATTTTAGCCTCCAAGATATTTTCCAAATTGCAGATTTGATCTCCAGCTCATCATCAAATATTCCAATTCAGAAATTCGTTGGAATAAGAAGTGACAGTTTTGCGTTGGACATTCTGGGCAAATGGAGAAGAATCTGGAAAATACGAAACATGGGTTTTGTCCAAAACAGACCAAATTAACTTTAGTAAGGAACAGTTTGCCCAAATTTGGCCCATATTAAGAGAAACGGAAGGTTCTCTGAGGATGATTTTCCTAGATTCACTGTTGCTGCCATTTTCCAAATTATCTCAGCTGCAAATCCAAATTTGACTTTTTCCTGTTGAAATATTGATGGAAATATATTTTCTTGCTAATCAATTGGTTGGGGACAATCCAATATTGTTAAGAGGGATCATATTTACTAATTAATTTCTCCTCTTTCTGATTATAAAATGAGAGCATGTATTATGTATTGGGGGGATTGAGATTTTTCCTGTTGTAATTCTCAGAATTGTTCATCGACTCTTGTTAATTAAAATAGAGAGCGACTGCTATGAACGTTATTTATGTCTGATTAATACAAAAACGTGTTGTCGTCCCATTTCTTAGCTCTGGAGTAAAGCCCAACGGCGTTTCACTGGTGGTTAAGGGCCCGGCCCTGGTGGATCGATCCGTTATTTGTATCATTACCTTTCAGTTATCATTGTGTGACAGTTTGTATTTGCTTTTATTACACTTTGCAAGTTAATTAGTTTAATTTTTAATTGTCTATTGATATTGGTGTGTTACATTGATGAATTGCATCGTTGTTCCATTCTAACAAGAATCTTCATTCCTGTATCATTTATCTTGTTATGCTTTCAGAGCTTTATTGTTCAGCATTTGATTTCATTTGTTGTTCTATTTGATTACTGTTCAATTCCAGTTTGTTGTTCATTTCCAAATCATTAGTTTACAGATTGCAAAGAGTTTTATTTTAAAGTGCTTGCATACTTTACTTTCATTAGCAACATTTAGTTCAAATTCTATTTTCATTTAATTTCTTTAAAGCAGGATTATCAACTGTAAAGAATACTAGTTATTGCTCCCACGTTCTCAGATTGATTATCTTGTTAGTGGATTTTATCAGTTTCTAAAGGAAAGAGTTATCATTACTATATCCTTGACTGATGTTTGCTGAGTGAATGGTTGGATTTCAGAGCATTTAAGTTCATGTCATTGTAGTTAGATTTCTTTTCCAAGCATCTGTTTACTTTTGTATTTACAACACTATACTACATATTGCAAGGCATTACTCTTAGATTGAATTGCAGCCTCAGACAGAGTACACTCTTGAAATAAAAAATCGTACATGGATTGTGTTGAGTTTCCCATGTTTTAGCGATTGCTTGTGTACAAAGATGAGACAACATCAGAACCACTTTGGGGCCCTAGGATCTAGCCCTCCTGGACCCGGAGAGGGATCTCTCCAATAAACAAAGAATGATTTATCTTTGAAGCTCAAAAATAAGATGTTAGGCTAGTTATGAAGCACAGAGGGGGGTTTTAAATAATTTGGTTGAAGGGTTGCTGGGTTGGTGACGAGATCATGGACTGAGAAAACAGTGGGAGGAAAGGAACAAAACAACAGGATATTTCAGCAGAGAGGATGGGCCAAGACCGTGCCATCCATTGGGCTATGGAGTCATGAGAGGGAATTACTTGCATCCACTAGCCAAGGCTTTCAAAGGGCATGTCATCTAATACTAAAGGATCTTTAGATTAGAGAGTGGGGTGGAACATTAAGGAAGGAAAGTGAAAGAAGGAGAACAACCAGATTTCTGTCTATAGATCAGGTCAGAGGTCATTTAACTCCAGACCTGCTTGGACATACTCAAAGGCAGCTCTCAAAGAGATAATGGGGCTGCTTATAGATCGGACCAGAGGTCATTTAACTCCAGGTCTGCTTTAGCAACTCCAAGGGAAAACAAAGATAAGATAAACGAAGGGATCTTAGAAAGGTAAGCTGGTCGTGCAAGGATCCTAGTGGACAGGGCTAACTCTTATCCCCAGTGCTCCCAAACTTTCCAGCTTAAAACCCTTCAAGAACATCTAAGAACAGCTTCAACCAATTCATACATCAGCCAGCAGGCAATAACATCCACTACGCTGGTTAAATCAACTGAAAACAACTCTCAGATAGCACATCAAGCGGAAAACATAAAGGTAGGGAGAGCAGACAGCATAGGGCACCTAACAAAGGGTGAATCCTATACCATTATTCTGATGCCTACCGGAAGAACGTGAAACAACATGTAAATGAAATAAACAGAGTTAAGAGGAACATCACCAATAGCAATAGACCAGGATCCTCTGAAATGCGCTTTGATTAATAGATGCAAAACCATTCATGTACAATAAGCTCAATGGCTGTTACAGTCCAGACTTCTCCTCCCAGCCTATTACATACAACTACTCTGCTACTCCCTCCCAAGACTGTTCTAACAGTCAAATGAATCCCTAATAGCAAATGCCCAGCAACTGAACAACAACCTTTACATTATGTTCTCGGGGATCTTTTATAGGAGAAGAGGAAGAAGCAGTGGTAGGATATACAATAAATGAATCTCATTAAGACAGAATCGGCGGAAGTGTCCATGCCCATCTTGTAATAATCTGTGCGTGTACTACGTAGGCTGTTTGGGCTTTCTGTCGGGCCCGAACTCGGCCTCTAATATTTCTTTTTCCTTGGGAGTCACTGATGCCTGGAGCTACTGTACCGTATACGGAATAAATGAAGCTGGATGAAAGTCTGCAAGGCACACTCCATGCTTCTTTAATGTTGTTTGGCAGTCTCTTGAGAAGTTGTCGGTGCTGTGCTTGCTTATGGGCTCGGAAGCATGGAATTCTTTAGCCAGAGGTGTATACGGAGAGAAAAACTTCTGGCACATTAGGTAAGCCTTGATTATGGCGTTAATTAGCTCTTTAGTCTTCTAAGCCCAGACCTTAATCCTTGAGTTGCGGGGTTAACATTAATTATGTCATTAGGAATCATTAACCCCTTTTGACTCTATTTGGATTATGGAGAGCTGTTGAAAGACCTCTACATGCCATCTTCACATTAAGATGAATGCTGTTAACTTACCGGACGGTGGTAGTGGAGAAATGCTGTGGAGGCGGAGAAATGGTGGCGGAAGAGTGGAGAAACGATGGAAAGTGGTGGCGAAGCAGTGGATAATGGTGGAAAGAACACAGAGTGGCGGAGAAATGATTAACGACGTACAAGCCCAACAATTAGCTTTGGGCGAATTACACAGGAAAACACAAAAAACAATGAGCAGAAGAATGGAGTGGGACCCAGTGGAGGCGGAGGGCGATTGAACGTGGGCCGTCAGATCATGGAGGAAACGGGCAGCGGAGATGAAATCGGGCGATCGCAATCGGAGGGGACCGGGGGTGACACAGTTCAAAAGTTCCGATTGCGATGGAGGAAGGGGATGCGATTAGCGCCAGGCCGTCCGATCGTTGGTCAAATAGACAGATGGGATCAAATCGGAAGACGTCGGTGAGGGCTTGCGATTGGGCGCTGGCCGTTGGATCTGGGACACAGATCAACGGTTCCCATTCAATCGGCGGGAAATGAAGGGGGGCGATGGGCGATGAAGCGATTAGCGCTGAGCCGTAGGATCAGCAGGGAGATGGACGGCTAAGATGTAATCGGGAGATCTCAATCGGGGCGGCACCATTGTGAGTTGCGATTGCGATTAAGCGGGGCAATGCGATTGAGCGATGACCGTTAGATCTGAAGGCCAGATCAACGGCTCAGATGAAATCGGAGGGGCAGTGCGATCGGGGGATCGGGAGTTGCGATGACCGTCGGATCGTGGAACAGATGGATGGCGGAGATTTAATCGGGGGGGAAACAGAGGGACTTGCGATCGGCGATCGGGAGGAATGAAGCGATTGAGCGCTGGCCGTCGATCTGGAGGAGGAACGGACGGCGGAGATGCAATCGGGGGACGGGAGGAAAGACTTGCGATTGCGATCGGAGGGGAACTTGCGATGGAGCACTGGCCGTTGGATCTAGGACACAGATCAACGGTTCAGAATGGATCGAAGGATCGCAATCGGAGGTCGGAGCAAGAGGCTTGCGATTAGCGCCCAGCCGTTAGATCGTGCATCGAACGAATGGACGAGATTAAATCGGAGGATGAAGCGATCGGGGAGCGATGCGATCAATCGGGGGTGACAGCATGAGTGTTGCGATTGCGATTGACGGGGGGCTTGCGATTAGCGCTCCGCCGTCGATCTGGGGATCGGATCAACGGTGCAGAACAGAGCGGAGGGCTTAACGCTTTTACAAAGGATTTTCTCACCCGCCCGGCTTCCAATTGCGATAAGCGCCGGGGACTTAAGCGCTTGGTCCCAGCGCACGGGCACATGTGGGGAAGTGGTTAGAAGGGGCTGGAGGAAAGGGGCCAGGCCTTATAATAAGGTCGGAAGAGGGTTTCTTAGCCCATTTTAATGGATTTTAGGGCTGGGGAAGGGGAACGATAGAGAAATAAAGGGGGAAGAAGGGAAAACAAAGGGTAGGGGAAGAAATTAAAGGGGATTTTGGGGGGATTTGAGGGGTAAAAGGGGAATAGAAGGGGAAGACAAGGGGGATGAAATAAAAAGGGAAAAAGGGGGCCTTTGGGCATTTCTTCACATAACAGAGAGGCTTTATAAGGGAAATCAGCAGAGGGGATTTGATCAAAGGATAAAAGGCACATAGAGGCTTCAAGGAGACTGTGTTTTCAGAGGAAATGCATTCCTTGAAGGCTCAAAAACAATTTAGCCCCCTATTTGCTTGTCAAAAATTTCATAGGGGGGCTAACGGTTGATAATTAATAATTAATTCTTAGGATAAATAGGCGTTCAAAAGACATTTTATACCTCAACACCCCTACAACACCATCACCTTGTGCCACTTGTTCCCAACATTGGATCGGTGTGAGTGGGGAAGACTATCTTGTGATGTGTGTCTTATTCCTCCATAAAATTGAAGGCACGGTAGCATGGCTTTACCGCGTGTGTGACCATCAGCAGCCATAGCGGCTCGGAGATCAGGCCAATCCCTCTCCCTCCATAACATTCTGTCATCAAACAGGCACACATCAGTCACACCGAAAACACTAAAAACAAACAAAATTTCCCAAAAATTTTGAAAAAAATAGCTTCGGCCCTCCGCACGCCTATTCCTCAAACGGGCATGAGGAGAGAAAATCTGTTTTTCTCACAGATTCTCCAAGGGAATGCCTAAATCTAGGACAGGCACGATAAGTGCGCACAAAACCTTATTGTTGCGCACAAGTTACGCGTTTGTACCTTGATCGCCCGCACGGTCAAGGCAAAAACTAGCCTAGGATCCATACAAACCCATCCTGTACGAACCCTGGCACCAACACACTGAAAAAATTAAAATGCAGGATGTCTTGGAGCCTACCTGACTCAAAAATTGTGAGTCCCAAGTACTCAGACTGACCACAACCAAGAACAGCTCCACAGAAGCCTCTGACCTCTCAAAACCTCAAATTCTCAACCGACACAAATGAACTGAATTGAGCCATATTCATCTATATGTTGCCCTTTTCGGTAACTTTGGAGGACCATAACGAGAGCTCAGAATTCCCAATTACAGGACCGAAAGCAACACTGTGATCAGCACTCCATAACGCCCAAGGGCAGTGCCACACATTTGCACCCAAAAAAAAAAAAATCAGTGCTGACAGGTATGCCCTCTCTCATCTTATTTTTTAAAGCACTTGTCTTTCAATAATATTTGAATAAAGAAGATGCTTTCACTTGGGGTATTTTTTTTGCAGGAAGTGTGCAAACCATCCACCGCTGCATCCACTGAAAGTTCCAGAGTAGGTATCATTTTACCCTTAGCATGATAGAGTCCCAGAAAAACTATGCATATCCTAACATCATTTCTCCATAATAAATTAGCCATAGGTTCCAAACACCCAACCATGTTTATCATCACCTCACCTTGGACATGATAAAAATCTTCATTGGTCGATAAAGTTTCCCCTCCATGGTGCCTGTCACCCAAAGTAGACCATATATCACAAAAAATAATGATGCCATGGCCATACCACTTTAGTCCGGGAAGCACCTCATGCCCATTCACCTGCCATGCATCAGGTCAATTTTTACCATATCAAAACAAAATCCCTTTCCTGGACTACCAGGTTTTGCAAGCAGATTGAAAGCGCACTACCTCGCCTCACATTTGGCCTACCATCCCTCCATCAACATAGCCCATCTACGACATTCTCCATCCACTTCATCAACCCCACACATGATACCAACCAATGGGGCCCCCACCCTCAGCGAAAACACCTTCCTCACATCATCAGTGAGCAAAAACTTTCATGTTTTGGGGCACCCATCTATGTGTTTTGTACAAACCAAACCCCATTATTTTATTATTTTGGTAAGTGTATAAAGACCACAAATGGTGCACTATGTCCCCCACCCACCCATCCATTTTTTATTCCATGGCAGTAGTCCCTGGTCACCCTTGGTCGGAGTATCACACCCTCACGCATAAGCCACCATGACATTCATAACCAATATGTACCCACCCTGGATGTCCTACCAACTCCATGGATTTCCCTATCAGAAATAGTTATGACTGTCGCCAAGCTGCTTTTTATACTCCGAGCTAGGGCCACTGAATCCCCATCATCAGTTTTCAATTACCCCTCGCCATCATGCCTATGTTAAACCCATCACATCCAGGATCCTGATCCCCTATATCAATGGATCTATCATTTGGTTGAGGCTTCCTTTTTGTCGACATCAACACCTATTTTCCAAATAGGAAGCGATACCTTAGATCACCCCTCTCCATAAAAGGGACATCCTCGGATGGAACTATGGGAGACATCATTGCCCATAGATGGCATCGATACTCTTGAAATTCGACTACAACACAAGCTTTCATGTCAAGATGGTATCATACCTTACAACCATTGCACTTTGATCGAATTTGTCGAAGAATCGTGCCTCTATAAGCGTCTCTTTCAGCAATTCTTACACGGGAAGGTCCCAGCCATACACCTATGCGTACAATGTGCATTTATATGCCATGCTAAGTTTACGCATATGGGTACCGCATTCCACCTATTTTCAAATAAAATATGCCCCTGAGGGCATTAGCAGTCATCGTCATCAACCAACAGATCACTACCATACTAGTGACACAAACATAATTTATATCTGTCAAATAGATTTGTTTAGCTAGCCAAAGCATCACGAGCATGGGACATGCCCGCCTCATAGAAAAATTTTATTTATTGTATTAGACCATTGCTTGTAGGGTTCCCACAGGACATAGTCGCTCTTCGACCTGGTGTAAGGTGTCTCCAGCTTCGTGCTACACGCAGGTCTCTCTCTCTCTCCACACAGTACACAGAAAAAAGCTATAATGTATTTCGGCTATACAGTTCTTCCTAGACCTCACACATTAGGGGGCAACTATTATCACTAGAAAATCGGACAAGCAAATATGACATTATTTAATGTTAGGCAGAAGGATTTACAAGGCTGAGGAACATTAGAGAATCTGAAGTATTTAAAAATCTCTAAGGTCTAAGAGGAAAATAAAATTGCACACTTAAGGAACCAGCAAAATTTTCCTTTGCACGCACTTTTCTTCGATAAGCGCGGCTTTTCCTCAAAAGGCCGCATGGACCTGAGAGTGGTAGAAGTCACTTTCCGGGACCACAAGGCACACTCCAAGACATTTATCCCACACTTGAGGATGCCTAAGGATAGCCACCCAAGCCTCCTTAGGACCTCAAGGGAGCACACAATGGAATCACCCTCCTCTCTTGGGTCACCATCCATCAATGTACCAAGAGCGGGAAGGAGAGTTTGAATTCTCCTGTAAAAGGCCACCAAGAGATGAAAAATAGGATAACACATTGTTATGCTAGCCATAATTTCCCCAAGCAATCCATTACTGTGTGATCCGGAGCAGAGATAGAGGGGACTCAGTTGTTGGCCATCCAACAATTCCAGTCCTTCGGAGTATAGAGAGGGAGACTTTGCGCCAAGGTAGCTCGGAAGTAAAGACATCCTTGCATCGGGTCTTAGAACTCCCTAGTTCTAAGGGCCCCTTGGAAAGTGGGTAAAAATTTCATCCTTTATTCCTACCAGCACTCAATAAGAGGGGACATAAGTGCCACCGTTTGGATTATTGAAGTTGTTTGACTCTATTTAGAGCTTTTGTATTATGTGTTTTAGTTTATTTTTTATGTTTGAATATGCATGCTATTTCACTATTTAGTATGTTTATGTCTTATCATGTTCCCTAACTTTCTTGACTCCCTTTATTTTCTGCCTGTGACCAAGAACTTAAGAGGAAAAAACCACTCCTCCTAAGCACATTTGATTTGGTACATTTGTGCGCCAAACACATCATACACAACCACCATCATACTTCTCATACTCTTAGAACCACTCCCTATGGGGAGTGATGTGAAAGGATGCACCTGAGTCATTCAACCATGCCTCATGATCTACATGTGTATTGAAGAAGATGCCAAATACACATCCCCACCCTCATCCGAGGTGGTTTTTTCCTCTGTAGAAGGAGCATCATCAGATCCCTTTCCTTTCTCAGGAGCTTTAGATCTGCAGTCCTTTTTGTAGTGCCCTTCCCTTCCGCATTTACAGCACACCTTTACAAACTTTCCTGGAGATTTAGATCTCCCACTCGAAATATTATTCTTGTTTCTATTCTAGGACCTTCCTCGTACAGATAAGGCATCTCCATTTTGGCCCTCCATATT
Source organism: Pinus albicaulis (assembly GCA_034641835.2). Lineage (NCBI taxonomy): Eukaryota > Viridiplantae > Streptophyta > Pinopsida > Pinales > Pinaceae > Pinus > Pinus albicaulis. The sequence goes on from CM076582.1 coordinate 252,087,199, forward strand.
TATCCGTCTCATTTCCTCCGACAGCAAGGCTAAGACAATGTCATCAAAATTCAAGGTAGTTATATTGCTACCTATTGCAATAACTAGACTATCCCACGAAGTTGGTAGAGAACACAACAAGCTGATGAACTTATCTTCATCTGAGATTTTAATATCAACAGATAACAGTTGACTTACCATAGTATTGAAGGAATTCAAATTCTCTATCACCGAGTCTCCATCCTTCATCCTCAAGTTATACAGCTTTTTCCGCAAGAACAATTTATTCACCAGAGACTTAGATTGGTACAAAGTCCCTAGCTTGTGCCACAAAGTCTTCATCGTAGCTTCCCAAGATACATTCAACAATATTGAATCTGAGACACACAATCGTATTGTGATCTTTGCCTTTTTATCCAACTTCTTCCAGTCTTCATCTAACATTTCCATTGGTTTAGCACCTGGATCTACTATGATCCACTGATCTTTATCCACCAGCAGATCCTCCATCTTGAGCTTCCACAAATCAAAAATCTAACCATTAAATTTCTCGATCTCTATCTTTCCACTACTTGCCATCTTCTTTCACCTCAAGAATCGATCCCGCAGATCTCCCACTGAACAGGGTCTACCATAGGCCCAAGCAAAAAACCCCTCAGCAGCAAAGGCATCCCCTTGAAGTCGAAACACCTCTGATACCAAATGTAGGTCTTAACCCTATACAGAAATTATCTGCAAACGAATCTTAAAAATAGAAAATAAACAATAGCGAGAGAATAAAACATAAAACATATATACACAGATATTTTCCCCTGATCCCAAATTGGGACTACCAACTTGATTTTTCATTATATTACTTTTAGTGTTACAACACATATATACACATGATGAAGCATTCATAAACCTCAATCCATTAACCCTGGATTAGAACATAACCATAGTTCCCTTGACTGGATCTACAAAATACTAGGGGCCGAAAACCATCATGCCCCAAAACCATGTGCAAACCCATGCACAAAACCATGGGCGGGTCTGCCCACCGAAAAATAGGGTTCAAAAAAATTTCCTGGGGCACTGCTGGCCCCCCTGTTGTGCCCACTGCAACATACAGGGGGGGTTGTCGCCCCCCATGTGACCCCCCCACACGTGTGACTAATCATGGAAAGAATATAACACATACCCAACAATCTGAGTGTTTAGAACAGGATCTATCATCAGCTCTGGCACCTTCCTTTTTGTGTGATGGTTTGATTTATCTACCTTTCTTTCCTATTGGATGCGATGATGGATTTTCTTATCTGAGTACTTGATAATTTATTATGCTTGTCTTAATTTAGGATGTTTTGACTTTCGTGGTTTCCCCCTGTCTTTTTGTTTTCTATGTTGGGAGGTATTTTTTTTCTCATCTTTTGGACCTGATGGTTTTGTCTTCCTAGCATCGATCACATTAGGTAGTAATTCGGACGTTGGTGAAATTTTAACGATGTAACAACTTTTTTTTTCGGAAAATAAAATTTTGTTGTTTTTTTTAATTGAAATCTCCTAGGAAAATGCACTCTCATTGGTGTTCCAATGATGATTCATGGATTTGCTCAAAAAATGTCAAAGGAATTTGAGATGTCAATGATTGGATAATTATCCGTCTTCTTGAACTACAGGTTTCTTAAAATAGCAAAGGAATATTCATTTCCCAAAACAAATACCTCAAGGAGATGCTCAAGTGTTTTGGAATGGAATAATGTGCACCAGTTAGTACCCCTATGATTACCGGATGCAATTTAAGGATGATGAATCTTTTGAATTCAATTCAACTCTTTAAAGTTCAATGATTGGGAGTCTACTATACTTTATATCTTCAAGACCAGATATTATGCAGGAAGTAGGAATGGTTGCAAGATTTTGATCAGCACCAAAGGAATCACATATGTAAGTAGTAAAGAGGATATTTCAATACTTAAAGGATACACTTGATATCCTAAGAGTATATATTTCAAATTAACAGCGTACACAAATGTTGATTAGGCAGGTAGCATTGATGATAGAAAAAGCACCAATGAGAGTGCATTTTCCTAGGAGATTTCCTTGTGTCTTGGTAAAGTACAAAGAAATAATTAGTTTCTCTTTCTACAGTTGAAGCCAAATACATAGCAGCAATAAAATATTGTACCCAAGTTCTCTAGATGAAACAAACTCTACAAAACATCAAAGTGGAATATGATCAACCAACTGTCATTTTCTACGACGATACTAGTGCAGTTAATATCTCAAAAAATATTGTCATGTACTCAAAAATAAACCCCATTCCAATCAAGTATCATTTCCTCATATAACATGTCACCAAGCAGGATGTCAATATGGAATATAGTGACATGAACGAAAAAATTGTTGACATCTTTACCAAAATTTTGCCTAGAAAAACCTTTGAATATCTCAGGCTGAAGATGGGAGTGATCTTTCCTTTACCTCAATAAAAAAAGAACAAACTCAAGGGGAGAACCCTTTTCTATTGTTGTCAAAGGGGGAGAGAATTTAGACACGAGAAGTAGATAAAAAGAAGTATGGAAAGAATAAAAACAAGGGGAGAAGTCATCGGAAGAAGAAAATATCAAAGTATTTCCATCAATAACAAAGTGTAATATTCCTTTTCAGGAATTTCAGCAATATCTCTGGTGAGGACGCTATATAAGTGAACTGGTGCAAGAATAATGCAGTCCAATTTGATGACTTAAATATAGAATAGCATTAGAAACAAATAACTCTAGCTATAATAAACATATCTCCCCATCTCAAATGTAGAAAAAGGCATCATAACCCCAATACATCATAAAATAGAAATGTCGAAGGCAGAAACAACGTTATTCTGGTTATGTAAATTACAACAATAGATTGAATAACATATATTTGGAGCTTTCATTCATTATAAGATCAGAAATGAGAGGATTGACCTCTTTTACAAACACATTGGGACCTCCCGGCAAAATAGCAACACAATGTACAGCGCTGCAGAAAATAACGATGTACCCAGCAACTCTGTATTAAGAAATATCTGATATGCTCAAAGAAGAATACACAATACAAAAATAGGCTCAAGACCCTCCTCAATAGAATTCCTGGAGTGGAAATCACCCCCTCCTCTCCAGAAATAAGCTCAAATGGGTAGATCTAACCCCAACTACTGCAAAAAAATAACGCACTCACTGAGAGTGACTGCGCAGTCCAGGTTAGAGGATGGCTTCCTCAAGATATCTGATGAGAATGGAACTCATTACCTCCTCGTTGAATCTCCCAATCAACCTGCAACAACAATGGAACTAGAATTCCCGCATGAGAACCCTTGCACTAAACAGTGCTGCAACTCCGGCTAAACAGCTGAAGGTTGCAATCAGTCATAAGACTGAAACAAGAAGTATGAATGAATGAATTCCCTTGTTTCCATTCCTTCCTTTTTATTCCAAGTGAGCTTCTCCAACCCGGGCCCCACACATTGGTGGTGTAGCTTCCTTGAGAAGCTTTCTCCTTCAAAACTGCGCTGCCCTAGGGGCTTTCCCTCCCTTTTACAGTGCTGGTTGACTTGGTCAACTATAGTAGCTCCTTTCTTTTGCTCCTCTTCATACTCAAGGGGCTTTATTTTATCCTTCTATCTCAATCCCTTTTCACATTGGGATAGATTTTATTGCATTTCTTACTTCTTATTTCAAAAATGGAATAATTATAATGTTCCAAGTAGCTATGGCTAATTGGGAACATCACAGTCCTCCCTGCTCAAAATTTGCTTGCCCACAAGCAACAGTAAATAAGAATGTTACAAGATATTCTCCCCCTCCCAAGTGGCATCCTCATCTGGTAGATTCCTCCATCGAATCAGATATTCTTTGATGACTCTGTTCCTCAACTTCCTCCCTCTTGTGTCTAGGATTGCTTCTAACTGCAAGATCAAATGACCCTCATCATCAATTGGAGGAAGTTCCAAGTTGGCAACTACATTCCTCCCAATGGCCTTCTTGAGGTAAGATACATGGAAGATATTGTGGATCTTGCTCCCCTTAGCAAGCTCCAGCTCATAGGCTACCTTACCGACACACCTGTTCATCTTGTATGGTCCATAGAAACGTGGTTTGAGCTTTTCAACTCCCTTCACCTTGAGTGTGGATTGTTTTTAAGGCTGAAGGCATAGGTATACAAGATCCCTCACCTCAAACTGTCTCTCTATCCGACCACGGTCTGCATACATCTTCTGTTGGTTCTGAGCAGTGGAAATGTTATCTTTGAGGGCCCTGAGTATGTCCTGGTTCTCTTGAATCCAATCTCTTGCCCTTGGAGCTTTACTTGCCCCAAACATGACATCGGAAAATGAAAGTGCCTCATATCCATACAAGGCTCGGAATGGTGTCATGCCAATAGAGATATGGTGAGTAGTGTTGTAACAATACTCTCCCAAGTGGAACCACTGTAACCAAGCTTTCTGCTGCCCAGCCACATAGTTTCTCAAGTAGCCTTCTAGCCACTTTTTCACTATCTCAGTCTGCCCATCAGTTTGGGGGTGATAACTGGTGTTGGGGGTCAATTCAGTTCCCACTAATCGAAAAATTTCCTGCCAAAAACCACCCATGAAGCGACTGTCCCGATCACTCACTATGGTCCTAGGGAGACCATGGAGTATAAATACATCTCTGAAGAAGAGTTCAGCTACCTGTGAAGCAGTATAATGTGCATAGATGGCAAAGAAATGAGCATACTTTGTTAGTCTATCAATAACAACATAGATACAGTCCTTACCCTGCACTATCGGTAAGCCGATGATGAAGTCCATAGAGATGCTTTCCCACTTCCCATCTGGAATAGGTAGTGGCTATAACAACCCAGCAGGATGAGTGTGCTCTCCCTTATTTTGTTGGAAAGTGGTACACTCCTTGACATGCCAGAGCACATCCTCCTTGAAACCCTTCCATGAGAATCTCTCCCTGATAGATCTGTAAGTTTTTGTGAAACCTTGATGCCCGAAAAGTGGGGAATCATGTGATGCCACTAAGATCTTCTCCTTGAGCTTAGAATTCTTAGCCAAGTAGATCTGATCCTTGTAATAGATAACCTCATCCATCACTTTAAATCTCTTATCCGGTACTACCCCATCAAGTATTCCGCATGCAAGGTCATCTTTGGAATACTCAACTAAAAGTTGAGCCTTCCAATCTGCGTCCATGCCCCTCATGGTCAACGTTGTAGGCCTCCTGGAAAGTGCATCAGCTACTGTATTGCTCTTCCCCTTGACATATTCTATGTCAAAGTCATAGGCCTAAATTTTTCTCACCCACTTCTGTTGTCTTTCCTGAAGCTACCTCTGCTCAAGAAAGAATCTAAGACTATTGTGATCAGTCTTCACCTTGAACTTATTCCCCACCAAATATTGCCGGAATTTGGCTAATGCATGCATGATAGCCAACATTTCTTTATCATAGATGGGGTATAGCTTCTCATGAGGGAGCAACTTTTTTCTCTCAAAGGCTATAGGATGCCCTCCTTGCATCAAGACTGCCCCAATACCTTCACCTGATGCATCACATTCTAACACAAAAGGTTGAGAAAATTCAGGTAAAACCAAAACAGGACAACTACTCATTACCTCTTTGAGCTTATCAAAATCCCTCTGCACTATGGGTGTCCACTGGAAAACCCCCTTCTTTTTCAAGTTTGTAAGGGGTGCTTCTAGTTGTGAGAACCCTTTCACAAACTTCCGGTAATATGTGCATATGCCCACAAACCCTCTGAGTTCTGTCACATTCCTAGGTTCAGGCCAATCTCGGATAGCTTGAATCTTCTCCTCATGTACTCTTACTCCATCTATCCCTATGATATGTCCCAAATATAACATCTTTGTGAGGCCAAATTCACATTTGGAGAGCTTGGCATAGAATTGTTGCTCCTTGAGAATATGTAAGACTGTCTCAACATGTTGCAAGTGCTCCTCCCAAGTGCGACTGTAGATCAGAATATCATCAAAGAAGACCAATACAAACTTCCGCAAATGATCCCGAAAGATATGATTCATACAAGATTTGAAAGTTGCTGGAGAATTCGTCAACCCAAGGGGCATTACCATAAACTCAAAATGCCCATAGTGACACCTGAATGTTGTCTTGGGGATATCTTGCTCCCTCACCTTGATTTGATGGTACCCTGACCTCAAATCAATCTTGGAGAAATATTTGGATCCCCTCAGCTCATCCATGAGTTCATCAATCCTGGGTATAGGGTACCGGTTCTTCAAAGTCTTCTTGTTTAAGGCCCTATAATCGATGCACATCCTCAATGTGCCATCTTTCTTCTTTACCAAAACCACCGAGGAAGCAAAAGGACTAGTACTAGGCCGGATGTGCCCTAGTGCTAGCAGCTCTTGGATAGCTTTTTCAATCTCATCCCTATAGGCCTTGGGATGTCTATAAGGAGTGGTGGTCACTGCTTGTACCCCTTGTTCCAACTCAATGGTGTGTTCAAACCCTCGGTCAGGAGGTCTCCCTGGTGGGATATCTCCAAATACTGTAGAATACCGGTCCAAAAGGGATTGAACATCTGGGTGCACCGGTGTGTCCTTGCTCTTCACCTCGGATATATGCAGCTCCACTACCCATGCAATCATTAAGGGAATTTTGAGATCTAAAATGGGCCTCCTAAGAAAAATGTACAACAAAAATAAACTTTATAACAACCAATAGGATTCAAGATGATGATGTCAACCATGGGGGATGATTTACCATTTTTTAAATAAAAGGGTAAAAATATTAAAAAATAGTAAAATAATAAAACTACTTTTTCAACTCGTATTTTCAACTTATCTCCCAAAATTTTTACTCAAATTTCGAGTGGAAGTACTTGTTGGATGCAAAATTTAATTCCTCATCCAAGGAGTACCCATGTTGCATACTTTGATGAACTCTACTCACGAAAAATGAGAAATACCATAAAACGTGATTACAATCACGTTTTTCATGTATTTCTCATTTTTCGTGTAGTGGGACCCATCGAAAGTATGCAACATGGGTACTCCTTGGATGAGGAATTAAATTTCGCATCCAACGAGTACTCCCGCTCGAAATTTGAGTAAAAAATTTGGGAGATAAGTTGAAAATATGAGTTGAAAAAGTAGTTTTTTCATTTTTCCCTCTAAAATTTGATGATGTCATCAAATCTTATTTGATTTTTTCCACTATTATTTTATAATTTCCTTAGGAGGCCCATTTTAGACCTCAAAATTTCCCTAATGGTCTCCTCTGCGCAGATCTACCTCCTATGTGCTGAAACAACCTAAGGAGGATATGTGTTCATACCCTTGATCTTTGTTGCTGGCCATCCTCTTCTCTAGTCCATTCCATTTCCAGAGTTCTCCAGTTAGTGGTAACTCTCCCAAGAGTGACTAACCACTGGACCCCCAATATAAAATTGGTGTCTGGAATATCTACCACAAAGAAGTGGTTTGTCAAGGTATAAGTACCCATAGTAATGGTCAGCGCTGGAACATACTTGGCACATTATAGAGTCATGGCTCTTGGGACCAAAACTAAAAATCCTTCAAACTCCTCCACGGGAATTCCTCTCTTGTGTACCAGCTATGAATCAATAAAATTGTGAGTGGCTCCACTATCTATCAACACAGAAACTCTTTGCCCCATGATGGTGCCTCTTACTCTTAAGGTAAGATATTTTGGGACCCCTCTTAATGCTGCAACAGTTCCTCCTCTTGGAGCAAAGTCTTCTATGGGTTGTACAGCGTTGGAACCCTTCTTGGAGAAGGTCTTGATAGGATGTGCCTCCCTTATAGCGCATTTCTCCTGAACAGGGAGTGTTTCCCTTGACCTTGAATGGGTTTTCTGCTGCAAAAAGGTCCTTGCCTTGGGTAAGATGTGTTGTAGATCTCTAGCTTTCTCCACAGCTTCAAGGAGTGTAGCTGGTTTTGTAGACTTGACCAACCCTTGTAATGGTTCAGCCATCCCATTCAAGAACATGCATACCTTCCTACTCATAGTTAGGTTGGAGACCATCACTGAAAGTTGTAGATACTCAGCAATATAATCCTCAAGATCTCCCTCTTGCTTGAGTTTGGTTATTTTGGCAAAGTGGGCTTCCGAATCTCTTGGATCAAATCTCTCCACAAGATTTTTGGTGAAAGCTTAGTATGAAGTGATATGATGATGCCCAAGTGTGGTTAGTCCATGAAACCACCAGTCTTGAGCCTCCCCTTCTAGATGCAATGCAGCTATCTTGATAGCTTCCATTTCAGCAACCTTGTGAAGCTGGAAGTATGTGTCCAACTTCTCTACCCATGCCTTTGTTGTGTGCTTAGATGTCCCATCAAATGTGGGCAAGAAGAATCTCACCATACTACGCTATAGGGCTGATCCCTACACTAAGTTACCTTCCCTTTTATGAGGATCATTCCTCCTTCCATCCTTGAACCGGCAGAACTCCTGAAAGCTCAGATGCTCCTTGAACCTTTGAGACTGGAGCTCATATTCTTCAAAATATTCTCCTAGAGAACCCTCCTTATCCCCTTCAGTTAAAAATGAAGGCATGGTGGAACGTTGTGATGGATTTGAATGTCCCATGCCATTTGCAGTGCTGGTACTTGTCTTAGGAAAAACCCTAAAGAGTCTTCTTCTTGCCTCATCTCCTTGAGATCCCTTGCAATATTTTGCAGGGTTTGAAGTACGAGCCTTGAGATGTCTTCCTTCTCCATGCTAAAGAGAAATCTCCCCCAGCCCCCCCACATTTGTATAAGTGAACCGGTGCAAGAATAACACAGTCCAAGGCTTGGACCCTCAAGAATATGTTGTTTATGACTTAAATATAAAATGGCATCAGAAACAAATAACTCTAGCTATAATAAACATATCTCCCCATCTCAAATGTAGAAAAAGGCATCATAACCCCAATACATCATAAAATAGAAATGCTGGAGGCAGCAACAACGTTATTCTGGTTATGTAAACTATAGCAATAGATGTAATAACATATATCTGGAGCTTTCATTCATTATAATATCAGAAATGAGAGGATTGACCTCTTTTACAAACACATTAGGACCTCCCGGCAGGGATTTCCGGCAAAATAGCAACACAATGTACAACACTGCAGAAAATAACAATGTACCTAGCAACTCTGTATTAAGAAATATCTGATATGCTCAAAGAAGAATACATAATACAAAAATAGGCTCAAGACCCTCCCAAATAGAATTCCTGGAGTGGAAATCACCCCCTCCTCTCCTGAAATAAGCTCAAATGGGTAGATCTAACCCCAGCTACTGCAGCTACTACAGAAATAAAGCACTCACTGAGAGTGACTGCGCAATCCAGGTTAGAGGATGGCTTCCTCAAGATACCTGATGAGAATGGAACTCAAGACCTCCTCCTTGAATCTCCCAATCAACCTGCAACAACAATGGAACTAGAATTCCCGCATGAGAACCCTTGCACTAAACAGTGCTGCAACTCCGGCTAAACAACTGAAGGTTGCAATCAGTCATAAGACTGAAACAATAAGTATGAATGAATGAATTCCCTTGTTTCCATTCCTTCCTTTTTATTCCAAGTGAGCTTCTCCAACCCGGGCCCCACACATTGGTGGTGTAGCTTCCTTAAGAAGCTTTCTCCTTCAAAACTGCGCTGCTCTAGGGCCTTTCCCTCCCTTTTTACAGCGCTGGTTGACTTGGTCGACTATAGTAGCTCCTTGCTTTTGCTCCTCTTCATACTCAAGGGGCTTTATTTTATCCTTCTATCTCAATCCCTTTTCACACTGGGATAGATTTTATTGCATTTCTTACTTCTTATTTCAAAAATGGAGTAATTATAATGTTCCAAGTAGCTATGGCTAATTGGGAACATCGCACAAAGGGGGATGCTGTTGAAAATCGTTTTTACTGATGTCAAAGCCTTTTCCAAATGAAAGATACAAATACACAGTCAAATGGCATATTTCAAGACCTTTCCAACGATATATGGCATGTCTTCTAACTCTGCACGGTTAAGGAGAAATGATTTTTTAATATTCATTATACATTATGCCAATTGCACAAGTTGGTTGAGATAGTGGATAATTCAACCCTACCCTAGACCCCAAAAGCACTATAATTAGGTGTGAGGAGAGTTTTTTAGCCATCACTCAAGTGAATTTGGCTCTATTTTAGCGAGTAGGAGGAGCATATTTGAGGTTCATACCTCATGAACCAATAAGAAGTGAAGTGAAGCCTTGTTGGAGGAGTCTTTTGAGAAATATTTGTTGAGTTATAAGAGGGCTTTTGGCACAATTTTCGAAGGTTTTTTTTTCACTCTCTTTGGTTCTGGTTTGAAGAAGGTTGAGTTATGTCTTTTTGTAGGCCAAGCCCTATTTGAGGCCATTCATTAGAGAAATTTTTAGGTATAAAATGGGCCTCCTAAGAAAAATGTACAACCAAAATAAAATTTATAAGAAGCAATAGGATTCAAGATGATGATGTCAACCATGGGGGATGATTCACCATTTTTGGGGTAAAAAGGTAAAAAATAATAATAATAAAACTACGTTTTCAACTTTTATTTTCAACTTATATCCCTATTATTTTACTCAAATTTCGAGCAGGAGTACTCTTTGGATGCAAAATTTAACTCCTTATCGAAAGAGTACCCATGTTGCATACTTTCGATGGACCCTACTACATGAAAAAAGAGAAATTGTTTCATGTATTTCTCATTTTTCGTGTAGCAGGGTCCATCGAAAGTATGCAACATGGGTACTCTTTGGATGAGGAATTAAATTCTGCATCCAACGAGTACTCGCGCTCGAAATTTGAATAAACCCTTAGGGAGATAAGTTGAAAAAACGAGTTTAAAAAGTAGTTTATTCTTTTTTCCCTTTAAAATTTGATGATGTAATCTAACATTATTTTATTATTTCCACTATTATTTTATAATTTTCTTAGGAGGCCCATTTTAGACCTCAAAATTCCTGTAATGTTCTATTGAGTCTGAGTTCAGTTTAGGAAGTCAAGTCTTTTTGAAGGTCAAGTTCAGATTTTTTGTACTAAGTTTTGTTGGAGGTTGAGTTTAGTTTGGAGGCCAAGATCTAGACTAGTTTGTGTGGAAGCTGCTAGGAGGGAAATACCTTCTTTTGAACAATTTCTAAGCCTAAATATTGTTGTAATTCGGTGATCACTGAGTATTGGTGTCCTTGTCTTCTTGACAGGTTGGAACTTACTATAATTTTAAGTTGGTTCTTACAGAGGATTGGTGTCCTCACAAGTGGGTGTCATAATTTAAAGATTGTTTGAAAAGCATTCACATGTTTCTTCTTCAAGTTTGGATTTCACTTTAATCTATGTGTTTATGCATTGTGTTGATAATTGATTATGTGTCGGAGATTTATTTTTAAAAGTGAAAATAATTTAATCTCAGTTATTCACACTGCTTCTCATTATCGTGTATTTCCAACCATTGTTGTGAAGTTTGAAGACGATGTTTCATGTTATCTACCTAGTGGAACTTACATTTGACATCACTCACTTTTTACATTGCATTGGTCTTTTGTACATGACTCTAGATCAATGACTAAATTGGGTTACTTTGACTCCTTCTTTAGACAAAATCCTTTGCATGGCTATGATTTTATCCACTAGAGGACATTAAGGGGTTACTTTCATACTTGGAGGAGGTCATCCCAACCCTTTTTAAAGGTAATTTCACTTATTAGAGAGGACATTAGGCTTCTTGATGACATGGCACCATTTTAAAGAGGACACAACACATTATTGATGGGAGGTTTCACCTTTTGGAGATGATATGTCACTTGAAGGATGAAATATTGCACCATTTGGAAGGAATGTTTCACTTTTGGAGACCCTACACTTGATTTTTTAATGAACGTGCATTTATGAAGGACCTCTTGTCTTATGAACACATTTACTTCATTGTGGAAGCATTGTTAGCGACCTTTAGAACTATCCACTCTTGTATCATGGATGTTTTATGGATGATGAACTCATCTCTAAGGATTGTAAGAGGTAAAGACATTTTTTTATTTTCTTAGGGATTTTTCTAGGAAAATATTATTATTTTAATGAAAAGGGTGCTATATCTCTCATATAAATAAAATAAACACATCTCATTTGTAACTCATCGCTAGAACTTGGGATAACATACTTTACTTTCTTCTATTTGCAAAGCATGGATAGCTAGAAAAACTTCCTGAGAAGATGTTTTGTGGATGGATTTACTACTTTATGGATGCTCAAATCAAGGCTTATGGATGAAATTGACTTCTTAAATGGTCTCACTTAATCCTTTTGGATTTTTTATGTATGATTAAAGTGTAATTGTGCTTATCGAGTGGTGGTGAATTCTCTTGGCATTGCTTTTGGATAAGCGCCTTCATTAAATTCTTTGGTACATTACTAGTGGGGTGCCTTCTCTTGAATTATCTTGAATTTTTTAAGGTACTAGGTGTATTTTCTAGTGTTTGTAGTGAACAATCATAGATATTATCCTATATCTACTTACATCCTCTCAAGGGAGTCCTTAGTTAACACCATATGTCACAAAAAAATCATAGGCACTAATTTGCGCCCAACTTAATCACTTATTTTTATAAATTTAAAAAAAAAAATTATGTTTTAGGGTAAATTAAGGGTTTTATCTAGTTTATATTTAATTTCCAACAATCAAAAATGTCTAAATTTAGCAGCTCGTAGGGTATTTACCCTTGAAGAATCCCTTGGGTATCTCTAGTTTGTTTGTTGGAGTTTTTCACCCAAGGAAAATGCATTTAATATTTAAATTTACTTATAAGCCAACTTAAGGGTCAAGGACCAGCTCAAATTGGCTAGCAAGGCCAAGAGACACGGCCCTTGGGATTTCATACCCCTGGAAAGATATAAATACGAGGAACAAGGAGCATAAAGTACTTGTGTGGAGGGTTAAAAGTGATCTAGCTACAAGTATAAAAATGAGGTAGTGAAGGACAGCAAAGAAGCCAATTTTCTATGGTTTTGGGGGATTTAAAGAGGTCACAACTAAGGAAGGTTGGATCGAGGCTCTTGCAGGGCTAAGAATAGGTTCGACCTTGTGTAAGGGCTAGTATACACATGCTACAGCAAGAAGGGGCCGCAAGCCTGGTTAGGGTTGGTCACAGGCCTAGTTAGGCTAGATGCAGACCCAAGGAGGAAGGTCGCAAGCCAGTGTTGGAATTGCAGGGCAGGCCCAAGTTGAAAGGAAATTGGCCATGGGAAAAGGAAGGTTCGGTAAGGCCTTTCGCGTACAATAAAATACAAGCCGAGGCTTAGCTAGAAGATAACAAGTTTTGTTGAAGCAAGCCCCAACCAATGAGAGAGGTTCAAGCTTGAACAAAGGTAGATCAGGACTAGTGTAAGGCTAAATGAGGCTTGGTAAGGCTATCTGCAATTAGGACAAGTAGTTTGAGGGCCTTAGAAGAAGACAAGAGGCTAGTAGAGGCTTGAAAGAAATAACGCAAAGGAAGTATAGCAACTTAAGGAACAAGTTGAATATGTCCAATTATGGAGTAAGATGGAACAGCACGTTGACTTAGGGCTAAAGGAATTTCCAAGTAAGTTGTTTAGTTGTTTTGGTGATTTAATATTGGTTGGTAAAAACCCTAGTTTTTATAGTTTTATGATTTAGAGTGTTGTGGGTATTGATATGTGGGTAGAGAGGGATTTGAGAAGAAATACTCGTCCTTAGGTAATTTGGTTAATGGATTAGACTTGTATTTTGGAATTTGTACTGGGATATAAAGGGCCATTGATTTTATCACTAGTATATTTCATTGTGCAAAATTTATTTGAAGTTAGGCATCTTCAGTTTGTTTATGTCTCCTAGCTAAGGCATAGACTAGACCTGTGGTGCATGGGTTTCTAACATGGTATAAGAGCTACTTTTAAGGGAAGTTGTGTCAGATTTGTGCACAGGTGTTAGCTCTAGGAGAAAGTTGTGAGACTATTGCAGGAACCATTAATTTTTCCAAGAGATTTCATTAGGTGTGCCTTGTGAGACAAAAAGTTATGGATTATTGCATCTTGCGGAGGAAAAATGGGAGTTTTGGTGGATTGGCGGAGAACTTGATGCACAATAGTATGTCAAGTGGTGTGTTTCTGATACCATTGATGTACTTACGTTCACTTGTCAAATTAAGTTGAGACAGTTCAGGTGCCTTGGCAAGGAGTGCTTTGGCATGGACAAGGTAGCTTCATATGGATTGTAGTTTGATGAGTTTCATGAGATAGTATCTTCATTAGGTTGTAAATTTTCACATACGTGAGTGAAGCCATGCGCATATGAGGTGTTTGACCTAGGAGGAGGACCACACTTGTAGAGTTGAGTTGCAATGGTCTATAGTGGACTGGGCCAAGTGTTCAACTGCAACTTGGGACTAACCTTGTAAGGACACAAGTTCAGTTGTAGCATGTGCATAGGTTTTCATGAGGTTACTTTCCAAGAGGGAAAGCAAAGTGGACCAGAGGAAGGTTTTGTAGGTTCAAAGGGAGTCTGGCTTAAGAGGAAAATTGCAGGGAGAGTCAGCAACCCAGTGGAATCCTAAACTGCAAGTTCAAGCAAGAGAGTGGAGTCTTTTAGGCCATGCAAGGAAATTCATGGGCCATGCAAGAAATTCATGGTGCCTACAAGGAAAGTCATAGACAATGCAAGGAAGTCATGGTGCATGCAAGGAAAATTCAAGGTGCGTGTGAGGAAGTCATGGAAAATGCAAGGAAAGCCATGATTTTGCAATAAAATTCATGGCACATGCAAGGAAGTCATGGCCATGAAAGGAAATTCATGGAGCTAGAGATTTCTAGGAACAAGGAAATTCATGGTTTGGAAGGCCATGCAACATGCTCTAAAGCAGGAAGCTTCTAAGAGCATGGTCTCTTCAAAAATCCAAGTCTTCCAAAAGGATTTGGTTGCAGAACATATTATGAGGTAGGGCCACTTCCAGGTGGTGGTGGTAATACGCTCCTCACTAAGAGGCAGTGTTGAAATTTGGTAGCTCGAAAGGTATTTCTCTTTGGAAAATCCCTTGAGACTTTCAGGTTTGCTAGAGTTTTTCACCCAAGGAAAAAGCATTTAATATTTAAATTTAATTATAAGTCGACTTAAGGATCAAGTCGGCTTAGGTTGGCCAACAAGGTTAATAGACACGACCCTTGGGGTTTCACACCCCTTTGAAAGGTATAAATACGAGGGATAAAGAGCATAAAGGATTTCCTTCTTGTGTGGAGGGATAAAAGTGATATAGCCACATGTCTGAAAATGAGGCAACTAAGGCCAACGAAGAGCATTAGAGAAATTTTAGGGTCTAAAATGGGCCTCCTAAGGAATATTATAAAATAATAGTGGAAATAATAAACTAATATTAGATTACCTCATCAAGTTTTGGAGGTAAAAAAGAAAAAAGCTACTTTTTCAACTTATCTCTCTACGATTTTACTCAAATTTTGAGCATGAGCACTCATTAGATGGGTAATCCTTGGATGAAAAAAAAAATGTTTCATCCAACGAGTGCTTCCGCTTGAAATTTAAATAAAATCGTAGGAAGATAAGTTGAAAATATGAGTTGAAAAAGTAGTTTTTTATTTTTTTATTTTTTTATTTTTTATCTTTTTACCTTTTTACTCAAAAAATGGTGAATCATCCCCCATGGTTGACATCATCACATTGAATCCTTTTGGTTTTTATAAAGTTGATTTTTGTTGTACATTTTTTAGACCCTTTTTTTACCTCAAAATTTCTCTAATGGTTGGTTTTCTATGCTTTTGGAGGAATAAAGGTGGTTGTAACTAAGGAAGGTTAGATTGAGGCTCTTGTTTGGCTAAGAAGAGGTTCGGCCCTATAGAAGGGTTATTCTATGCAAGTCACAGCAAGAAGGGGTCGCAAGCCTGGTTAAGGTTGGCTATAGGCCTGGTTAGGCTTGCCACGGGCCTAAGGAGGAAGGCCACAAGCCAGTGTCGGAATTGCAGGGCAGGCCAAGGCCTAGCTGGAAGACATATGTTGAAGCAGGCCCCATCCAATGAGTGAGGGTCTAGGTTGAATAAAGGTAGTTCAGTATTGTTGTAAGGCTAAAGGAATCCTAGTAATCCAGCCTTAGCTAGGACAAGTATACCACGGGCCTAAGAAGAAAACAAGACGCTGGAAAAGGATGGAAAGAAGGCCAAGTACCTATAGCAGCGAAAGGAACAAACTAAATTGGGCCAGCTATGGAGGAAAAAGGAACAACAAGTTGACATAGGGCTAAAGGAATTGTTAGGTAAGTTGTTTGGTTGTTTTAGTGATTTAATATGTTCGAGCAAAGGCCATAGTTGTTACAATCGTATGATTTAGAGTGTTGTAGGTGTTTATTTGTGAGCAAAGAGGGATTATAGTACAAAGCCTCAAACCTAGATAATTTGTTCAAAGGATTAGGCATATATTTTGGCATTTGTATTGGGATATAAAGGGCCATTATCCCTCATACGGAAGCCATATGGGGTTTTTTACTAATGAACAAATAAGAAACAAGATTTGGGCATTTATTTTTATGTACTATCATTGATATGATTGTTGGTATATTTCATTGTGCAAAATTTGTTTGAAGTTTGGTATCTTTAGTGTGTTTGTCTCCTAGCTTAGACATAGACTAGACCTAGGGTGCATGGATTTCTAACAAAAATACCTAGAGCTATAGAGTTTTAGTGCATTTTTTTTGTTTAAAATTCTAGGGTTTTTTTTGCATATTAGACCTAAAATCATTTTATTGCATAAAATTTGGCTTGCTAATTTATAGTGTTTCGTAATTTGGGATCAACCTCTTAAGTTAGTTGAACATAAAATGATTTGTAATTTTCATATTTTTCAAATTTAATCAAACCCTAGATTTATTCATTATAGTTTACAACTCATTTTGAAGGCTAAATTTTATTGATGTTGTAGTTTTTTTACCACTATAATTTCCTCTTTTATTCAAGTTTCACAATAGCCATTGGTGATTTCCAAATTTGAATGTTTCGGAGATTGTTTTGCATAATATTGCTACTTGATAAACCCCCTAGATCAACCTTTAAACCAAATATGAAATTTATCTTGATTGACCATCTAACCTTTAATGTGCTTAATACATTGCATTAGTGGTGATCTAGGTAGCTACTTAGGATACTTTAGACTTGATTATGCTTTGTCTTGGGAAACAATTACTACCAAGGAATCATCCCTTGTATTGGACTTCACTTTAATAACTAAAATGATAGAGGTTGTTGATTAAGTAGTAATGTCAACATTTCTAACATTCCACTAGTCTTAACATCTTGTGAGCTTTGCACTAAAGTGCTAAAATTTGTGATACCTATCACTAACATTGAGACCTAAGAAACAAAAAGGGATTGCATCCATGAGTGCATGATGATCATAATCCCATTCACATTATCAACTTGTTTTTCCAATTTGCTAAGGGAACACAAATTAAGAGAATGCTTTGCTTTGAAGCTCTTCACATTCCCACTAAATGAAGACCTAACATGAAAAAAATTATTAAAAATGAATATTAATTGTTACAATTACAAGCTAAGTTTGGTAAAGGTCTGTTATAGGTATTCATGTTATTTTACGAAAATTGATCAAAGATGATGATAATGATAATGATGGTTGCCATGTTTCAAGACCAAATTTGTGTTATCAAACCTCGAGAAAAAAATTTAGGAATTACTAAGCTTGTTTTAGATTTTTACATTTGTATTCAAGAATTTTATGTTCATGAATTTTAAGAAAACATTTATAAATCATAACTAATTTGATGAATTAAAAAGTTAAAAAATGAATATTATAACAATATTAAAAGTAATAAAAAGATATCACATATTTTATAAATAAACAAGAGAACAAGAAGCAAATTCCAATTTGGAATTGTTGCACTCAATTTGTCGTTCCAAGGAAGTGGAAGTACCAGTTTTTTCAACAGGATCAGATCACTTATCAGTAGTCCATGTATCATGGTCAATTCATTATGCAAGTTGTAATGTAAATTATTCTAGTACGGCCGTTTAATTATGTAACTTGCGTAAGCCTATGATTTTGGCGACGAATTTCAGCCTATGAGGGTTTTTTAACCTCACTGATTATTTGTGTTTTTAAATACGGCTAATCAGAAGAGTTTTTTCCCTCTAGCTTAAACCCCAAAGCTAGGGTTAAATTTATTGT
Source organism: Pinus albicaulis (assembly GCA_034641835.2). Lineage (NCBI taxonomy): Eukaryota > Viridiplantae > Streptophyta > Pinopsida > Pinales > Pinaceae > Pinus > Pinus albicaulis. The sequence goes on from CM076582.1 coordinate 252,105,378, forward strand.
CCAAGTCTTAAGTGAGTACTAGTGCTTTTAGTCGATTCTAATGTAAAAGTTATTTGGAAATAATTTAAGCTAGTTGGATTAATTATTTTATTACAAGTCACTTGGTCTATTAGATCATATTGTGTCGCAGATGGGTTATGTGTTTCGAGAGTCTAAACCAAATGTGTATTCTCCCTTTACGAGTTGTAAATGTAAAAATTTTATGTATTAGATGGTGGAAAATATTAAATCCCCTCGTGTAAATTAATTAATTTTTCTGAAAAAATGAAATTAAATCTCAAACCTAAAAATTAATTAAATAAAGTCAAGTTGTCTTATGAAAATTAATTCTCCAAGTGGAAAAAATTGTGTGTTTTAAAGTAATCAAATTTTAAAAGTTCTCCACCAATTTCAAGTAAATTTAGACCCTTGGACCTTGGTGGTTAAGTCAAAGTCAAATTTTTTAGGAAATTAGCTCAAAATAATTATTTTTGCACTAATAAAAATGGAATTAAATGAGAAATTCAAAAATTCTTCAAAAATAAAAAATTCGAAGGCCAAGATTAAAATATCTTGAAGTGTTTATCAACGGCCAAGATTATTTTGACAAGGATCAAAGAAACTAATCGTTATTTTTCCACTTTGAAGATTTATCTATAAATTAGAGAGTCAATTGAGTATTTAACATCTTGATCTCTAGCGAGGAAATTTCCACTGAAACATTTGTGTAAACTATTGTCCCGTCAAGAACTATTTTTTCTGCCTTGATAAATACTTTGGGGCGCAACTCGAGGTGTACTTGTTCATAGATTTGTGGTATGCAATGACTACGTGCTTCCTATGTTGTTCTTACATATGATTATTTTAAGATAATACAAAGCATTTGCAGGTACTGTAGTCCTTAGCCTCCAAATTCACAAACTGTAAACAATGATCATTTTTCTTGGATCCTAAGCATTTGTATGGTGGATTAAATTTTCACTAAGGCTATAGTGTGCATGGGGTTTCTGAAGCATTTTTAATCATTCATCAAAGGAAAATATCCTAAAAAAAAAATTCTCAAATTTTATTTTAAAACCCTTACATAATTTGTAAAAAATAATTGTAAATTTAAATTGTAAATTATTTTTCTAATTGGGGTTTTGGGGATTTTAGAATTTTGTATATATTTGGAATTTTGGGTGTTGTATTTTCATTTTTGCAAGTTGGATTAAGAGATCAAGTGGAGAAAGAGATAGATTTAGGCCCTTTAGGGCAAAGATCTCGTCTTTAGAAAATTTTGCAAGGGTATCCAATGAAGATTTTGCAGCAAAATTCAGATCTAAAGGGAAAAAAAAAATTCTTAAACAAGGGTTACATTTTTAAGCCTTCCCGAGCTCGGATCTAGCCCTCCTAGGGCCAGCATTTCACTCTCTCCTCCCTGGTCAACGCTCCTGGCCTCTGCATCCAAGTTTCAGGGCCTTCTGACGTTGTTTGTGAGGCCTAGAGGCCTCGGCCTCCTCCCTTTCCCCCTACACAAAGGGTTTAGGCCCTTTTCAGGGCTAGTCGTGGCCTAATAAGGCCTTCAACTTCCTCTGGAAGCCTATACCGGTGCCCCTAGGGCTATTCGTGGGCCTCTCAACGCTTAAACCCTAGTTGTTTACCTTAGAATCTCCAACGTCAAGCCTCCAAGTGCCTCCCTCCAACGTTGCCCCTTTCTGGCCTCCTCACGCCTCTTTGACCCCTGATATATCATCCTAGCTCCCTTATCCCTCAATGTTGGCCTTCCTTGGCTTAGCATTGGCTCTCCATGTCCTTTTTCTACCCTAATTTGCCCTAAACCCTCCTCTGAAATTTTTGGTACTGATTTCTTGGTGGTTTTGCAGATTTTTGAGCTCCAACAATTTGATTTTCGGGCGGCTTCTCCATCCAAAATTTTTGGGAAACTTGGGTAAGTGCATCTATAAGCCCTTGGGCCTAGGGTTTGACATCTAAACTCTCACTTTGCCTCTTTTTTATTACAACATTAATTACAATGAAAATTAAGCCCTAAAATCACATAAAAATTGGTCAAAATTGTTCAAATTTGCAAAACTTTCATTTTCCTAAATTTTAGTCACTTAGGTACCATAGATTTATCCTATATCTAATTTTCTGCTTGCTGAAATTTACTGCATAACTGAAAATATCATATCTGCAATTTCTGAATCACATGCTTGAAGAGAGTCAAAATTTTCATTTTTTCAAATTTCAGTACAATTTCCCTATATTTGGCCATATTGGTCATCATTATTAGCATCACTAGCTTGTTGCTGTGACTTATTTACTGTTGTAATAAATATATCATATCTGAAAATTTTTTTAATACTATATCTTAAGCAAACTATAACCAAGTGGCTAAGCCACTCATTCGTGTCTCTCAAGATTATGTGTAAATCAAATCCAAATTTACAAGAAATTTTCCCAAATCAAAATCATTCGGTCAAATCCTGCCACTATGATTCAATGGAAAAGATCATCTACAACCAACTTTGCCCATTAAATCGAACAACTATAAGAGAGTAGGAAAATCCAAGGCTGAAACTATTCCATTATTCACTGGAAAAAATGATCCATTTAATCTTTGCCCATTAAATCCAAGGACTATGAGATAAGAAAAATCGAAGGCTGGAGCTATTTTATCATCCAATGTAAAGGATCAGCTATATCAACTAACTTTCCCATTAAATCCAAGGAGTACATTAATAGACTCGGGAAAATTCAAGGTTTAACCAATTTAATGATATGGAATTGATATAATCATAAAAATACTAATACTATCCCTCGTAAATTGAAGTTATGATAAACGTATGTGTTTTAAATTTTAGTTATGAACATTATCTCATGAATATACTGTTCATAAAAAAGAAAAATCTATAAATAAGCCAATACATTTAGAATAACTAAATCACAGGGCTCCACAAGCTCACATGTATACATAAAATCGTGAAATATTAATACGATGAAGCTACAATAACAGATAATGTCAATGCCATGGCAAATGGAATGTCTCCATGAGAAATATTGTGTTTTCAAACCACCTAGCAGGAAACATCATCCAGCATAATTTGTGCTGAAGACCAGGGATGTGGAAGGAACAAATTTAGAACCACACATACCTCAAACAATGACGATGACTCCCAAGTAAATAACTTCCAGTCTTCATTGCTTATGAGTGAGGTATAGCTGTTGGAACATTAAGTCTTCTACATTGCATCGCAAGTTTTGAAGACAGATCTAGTTGTGAATGTTGATAGAAAATATTGCAAATTAATACTATACACAACACATTACATAAGCATGCCTATTGAAACCATCTAACGGAAGAGGATGATGTTCTACTCCCTCGATCAATGTTAAAGACAATCATCCACATGCTCTGGTTCATTCTCTTCGCAAGGAGTAGAACACATTGCTGATCTCATAGTGAACATTATTTTTTTTACTGGATCTTGAAGTTCATATCTATTTTATAACCAGAAACAAAATAAAAATTGCTACTGCCAATCAATAGTTTTGCACATCCATAGCAAAGAACCTCCGCGAATATGTATGTGTTCTTAGGGAGCAGGAACAGGGAGGTATTCATTCCCAAAAGCTCTGGAAGTGAAGTCAAGGGCTCCCATGCAACACTGATATGCATTATCATATTTTATTTCTCCAGAATGTGATCCAAATGCCCATAGAACATAGACCAAGGAACTAAGATCCCAAGCCAGCTAGATCCCAGTCTAGACAACCACACACTGAAAGGGAAAAGATGGAACAGGACTGGGCTTGCTGCTAAAAATAGATATGTGCAATCAAAATCGTGTAAAACAAAAGCAGAATAAAAAGGTTATAGAGTTTTAGACAAATATTTGCAAACAGGGACAATGAATTATAATATTGAAGGCTTGACAAGACACTTTGTAGTTTATAGCCAAAAGTATGACAGTAATAAAAAATTTGAAAGAATAATCGATTTTATATGGGAAAATTTGTGCACATCAATATCTTATCTGTTTGGGAGCATTACAAATGTGACAAAAGCCCCCAGAAGTCTCATCATCAAACAGTTGGAATAATGTAAATAGATACCATCACAACAACTGGTCTAGGACCAGCAATGTCAATCTTAGAAACAACATGAATACAATAACTACACTCACATGTCACCCTCTTTCAATACATGACATTCCCAGAAGAAACCCTTTTCGAATACACCTTCAACCACTACATAGAATGTCAGACTAAGCACTACCCTCAATCAATAGCATTTCAAATGTACAACACAAGACCAGGATGACGTTAATATTGAATGCCTGAGTTAAGTAATTTAGCGACTCTTCAGTAATTGACAGTTCCCACCAACTTTAGTACCCAAAAGTCACATTCAAGGCTATGCAATAAATGACCTTGGGGATCAATCTCGACAAGCTAGCATGCATCTGAACACCGCAGATCATTCAACTCTTTGTTTTGGAATGCTTTACAAGCCAGTCAATAACAACATCAATGTTTGTGGAGTTCTTGCATGAGACCATATAACAACAGACCTCTCTATCAGTGATGGACTCAAGACCCCTGCCAAATGCAACCATCAAACACATCAGAAAAATAACAATTGAGAACAAACAAAGATACTTTCAATAGCCTTGAAAGATACTTACATCTGGTCTAATAATGCCTGCTTTGAAAGTGCTTCTGGTTTATCAATTTTATTTCCAAGCACTAGCAATGGAATCCCATGCAAAGAAGGTTTATTCAGCAGATCATGTAGTTCACTTTTGGAGATAGGCATATTGTCTCTGTCTGCTGCATCCACAACATACCTGCGAAAGAAGAAAAAGGGAATCACTAAAAATGATTCTACAACATCACAAATACTGGTATATCTAGCCATGAAATACAAAATATCATTTTTGTTTAGACTTTAAAAGAAACAACCAAAACACCAGAAGCTTTTTGCCAAAATAATATATTAACATAAAAATGACCAGGAACAGCATTTTCATTATCTGGCATGCAAAAAAAACAGGCAAATCCATTATCTTCAAAGTATGCAACAAAGAATGAAGCTATCTGGGTAAATTTCGACAAGTAGAATATAAAGACTGCAACAAGGGCAATGGTAAGAGCATTGTTGTGAAAACTTTATGATACAGGGCATTTACTTTGAAGTGGCCTTCATGAATGCAGATTCATTCAATATAATTATGCAAGTGGTTGTAGAAAAGGATCATACCATTGAAATTTTTTACAGAATTACTGCAGAAATGACATTTTTTAATCATTTCAGTGCAAACAATAAATAATAGCATTTACAACCAATGTTTTAAAAACGGAATCGGTTTGTTACCAGGCCGAGGTAATGACTCGGTAATGACTCCGAATCAGTAATGACTCGGTCGACTCGGTTTCAATGACTCGGTTTTTGTAAAAAATACATTAAATATTAATTTTTTTATACAAAAACATAAATTTAAAGATTTTTATTCATGTTTCCAAACACAAAGCATTACAATATAGATAAGTCACAAAAGACAACATATGATCGAAGTAGGCTCATGAATATATCCATTATATCAAAATTGCACCTAGTGCACTGTCCAATACAGGATGATGATATAGAGATCAAAACAAAAAACATAACCAATGTCACAGGTGACTCCTTTCGACAAGACATCAACCCTCTAGAAGGCCTGTGGTAATTCAAAGCATATAAAGAATCGTGGATTAAACCTACAGTGTTAAGTTCTGTGACCTGATTGAAGAGGGTTTCATTGTGTTTTTCTTCAAATAAGAAAGCATTTGCAATTGAGCCACAATAGCCTTCAGACCGAGTTATTAAGTTCCCTATCTACGTTGAGAATTTAACGTGGATCAATTCACGGCATCTTTGTACATTACTTTGAAGGCTTGATTCTAAGTATAAACAAGGTATTTCTACCCCTCGTTTGAAGCAATTATGGAGGACTTCTTTGCTCAAGTAGAATTGAAGGGTATTTTTCTTCTGTTTCTCTTGACAGTGCATCCTTGTTATGAATTTGTTATTCTCATTGTTCAGAAGATAGTTAAATCCCCTAATCTAAAGAAAAATTCGGCATTTGACATTGTGGTCACTGGACTATGAGGACTTAAAAGGCGACTTCATTTACAACTAGAAGGGTGGTATCCTATCAATGATCGTGAGGAGGACTTGTCCTAGAATTAGAGGCACATCATTATAAAGGACAGTTCTAAGGCCCTCCATAATTTAAGGAAGCCAAGATCTTGTATACATACGTTTGCAAGGTATGAATTGTAGCCTTAAAAAGACAATTAGCAGGCATCCTTTGTGATCTATATCAGTAAAATCAAGGAACCCTATTTTGTGTATAGAAGAAGAGGCTGAGTCCTTATCACTGTTACAATCTCTCTCTCTCACACACACACACACACAAGTATTATAAGCTAGTTCCATCGAAGCCGACTTGTAAATCAATAATTAATATATATTCATGTCTTTGAAGCATTCATAAAAGGTGCCTTGAAGTCAATGAAAATACAAAATGCAGTTATGAGAAAGGATGGTCTCTTTAGACATCAATTTGAAAATGATTTTTGAAGAATAGTAAAAGCCCTCCATGATGTCATATTGTTGACTAAGCTGCTCATTATCTAGCAGCTGATGTGATTTTAAGAAGGTTTAGTGGCAACCCTTCATGTGATTCTATTTTTGTCTAGCAGCTGAAGCAAAGGAAGTTCATCTAAGAAAAGTATGTAGCTCCTCTATGTTGGCACCTTTGGATAAAGATGATAGTGCCCTTGAAAGTCTGACAAACAGAAGAAGTGCAAGGCACTTTGAAGAAAATCCCTGTAGCAACTTGTATGAACGTAAAATCAGAGGTATGGTCTCTCTCATAGTATGTGTAATGCATTTATTTATTTTTATTTGTTTTAAGGCTCTTTTGATGGAGGGTTTAATTTGAATAAGAACCCTAGATGGCTCATGGAAAACCCTAGCTCACATATGAAACCCTAATTTTTAGGGTTTATGGATTCTAGGGTATTTAGATGAGGATGATGTTTTGAATTCCATCCTCCATTAGTGTATTAAAACCCTATATTGTATCCCATGCTTTTATGATCACATATTGTTCTTGGTCATTGTCACTAACATCATGTCATCAAGGTACATAGAGGGATTGGTGGTCTTGATTAAATACGAGTTCCATACCCTAATACATGACAAAATTCGATGGAAACATTGCAATAACCCAATCCTGAAATCCTGAAAAACTGATAAGTCTGCTGGATTTTGAATGAGATCTAAAATTCTACTTTCTCCATATGAAATCTAATGAGGTTGGAACCACTCTCAAACATCCTGAGTCATTTCATGGTAATGTTAAAAATTTAAGTAAAAGGATAAAAGGATGAAAATTTAACATTACCATGAAGCTGCTCCAAAAACCAACTCCACAACTCTTCAGAAAACCTCAAACAAACCTAACAGCGGAATAAAATCCGGTTTCAAGTCCACAAAATCCGATTTTTTGGGCCCACCGGCCGGCAGATTTGGCTCGGCCGAGTTAACTCGGGCCAGGCCTAGTCGGCCGGTTTGTTACCGAGCCGGCCGAGCCGATACAAAACCGGCCGGCTCGGTAACAAACCGGCCAACCTGGCTGTTTTTGTACCTGGTCGGACCGGCCAGCCTAATGGCTCGGTCGACCAGGCCTGGTCAGAGACGAAACGGCCAATTTTTAAAACAGAGCTTACAACCATCATAGCTGGCCATGCATCGAGTGGTAGATTTCATCTGAATATTTATCATTCTTATACTTTTATTCTTCATACATCGGATTCATATGTATACAATGAAATTATGCTATCTCAAGTCCAAACATTGGGTTTCAGCTATTTAAAACAAGTACATATAAAAATAACAATAGTGTGAATTTGACTTTCAATAGTACTTTGTCAGAATACCCAAACATGTTTTCTTCTTGATAATCTATTAAGAAACCAAGACTAGGTCAGAACCCAATGAAAAAGTCCAAATGGCTTACACAATTGCAGAGACTCCACGGCAATATCGCTCCCACATAGTACGAAACCGAGGTTGACCTCCAAGATCCCACAACTTTATCGTTACATTTCCCTTAGAAACTTTTCGCATGTTAAATCCAACCTGGCATGCATTTAGAAAATAAGAAATCACATATGCATAATACAAACTTCAAAGCCATGCAATACTACAAAACATCAAACTAATCAATTACAGCTGGAATTGTGCCTTCACCATACTATAAAACCATGCAATGATAATAAAAAAATGTGTTTAAAAAAATAAATAAATAAATAAATAATCTTACAGTTGGAATCATGTCTTCACTATACCCACCAGTCTGCAAACGAACAGCAGTGTAGTCAGCAAAAGACAGAAGGATACAGAAAAAAAGTAAGAATCTTCTTCTGGAAACACTAAGAATTTATTTTGCAAAAGCTCGTTTAAAAGGTTTTGCTAAAATTATGAGTACTGACCGCAATGACATTTACTAGTGACGTCTTTCCTGCATTCTGGAGCCCTATTAAAGAAAGCTCCATTTCTTGCTTGAAAAACAGGCTACACAAGAGAAAGAAATTTAGAAAATTATGCCCTGCCAACTTTCATAAAATGACATAGGGTAAGTGTAAAACACTAAGACATGTTAGAATTTCTGTCTACTCATAGCACAAACAAAAATTCTGTAGTTAGATCTGATATGGCTTTGTTAATATCTTCAAACATTTTCAAGACCGACAGGAAGAAACCTTGTCCATGTGAAACTAAAAGGAAAACCTTCAAAATTATACAACAGACTATGCACACTTCTTGAAAAATACATCAGTAACTATTGACGGAGTAGATCAACCTGATTACTCTTGTGAGACTAGAAAAAACATGAACAGGAATCTGTCGATGATTGGCCAACAAAATGGTTCAGCTGCATTATTTGACTCATAATGAGAGATGTATTCATTCTTTCAACTCCACATATTGTCATAAAGTCTTTTCCCTGTTATAGTTTGTTGGCCAACACTATGGTTCAATTCTTGAAACTACAAAGACTTCTAAGAGACAGATTTTAATGGGCAGCTTAAGAGTTTGGCCAATAATTTGATGCCAACCACTGTTTTAGTTACATTAGCATCACAGATATAGGCCGTCCAGACTCCACTGCAACGGATGCAATAGGAAAGAGAGTCAGGTGTCATTTAAACAAACTCATCTTTGTGGAAACAATCTAGCTTGAAGTAAGAGCAGACAGTGAATGGAAATGACCATTGCAACAGAACATTTATGTTGAAGAAATACATACATCAGCACCAAGCCCTTTGTTGTAAATGTTTACAGGTTGCGCAGAGAAACATTTTCAAAAAATTCCTAAGTATCTAAAACGAAGTGTGTAGAGTAGGTGCTCCCTAGCATTGGGTGATAACTGGGTTCACAACTTGCAAACTTTTTGTTGCAGAAAAAAAATACATCATCCCAGAACCTTTGTTGCATATATTTACAGCCTCTCCAGAAAAACATTTTCAAAATAAAACTAAGTGACTAAAATGAAGTATCAAGATGGTCCGTATCATGGGGTGATACTGATAACTGGGTTCTACTTCTCGACTTCTCACAACCTACTTGTTCTTATATTTTTCAAGATGAAGAAAGAAGAAAAAAAATTCATTCCAACAGTGGCAAATATATAGCACAAGCAAGTTAACAGACCCTGCCATGACATTTATTTTCCTATGTTGCCAGAAATAAGAACAAGAAATGGAAACAGGATTAGAATGCTTCACGGGGTAACAAATGCAAACCCCTGCCATCTATTGTATGCATATTAAATTGATAAATAATGTATAAATGCACTGTCGAGATGGTAACAAAAAGTGGAACAGATTGACAAACAGGTCTCCTAAAAGATCTGAACCATTAGAAATAGGTGACTGTAAATGTTAACTACCTAAGCATCATGAAATTAAAAAACATACATGATACATACGAAAGATAAGAATAAAACAAAAAACAAAAATGATAGACAAAAGTTTTTAACTTATTTTTTAAAACAGTGAACAGGGACTTATAGCTAAAATAGTAAAAGACCCAAAAAAGCACAAGTCCAAAGTGGTACATGGCCATAAACTATGATAGGCAAATTAAAAAAAAATCTCATCACAATTTTCTGCCTCAAGGCATGCCTAAGGATTTGATTTCTTTGTTCCCATTACTACGTGTACAAGCTTTACTACCTGCCAAAGTCTGTCTAAAAGATGAATTACCCTGGTGTAAGGACCCCTAAAACAATGGCCAGAATGATTTGTAGCCATCCCTAACAACCAACAGGTCAAGTATTGATTTGTCACATAGTGCAGCAAGGATTTGCTTGAAAATGACGAGTTATATGATATATAATATACACATAAAATCTTGTCGGCTTTTTTGTTTGGATATTCTTCCATTTGTTTTGGCTTTTTACTGTCTTCTGGGATGCTTAGCTAAGCTGGCCCCACGAGGACCCACTCTCGGCTCAGCTGCTGCCAAAACAGGTGCCTGTTGAGGCCTAGTAGGCCATGAAAATGCTCAAAACATCCTGGAGGCTGGAATGCTTCCTTTCTGGGCAGGAAACTTACCAGGAACATTGGTATCGATCCCTGAGCTATTCATTGTCAAAGAAAAAATTCCCTACCCATTCCTAAGATCCCTGGGTTTGGAAAGTGAAAAAACTTACCATGAACGTTGGGGTTGTTCCTTACAAACAGAAACTTGTCAAAAGGGAACAATCCCTACCCATTCCTAAAATCCCTAGGATGTGGGTCCTTGGAACTCCAGGCAACTGTCTCAGAACATTACAATTATTCCCAGAGCCATTCCCTGCCAAAAGGGAACTTTACTACCAATTCCTAAAATCAGTGGAAAGTGGAAACTCTAGGACAAACTTACTAGGAACATTGAAATCATTCCCATAGCCATTCTCTGGCAACAGGAAACATCCCCTACCAAGCCTAAGATCTCTGGAATGTGGGTACTCCAGGAAGATGTCCCCCCAGCAGTGGGAACAAGTTTCAATGGATGAAGTCATGTCAAAGCATGAGCTTTCCTTAATCGCCTTTCCAGCTAATTTAACGTGGCTTGATCAAGCAGACAGTCTCTTTTATTGAAGGTTCCCTCTAACATAAATTATAGAATATTTGAATTTCCTGAGACCAACTCATGTTTACCTAACTCACCATTACAATTTTGCATCATTAATATCAAAAACCATCTGTTGTTAAAGTTAGGAAAAACAATTACTCAGTTAAATTAATTCACAACTTTGGAATAATTTCTGCCAAGCGATCTGCAAAGTTGAAATCTAACTAAATGCTACTTAAATTTCTGATGCTGTTAAAGTGAAGACAACCATGTAACTATTGTGGCTTAATTCACAACTTTGGAACAAATTCTGTGAAGCGATCTGCAAAGCTCAAATCAAACTAAAATGCTAAATGAATTCCTAGATGAATCCATTCTTAAAGAACCTTGCAAGGTATCTTGACTAAAATAAGAGCCACCAATATACAATTCAAGCTCCCGAAGCTAATTAATTCCGTCATACACAGTTGGGATATTTTCAGTGCAAAATGATCATAAGGCATTTTTTTCTCTAAATAAATCCAAAGGCACCTTTCACTTTACTTATAAAATTACTATGAAAGTTCAGAACTGAGACGAAATCTCGAAAACCCGACATTGTTTTACTAAATTCTGATGAAAATCAATCTTGTGCTTTGATTCAAACAAAAGACGTCCTAAATATCAGGTAGGCTTCATAGGCTAATGATCATTTTTATGTACATAGACTATGGATATCAGGATTGGCTTCAATCATGTGACCATCGTAGATAAGCCATCGCGGATACAATCTCAGAAAATTGCGATAAAATTGCGAAACAGTTATTAAAAGCTTCATAAGAAGAGTGGCTCAGCCCTAACTTTTAGAAAGGTTTAGAGCAGTTGAATTACTAAGAGGAACAATAGTTTCCATCTTAGTTGACATATATGGCCATATTAACTAACTTTTTAAACTACCAAAAGTTCTGTGTCCAGTCCAGATTATGCCCAACTCTGATAAATCTGGATCAAAAAATGCAATTTTCAGCCAAATTTGGTGTAATCTAGCATTCAATTGAATTGAAATCGCTAACCATAGCTCTTGCAAAACCGTTAAAATGTTCGATGGGAAATTAACAGGTAAGGAGTTCAAATCCACGAAAATCCATGAAAAAAAAATGAGTTTGCAAAGGGGGAACGCAGATGGGTACCTTCGAAGCCAGTTGAGGAAAGCCTCCCAGAGCCCCATGTCTGTGGCTGTGATCCGACCGAGACTGAGCGCGAATGATTGATGCCGAGACTGAGGGCAGATAATTGAAGCCGATATTTGATATTAGTAACAAATCTGTCCTTAAATCGAGGGCAATAACCTCGCAACTGATACAATGAATAATCCTTTTACTCGCATCCCGACTCAAAAATAAACTACAAAATAGCGGACTTCAAACCTCTATTGAATCAGATTGAATCTACTTTGATGTCCGGTCTTCCGTGCCTTGTCACGCCAGACTGTTCACTGCTTTTGCTTGCGATTTGAAATAAATACCAATGGTTTCATTATTATTTCTATTTGGTTGGGCCCTCCAAAAGTTTCGGGAAGGGCGGCCCCTTTATCTGTCCCCCTTCTTTTTTAAATGTCCTAAAGCTTATTAGTTATCTTCGTTACCACGAATTCCGAATGCTTCGCTAGATTGAGGAGGCACCACGAATATACAACTCACAGCGCCGGGGCCATGCATGTGTTCGTGGTTGTCTAGAGTGCACAAAAAAATTGTCCAGCTCAGCAAAATTGTACTAGTTTGCTCCAGCTAAGTACACCTTTTGTTTTCAATTTCTTTTACAGAGTTAAGGATACCTTTTCTTACTAATTCCTTTTACAAAGTTTAAGACAACACACTAGGCAATAAGTTGAGTTGATGGAAACACACACAAAACTTCAACATAATATTACATGTAATAGATTTCAACGTGGATTTCAACTTGAGTGGGCCTAGTAGTTAAGAGCATGTGTTTCCTCTTAAGAGGTCGCAAGTTCAAAACAAGAGGGGGTAGAGTATGTATGCCTTCGTAGACATAGCAAGCAAATCGTTGCGTGGAGGTAAGTCCCTTGTCCCACAAACAAGGGGGTCTCATACACCAATGTGGTGTCTTGCTTGGTCGTGACCTTAAAATTAGATAATAATAATAATTAAAAGTTTACATAAGTGTGATTTATATGCACACTCACAAGTATCAAGGAAATATCATATTTTTGTTTATGAAAATTGAAAGAAGGAATTTTAAATTTATTTTAAATAAAAAAAATTAAATTTACAAAGTTTATTCTAAAATGCTAAAAATAATTATGCGGAAGGCGTTTCTCTCTGCGAGCTTTTTATATGCAAACATTGTTCACTCTAGCAAATTAGAGCACTTAAATTTGTCCTCTTTTATCCAATCATATTTAACCACACGGCCCTTGTCGTCATACCTACAGCGTCTTAGATTCGAGTCTCTACCACAGCCACAGTGTTACTGTTGTCCTTGCTCTTCAGATTCATTGTCTTCTCTTCCTCCCATTGCAAAAATGTGATAGCACATCATGTATTGTTGCCTGTGGGGGATTTGTTGCAGAAATTATTGGTCTCACTCGGCGAGATTTGTTGGTTTCTCACAGAGATTTGTTGGTTTATCTTTGAGATTGCATTTGATTGTGTCTGGCGTTGGGTAATGAAGGGTAAAAAGGAAGAACAAGGTATTTTGGCGTGTAAGAGAAGAGAGTAAGAGAGCGAAAAAGAAGTTGGGAATCATGACATCCTCCATTAATGGCACTCATCCAAAATCTCATTTCTAAATTAGCTCAACATCAGGGCGACCCCCTAGCGCAATACATAGGAGAAGGCCGCCAGAATTTCAGGAGGGCCATCATCACTAGTGGAGCGCACAGAAAATTGTGTTAGGTGAAGGAGGAGCACGCAAGAGCAGCATCATTGGAGGAGGTATGTGTACACGTCTCGAGTTCCCCACATATTATTCACTCCCTGAATCCAATCCCCAACCCTAGGTTGAACTTGGTTCACATTTCTATGGTAGGAGGTCCACTAGATTTGTGTCAAAAATTCATTTTGGTAGAACCTAAATATGTTTAGGAAAACACATGAAACTTGTAGAGGTAGCTCTAGACCAGACTCTCCACATTGACCCCAAGGACAATGTTGCATCTTTGTTGACCTATTTATCCTCAAAACTTTCTGGTTCTGAGGATTATGCTTATATTCTCAGGGAGCTTGGGAAAATAGCAGAATACAAGAAGGCAATTGAATGCTTTGAGTGGCTAGTTTCTCGTGAAAGGTGAAGAAATGAGAAAGGGAAAATGTTGACCATTCTTATTATCATTTTGGGTCAGCATGGGAGAGTGGGACTTGCAAGGAAAGCATTTGATAAAGCCAAGAGAGAAGTTTATGGCAACATTATTTATGCCTTCTCTTCTCTCATCAATGCATATGGTCGTAGTGGTATGTGCAAGGAAGTTATTGCTATCTTTGAGCCAATGAAGAGGTATGGTTGTAAGTTAAACCCTATTTCTTATAATGTTGTCATTGATGCCTTTGCTAATGGGAGTGTGGATTTCAAGCAAGCCTCGAAAGCTTTTGATGAAATGATCTATGAATGAGTCAACCTGGCCGAATTACATTCAATTCTCTGCTCTATGTTTGTGTTCGAGGGGGGTTATGGGAAGAGGCTCATGGAATTTTTGAAGAATTTTTGTATCGAGGAATTGTTCCATATATTTTCACTTGCAATTTTCTAAAGAAGCTTTGGAGATCATAGAAATGTTAGGAGAAAATGCGCACAACCTGTGGATTGCAAAGAAATCGGCGTTTAAGAAAATAGGGGAGAATATGGTTCAAGGACGTGAAGTGGGTGGATTTATATTGAAATAATTAATACTTGGAAAATATAATTCCTACTTGCCTTTAGTGTGCTCATCAATTCTAGAATGAGTTTGCTCGTATTAGTTAGGAGTTTGTTGAGGTCGAGTCGGTTGAGAGATTCTCTCCAAATAGTTAGCTTCCTAGA
This sequence comes from Pinus albicaulis, assembly GCA_034641835.2. Lineage (NCBI taxonomy): Eukaryota > Viridiplantae > Streptophyta > Pinopsida > Pinales > Pinaceae > Pinus > Pinus albicaulis. Next base: position 252,120,529 of record CM076582.1, read on the forward strand.
TTGGTGTGTGGTTGAGAAATTCACTCAACCAAGAGATTGTATGTCCAAGATAAACTAGCTATCTCGATACATAGGCTGATGTATTTATATTGTATTATAAAGTTCATGTGAATACAATTTCTGAGTGCTTTATCAAAATTTATCTTGGTATCAGAGTTGGTTTGGGCCTAGGGCCTTGGCCCCTTTTAGGCCAAGGGAAATAATGAGTTTGGTGAATGTTTGTTTGTCCATTCATTTTTTGGTTTGTCCATTCATTAGGGCCAAGTTTGGCGAAGTGCAGACAAGTGTTTCCATTGTTTAGAAGTCTTCTATTGACTTGTTGTTGTGACTTTGGAAGAGTCGATCACAACGGTGGAGTTCTTGTTGAATCCATGGTTGTCCTCATTAACACTGGTTGTGAAACCGAATATGTTGTTCGGAAAATGAGGAAAGAGTGGTTTGGTTTCCCTAAATTTCGACTTAGCTCAGGTTGTGTTATTTGTTAGAGATCATCTAGGAAAATAGGTTGAGATGGGAAATGTAAGGGCACCAATCACAACTTTCATATTGGAGACTTTCATTCCTCATGATGACGAGTATTATCTTTCCATTTTCTCCGAAAGCCTTGGAGACAATATTTATCCCAACAAAGCAGTTGTTAACATCTGAACTATGTGCTCTTCATGCATGAGATCTGCAGAATCTGAGAAGGGGTTAGTGTGAGATTGTGTGGTGTTTTTTTTTGTTGTGGTGTTTTATTCAGTGTGGAGGAATCACTAGTGCACTCCAATGTTCCAAGAAGGCTTGCTCAAATGCAACTCCCTAACAGGATCCTATTTATGTATCACAACTCTTCTAAGCTCGACTCCCTAACAGGACTGTCCAAGATCACACAAGATAGTATTCGACGATTGCAGAGAGTTCGTGGGTGGTGTATTTCCTGGCCAAGGAGGCATGCAAGTTGAATGTTGTGGAAACTCATTGTTTGTTGTGCGTGGAGAGGCACACCATTTGAATTAGATTGTTTCTGGTTCGGATTTTGTTTCATGGGTTCCGCAGTTTGGTGTAGTGAGCATTCAACATTACAATTTGATCCATGGAGTCATCGGTGGTGCTCATCGTGTAAGCCAATGGCATTGTGAGCCGTGGAGTTGTTGATGGTGCTTGTTGATTAGTGCCCTTTTGAAGAACAAAGTGTCTTGGATCATAGAGTGGAGATATGTGTAAAGCTAGACACGTAATTGGGTCAGATCCATTCTTTATGTGCTTCATTCTGAGCGTTTTCCATCATTCAATTTTTTGCATCTACTCCTATTCATGAGCTTTTCAATTCTACATGAGGGCCGCTGCCTGAGATTCGAAAGAGGGATAACACTCAATCGATTTGTGTTGCGTTCGCTCCATAATCGATCAAATCCATTCTTTGTTGGAAAAGGTTTTACAGAAGGCCTTTCTTTTTCAGACTGTAGTTGATCCATTTTCTTGACCCGACAACAAGTTGTTGACAAATGAAATTCATTCCCTATGCAAAGGGAGGTGTGTTGAGGCTACCACTTCTATATCTTCCAAGCTCGTTTCATCTTGATGAAAAATATGCTCTAAGTGATTTAAAAAATGATTAATTTGATTCGAATACTGCTTTATGAGTTGTTAATTTTCCATGCCATAGTTATTGTAGAGACATTAGTCTAGCCAACTATTGTGATGATTAGGTGTTGGAATTGGCCATTTCAACAATAGACAGGTTTATTTGCATGAAAAGGACAAAAAACATTGAAGATGACATTAGAGAATACAGGTTGGAGCACCATCAAAGATTAAAGGATGATGGACAGCCGAGTTTGCTTGAGTATTTTATTTGAGTTTGTATAATAGACTCATGTCTGTGATAAAGTATGAGTCACACATTGTAATTATAGTAAATCTACATGTCATATATTGCTTTGTAATGGTCTATTGTGGTCCTTGAAATGTTTTCTGTACATACTGTATTTTTAAGCTAGGAGTATATTAAAATGACATATGGTTGTAAGACCTAAAGAGGCATGCATACCGCTTTGTTACCAAGTGACATCAAGTTGTGGAATCAACTACTCGGTAGGTACGAGGGTGGCAAGTGTACTCGTAACTATGCTTGATATGTAATCGAAGGATTGAGTCTTTGATTAAGTGGGGGAATTGTTGGATGGAATAATCTCAGAGTGTGAAGGTCCAAGTCAAATAGATTTCATCAAGAAGTGGGATGAACCATGTATGTGAAGGACTTCCTACTATACCAGCGGTTGCGGCTGTTAGGTACCCATGCATTTCGGTGGATGGTTGTTCCTTTATATGGACATCGAAAATTTGATGATGTCTACATGAACAAGGTACAAGGTGTAATTTCCAAATTGGACCAGATGTAGATCTTGTTGATTGAGATAGAGACAATTAGTCATTAAGGGGGCAACTTGGAAAATATAATTCCTACTTGTCTTCAGTGTGCTCATCAATTCTAGAATGATTTTGTTCCTATTAGTTAGGAGTTTTTTGAGTTCTAGTTGGTTGAGAGATTCTCTCCAACTAGTTAGCTTCCTGGATTGGTGTGTGGTTAAGATATTCACTCAACCAAGAGATTGTATGCCCAATATAGACTAGCTATCTCGAGACATAGCCTGATGTATTTATATTTTATTTTTATTTTCATGTGAATACAATTTATAAGTGCTTTATCAAAATTTATCTTTAATAACGTTAATAATAATAAAAACAAGGCCTACACAAAATGAAGCTAAAGGTTCAACATCATCCCACAAGAATATGAATCTCTAGATCTAATAGATGAGCATTACAATGTTGTTAGCAAAAATTCTTTGAATATGCGAGCAATCTCTTTGATCGAATTGATGATCTATGTTTATGATGACAATGAATCTCAGCATGATGTTATTACACATGCTATCCAAGCTTTCTTTGAAGCATGAGATTTCATGGACATTGACCATTTAGATAAGGAAGCAACATTTGTGAGTTTCAAAGAAGCAACATTTTTTACACTATTAAAAACATATGAAAGAAAGCAGAGGTCAAAGAAAGGGTATAGGTTCAAAGAAAGCTCATTGGAAACTGAATCTTGCATAGAAAGTCAGAAAAAACAAATGCCAACCCACCATAATTTGAATTACTGGATTCTCCTGGCTGCGAAAAAGAATGCGTTTGAAAGTGTGTAAGCCATGAAATCAACAAAATCATCAGCGAATAAAATCCACAATTTACAATGCTCATTGGGAAAATCTATCTGTGGATGCATGATCAAGGGTCTAGACATAGATTTAATAGAAAATTGCAATAGATGGCAAAGAATGGAAAGGAAATAATCCCAAAGATTCCTCGAACCCTACCCCCGTTGCCCCTCTGTATCATTGCTCGCAAGAAATCTGAACCACTCGGACAATGATGCTCACGAAAACCTCGAAAATTCCAGTCTTGAGCTTTCTGCATTCCTTTGCACCTCTCGGTGCAATTGCTACTCTCTCTCTCTCTCTCTCTCTCTCTCTCTCTCTCTCTCTATATATATATATATATATATATATATATTGTCTGTGGCTTAGGCCACCATATCTGCATATGCTTTTCAAAGCATCTATATATATATATATAGTATGTGGCTTAGGGCACCATATACGCATATGCTTTTTCAGAAAGCATACATAACATGTAATTTTCATCTTATTAATGAAAGTTATGATTTTCCTTGGAAAAAAAATAAAAAATTACCCTTCTATATAGTCACAACCAATCTGAACACCAAATTGGTATATGAGACCCCCTTGTTTGTGGGAAAAGGGACTCACCTTCACGCAACGATTTGACTGTTAAAGTCTACAAAGACATACATAATCTACCCCCTCTGGTTTTGAACTTACCTTACTGAATCTTGATATTATAATCAAGATACATTGTTCTTATATATACTAAGTATAATATGGAACATGATATAAATTATAGAGTTAGTTATTCCTTTTTTATTTCATGTTTTTCTTTACAAAGGTTGAAAAAATAAATTTTAAAAACTATTTTAATATATATAAAGAAAGTACACAAAAATTGGTTCCTATCACAGAAAAGCCATTGCTCTTGAAAAAATATGCACAGAGACATAGGAAGAGAGTGACATCCACAAAGGAGGAGGTATCACTCAATCATGTCCGGTTTCATTTTCCATGCACAAGGTCTTAGGCGTCTCTGAGATGCCTTGCACCAAGGTCATTAAGTAGTTATGGGATTATATCAAGGAAAACAATTTGCAACAAACCTTACCTTAAATCTACGTGGCAAGCTCTTTGCCATGGTCGAGGAGACAAGTTGGCATGCCTAAATGAAAAAGGGTATGAATGAGAAGCCCACTGTGGGATTTCAGTTTGACGAATCTACACCTTATTGGGAAGCAACTTTCTTTCTCATGAGGTTCTAAGGAAATCTGTCCAAATTCAAGATCTAGGCAATCAGAGGAGTTCTTATTCTCTTTAGAATTTTTCATGCATCTCAGATAAGGGTTTTATCCTAAATCTAGTTAATTTTTCAATATTTGTACGACCATTTTCAGGGGGTTCCTTCTGCATGTTGGTTAAAGCCTCGAATATTGTCTCTTCACTCATCACCAGAATCCAGGATCGGCTTCGATTCTCCTATGGCAGTTTTCATCTCATATATGGCAGAAGGAAACTTTTGGACCTAAAATCCCTCAGCGAATATGGCATAGCAAAGGATGCCTCTATTTCTCTAATCGCCAAATTGAGAGGTGGATCCAAAGGATGGGGGGCACCTTCCTCCTCCCATCCCAAGACTTTTAAGGAATTCCTAAAGCTATGACATTCATCTTTGAGCCCCAAAGATATATCAAGGACAACATTCATTGTGGATCGGGCAATGGATTTCCCATCTCTTGAAGTGAAAAATGTTTTAACCAACTTCGTGGTTATAGATTATGAACAAGAGGCAATTATATGGAATTTTAATGGATTTTGGATCTTGACATCTGCTCTCCGAGAATGGGTACACCAAATCTAGTCACAACACACAGAGTTGTTATTTTTCTCAAAATGATTCTTTGTTGTGTTCTTCAAAAATTTAGAGGACTAGAAGAAGCTTTTTGACTAGGGACCCTGGTTTTGGGGTCGTAATGGCCTCTTAATGCAACCATGGTTTCCTGACTTTAATCCTTTTTCCATGATGTATCTAGAAACTCTAGTATGGATAAGGCTTCCTAACTTTCCCATCCATTTGACACATGGATATCTTACAAGATGTGGGAAATTTAATAATTCACTTGATCAAAATAGACACTAAACTTTCAAAAGAAATTGTCATTTTTGTTTGCATATGTGTTGAAGTGGACCTCAGCAAAGGGTTGCTAGATAAAATCCTACTTAAGTGGATGGGTAAAGTTTTCACGCAACTATTGGATGGAAAATATTGTTTTACACCATAGGAATTGTCATAAGCCCCATCATATTCAAAATGTATGCCCCTTTTTGCAAGGGGCCTTTTCCCCATAAGATTCAAATAAAATTGGTCATGGATGGCAAGATCTAAAGGGAGCAAAAGGGTCCAAGAATACTTTAGTTCAAAAGCAAGAAAACCCCAAGCAACAGAAAACATCTACTGCCAAATCAAATCCTCCAAACTCAACTCAGCCATAGGAGGCACCATCTCATCCCTTAGTGGATGAGAGACATTTTTTAAATGAAAAGAAAAGAGACTTAACCACAATTGTGGCTTCTGCAATGAGTGGGAAAAAATATACCCACAAGTCAGATCAATCATATAGTGACAAGGAAAAAAAAAAAATGGAAGAACCTTCGACAATGGAACGATCTCAAAGAAATGATTTCAATGTTATGCTCCTACAGTTGTTCCTAATAATTTTGTTGAATGGATTGACATCCATAAAAGAAAAGGACAAAAGGACAAATCCCTTATTAATTATGGGGTATGATACTTGGAATGTTTTCAATATAATTTGTTGTACCTTGGTGAGTTTTCTGGCATTCTCAGGTCTAGCAGGTCTTATTTTACTTCTCATTTTTGTTCTTATTTCTATTCTAGAAGGAGGTTTGAGGGGTGCTCAATGACCCTGGTGCTCATTTTTTCAGCTTTGAATGAAATGCCACGTCAAAGAGGGCAGCCCTGCCGTGGGGGTGGCCATAAATTCAATTCAGGTCATCAAGCTCATAACCACAACTCATCTTCTAGAAACTCTTCAAGTTTGGAACGAGAGGGCGAAGTGGCTCACACTCTTGACCACTCTCGAGGTCGTATAGTTGCTTTAGCTTCCTTGGATTCCATAATCGATCAACCAAGAGGTATACAGGTCAATATGGAAATCCTTCGCAATCACTACCAAAACCCACGCAGGGGATCGAATTATGATCTTCCTGATATTGCAGAGTTTGCATGGATTCCAAAATGACCAAAAACAAGCCAAAATTCCACATAATCGACTGAACAGAAACATGCCCAATTGTATGGGCCGCAAGGTAAGATAATAGCACCACAGTAAGCAGACTAGTCATCTGGAGGTTCTTCAACAATACGACACCAACCTGAAGCAAGCAGATCCCTGGCAAGAGCATCTTCGGAATCTGAGGGACCTGGATCAGCCGACGCCATCACAACCTCAGGAACGCTACATGCTTGAGCATCCGGAACCTGCATCGACGCGCTGCCAATCCCCATCTGGAGGTTCGAAGTCTGGGCAAAGTCCGACCCAAGGCCCGTCGCATGAGTGCTGGACTCCCTCGGCTGGGCTTCCTCATGGAAGACCACCGTAAAGAGAGCAGAAATCCTAGGGCGATTCAGAGCACTGTTGAAGGTGAAGCGCGCATAACCAGTAGTGGGAGGAGGCAAAGAGGCCGGAGGTCAGGGAGCAGGGGAACCTAAAAAATGGTGGGAATCAAGAAAATGCCCTCTCCCACTGCGAGTTCGTGGGTAGTGGCCAGCTAGTAAACCGCTTGAGAGTGAAGGCGCGTCAGAAGAAGGGCTGGACGACGTGCTTGAAGGGCGACCCCTGGTGCCGCCTCTGCGGCTCCGCATTCTGTGGCGCAGCCGGGGCATAGGGGAGACAAGTTGAGGCTGAGCAGCTGCGATGGCAGGGTAATACCGATTCGATCGGAGGCCGGAAGCCCGAGCAAAGTGCCAAAGGTCCAACGGTGGCGAATCCACTAATGGACTAGAGCAGGGCTCCAGAATAGCTTCCCCCTCCAGGCTGCAAGAGACAACCAGAAAGGTAGAACCGACACCATACAAATTGAAAGCAGAAATGAGGCCCAAGACCAAAAAGAAATGAGCACGGTGCGACTGAAACTCCACAGAAAACACATCGCCACTATGCCCATTATCCACCCCACTCACACATCGAAAAACCCCCATCATAATTGCCGCATTGAAGAGAGCCGAGGTCTCCAACATGCCGGAGCATGCGAGGGCAGAAATCAGAGCGGAGTGCATGATATGAAATCTAGACCCCCCAGAAACTATGCCTTTGAACTCTGCGAAGCGTAAATGCGAGGATCCGGCGAACAGTGTCAAGATATCCTCCTTGTCCTGGGTAGGCAGGTGTCGACCCACCTCGCCGCACCCCTGTCCCATCACGTTAAACTCATGTCTGCACACCCACATCCGGGAAATATATTTATATTTGTTATTTATATAAAAAATATATATTTATTTATTATCATAAATATAAATATTTTAAGTTAGCAAATACAAAAGATAAAAAATCCAAATTTTATTTTTAATAGGTTTATATTTATTATTTATATAAAAAAATTTATTATTTTTATTAATAATAAAAAGAATTATTTTATTTAATATAATTAGATAAGGTTGGAACGAAGATTTTTGTGATCCATAAAGTCGATAAAATATGACTAAATTCTAATGATGCAATTAATCTTAAAGACAATTATCTAATATAATTAGATTATTTTATATATATTATTTATAAATACTTTATCACTACTATTTATTTATTTATATTTTTTTCTATATAGATGCATCTCTACTATTTATTCATCAGGATCGATTTGTTTCCCCACCTTGTCCTGAGGATGAACCATATTAGCTGGTTCGGAACGTCGACCAAATCCCTATTATGTGATTAATCTGAAAGACACTCATCTACATTATGAATCACAAAAGACTTAGATTTAATATATTTTTTTCTCTTAATCCTATAATATTTTCATATTTTAAATATAAAATTAATTGAACATATTTTCATATTTAAATATAAAATTATTTAAACATAGTCACCTAATTTGTACATTAAATAACCAAATTACATAATTATTAAAAGAATCACACCTAATTACCTAATTTTTACATTAAATAAGTAAGTAACATACTCATTAAAATGACCATACGTGGTCACTTCATTTTAGCATTCTAAAAGGGGACCGTGAAAATCACACATCTCTTGGTATTTTTGTATATAAAGAAAATTAAATCTTAATTCATATATACAAATATTTTGTTTCTCTAAGTAAAATAATTTCATTAGATTATTAATTATTACATAGAGTACATGCATGTATAAACATGGGTGCACTATGTTTGAGTTGAGTATATTCTAGAGATAAAAAGAACCTTTTCTATTCTAGATAAACCTTGGGAGGGACCATCTACCTTTAAGTGGGAAACCAAATGGTCTTCCTCAGTATCCCGAGACCAGTTTTTGACACCATAAGACTATAGCAAAAACAACTTGGTAAGTGGTAACATCAAAAGACCATAACAAAAATAACATATTAGCATAAGTTGGGAGAGCCTTTTTTGGAAATTGTGAGCTAGCCACATCATCCACAGAGATATTTGAAGGGGTTGTCATGGATTTCTGGGAGCCATGTTGGGCATTCCCACTCAACAAGTATTCCACCAATGTTGTTGTTAGTGTCTCGCTGCAAGGTTTCACCTTCCTGACTGTTTGTTGTTGCTTTCTTGCTGGCAATAGTATGCTCCTTCTCCATATGGCCTTAACTGCTTGGACTGTCTATTCGATTTCCCTTCCTTTGCAGAGACCTTGGTTTCTCAAGGTTGGAAGGCTTAATTACTTGGAATAATGAGTCTGAATTATCTAAATTATCTAGCGAGGTGGAGGAAGTTGAAGGCAGGAGCATGGGAGGGAATTGAATTCTTAGAGCACCTGACACGACCCACAGAGTTGAGTGTGATTACACTAGTTTAAAATCTAAGTCTGTAATTTTCCCTTCCACTACACACAGGACCTCTTCCTGGTCCCTTAGTTGTTGACCAAGAAAATTCATAACTGCCCAAAGTCCATCACCAATGTTTGTGACAAGCGTTTGATATGTTGAGGAAGGTATTTTTTGAATTGTTCAACCCCTTGGTTGTGTCAGGGAGGAGGAGGTTGATGGCCTCTTCCTTGCCCTCCTCTCCTGGTGCGTCTTTTTTTGTGTGCCATGGTTGACATGTAAGAAAAGCCACTCCCTTTAGTTCCAAACACCACGACCTTCACCACCCTGCATATACTAGAGAGTCCAACCACTTGCAAAGTGCTTTGAGTGTTGGAATGAATGTCCCTATGAGGTGTATTGTTTAGTTCCATCTCCTAAATGAGTTTTGAATGTAGAGTCCTTATCCATCCACCACCCTGTCTTAGGCATTGAATGAGGCCTACGAGGATGACAAAGGGAGATTTCCACTCAACCTCATACATTAATGCTCTAGTAGACTCTGGCATTGGAGGCATGATCAACATCAAGAGGCGAGAGGGCACCCAGATCCGGCGTCATATATACAGAGACTTAGATAAAATTTTATTTTAATTAATTTTTTAAACTGAAACATAATTTCAAGAGAATTGGTAAATTTGAAATATTGGTTGTGAGACACAACTATTTCATAAATGCTAGAAAGATCCAATTACAACTTGTCTTCAAAGAATTAAACCCATGTAACTAGGAAATAAATTGTTCACCAAAATATTTTGACGTTTATTTTAATTTTATTAAATTAATCAATATTAATTTAACAATAATAATAATAAAATTAATAAGTTAAATATAAAATATTTTAAAGTTAGAAAATTATATGCATTTAATTTTTTGGAAACCTATCCTTGACATCAACAAAAGGAGAAACTTTAACAAACTTATTCCTCATATCTTTATACAACATATATTTATAAATATTGTTATTAATTTGTGGAAATATTCTGAGAGAAAAGTAAAATAATATTGAACAAGTATAATATGCAACATTGTTTATTAGTACCCGCCTCTTATGCAAAAATTAATTAACAGCATAACACACTGTTTAAAAAAATTTACAAACTAATTGAAGTCAAACAAGTAAATATTAAATAAATATTTATCCCTTACATAGTGATTTCTTGCAACACTCCACAATAAGTTCAATGTATTATTTAACAACCATTAAAGGTTGCAAAATATTTTTAGAGTCTCTATACCCTTAATAGGAATAATCAACAACATTTGGAAAAAAACCAATAACATAATTCTATATGATACCTCCAATCCAACCACTGGATATATAAATATAACAAAACTATAAGCCATTTATAGTAGGGTATTTTTTATTTTATTTTATTTTTTCAAAAAAAAGAAAACATCGATATTCATATTATTATGAAAAAATTAGTACATATAAAGCCAAATGTAACTAATACAACCATCATTTGTTACATAGAGAGTCTCTAAAATCTAGTACCTACATCATATATAAGCATATTTTTATCCTCCAATAAGCATCGACAGATTATCCCGATCTCCCTAAATAGATAAAAAAAATGCTCATATATAAGAGTCCATCTTAGGATAGAAAGTCATTAACCATCCATCAAGTACAAATAAATAAAATATAAGCTAGACAACTAAATAAATTGTTAACCAACAAAAATGAAAAAAAAAAGGGAAAACATTCAACCTATCTATAGAGATCCCTCTTCCAATCTATCGCCATTATGGAAAAAACTTTAATTGAAAGACCCTGACACTAAAACAAGTCCACTTTTGGAAAGAGAGTTCGTGACCTCCTTATATTCTATGTATATATGTCTAAAAGAGATGCTTGTGAAACACTTCCTCATATTCTCAATGCAGAACATTCAATTCATCATATTGGGAGCACTAAGATTTACCTTTCCATCATACCATTCAATGATAACCCTTGCATCACTAAGAATGATCATATGTTCTAAATTCATTCTTATGGAAAAAAACATAAGGCTCCACAATGCTATTACTTCAACTCATGTATTAGATCACTCACCACTGTACTAGAAAAGATGAAAATGATGATATGGGTTCAACATTAAGACTGCTCCACACCCACATTGATCCTGTTGAGTTGCACCATCGAAATACCCTGTCAGGTAAACCATATTTTGATTATAGACCAGATTCCTACAAGGTTTATATTTCTTCATCTTTTAGACATATTCTCCACAAAGTGCACTTTTCTTATTTGCGATCCTACCAATGTTAAGAGACCGATCATCCAAAATCACACCATTTATTGCTTCATATTCCCCATATAATAAATTAGGGTAGGGATCTGTAATCCTTACGTGAATGCAACCACCATTTGAAACAAGATTCTATATAAGAGAAAGAACATCCGGATTACAACTTGAAAACTTGTAACACCTTGTGCCAAATTTCAACAACAAATGGACATTATAGAAAAATATGAAGCATACTTTTGTTTGCTTCCTCGCACAACATACAATCACTCAGACCAAAAATATTGCGTTTACATATGTTTTTCCATGTTAAAATACAATTCTTCCAAGCCTTCCAACCAAAAATAATAAGCTTTGTCAGAATATTCCAGCTCCATATTGTCCTGAACCAACATTTTCCCAAATTGGGATGAAGATCGCAAGAAATGAGGGAGTATACCTCTAACACAACAAGATTGTCATTCCTTATATTCCTATTCCAATAAAGCTCATCCTCACTGTCCCTCATAAAAATCTCTTCCATTCCAAATTCATAGATGTACTTGTTCCACCTATCAACAATGGAGTCCCTTAGGCCAATCACATCAGCTGATTTCCATGATAGAAATGAGTTCCTTGGACTAGATCCCTCTATGAACTGTGATAAAAATAAAAATCCATATGCATGAAAAACATTTAAAACTCCCTTAGACAAGTAGGGTTGTTGCATATCGAGGATGGGATCAATACCAACAAGAATCTTGTTTCTGTTTCCAAAATACCATCTCAAGTTCTTAAAAATCCAGAAGCTAAATTTATGGAAACCATTCCAAACTTTGCGAACCATTATGAAATGTACCAATTCTAGACCTAAACCACTCAACAATCGACATCATTTTCAAGTAATTCCTCTTAACAATATATTGCAAAATGGCACCACTTGTTAGAGCCCTCTTAGAGGCTTTTATAAGGAGAGCCCAACCAAAAAATTCAATTTCCTAGAGACCCCAACCTCCAAACTTTTTTCCACAAGATATGTCCTTTGAACGAACCAGGTGGAATTTTTTGCTACCTCTAGTTCCCGCCCACAAAAACTTTGCAATAATCGATTCAATGTGATTGATGATTTTGCTAGGTAACAAAAACATATGCATCCAGCAAACATAAATGTTTTGGAGGACAAATTGTATGAGGATATACCTTCCGCCTAGCGAAACCCCAAGGAAGAGAAACCATCTTCCAACAAAGAAGTATTAATATTAAAAATATTAGCAATATCAACCACCAATTCATTATTCTCAGAGGCCTTAATCACCACAGATTTATGAATGTTGACATATAAACCAAAGGCATCCCCAAAACTTGTGATGATTCTTCATTCCTCATGGTATAAGCTACTAGTATATATGTGTGAGTGTGTGTGTGTGTGTTTTTCTTAAAACTAAATAAATTGCTATTAGTTTTTGGATTTTATTTTCTCTATATATTGAATAATTTAAAATATTTAATGTAATAAAACTATAATAATAATAATAATAATATATTTTTTCAAACCGAGTAATTTAAATATTTAATATAATGAAACTACATATAATAATAATTAATATTCGAGCCAACATTTATATTTGAGCACTCCCTGAGCTCTATTATAGTGTTTCTTGGAACCATTTTAGAGGAAAATAAATGGTGGGAATGTAAGGTTTCCTGAATAGGAAATTGTTTGGAAATTCATATTTAAAAATAAAATTGAATTTTGTTGAATATAAATATAAATTAAACATAATTTTTTAGTGAATCCAAGGTTGGTTAAAATAATCTGAATCAAATGTGAAAACCAAATACAGATTTGACTTTATTGGTTTCCAGGATTATGAGTTAACATAAATATGAAAATGTTCATTGAATAAAATTTTCCCCACTTCTACTTAATTAATGGACGACAAGTCCCATCTTGCATATGTTCCATGATTCGGTAAGGTTTCGAGATTTCAAATTCTATTCAAGAAAAATATGATTAAACCATATTGAGATGTTACCATCTTAATTAAATAAATATGTACATTAAACATTTGATTTAAGAAGTATATGAACTATATGCTTTTAGTAATATTTTTCATATTTTAGATTGGTACGCTTGCATCAACGTCATTTGTTTAGTTTTATGAAGATCAGGTTAAGGGAGAGATGGAAGTCCTAATGTCTATTTGGATCTATAATATGTTATGCAACCAACTCACAAAATGGAAGACAATATAGATCAATGACTTAAAAAGTAGCCTCTTCGAGGGGGGAACCTCTTTTACATTACATAAATGAACAATTCTTAGATGATACAAATGACAATACCTCCTTTGTATATATAGGAGTCTAAGGGGTCACAATATAATTAGAGACTACATAACAATAATAATGTAAGGGAACAACAATAACAATAAAGGGGCTACAATAACAATAACAATAAGGGGGTTACACTATTATTATAGGGAACTAACATGCCCCTTTCCTTCAAAAAAGTGTTGTCCTCAATGCTTGAGTAGTTATGGATGCTTTTGTATAAATTTATCATCCTCCCATGTCAATATTCAGCAAGTAAGTTCTTCCACTTAATGAGATGCTCTGAAATTGATTGATTTTGTAGCATTTAGGTTCTTGTTTCCATGAATTCTTCAAGCCCAAGTTCTGGCAACACTGTTTGAACTAGAAGCTTGTCACCGATAACCTTCTTTAAGCATGAAACATGGAAAACTGGGTGTACTCGAGAAGATGCAAGTAGCTTCAATTCGTATGCCATAGTACCAATATTTTGCAACACCTTGTAAGGATCATAATACTTGGGTGATAATTTATTATCATTCTTAGCTTGCTTGAGGGACATTTGTTTGTATGGTTGTAGTCATAAATATACTCAGTCGCATATATCAAAACTTCTTTCACTGCGATGTTGATATGCCTATTGTTTCATTCAATTCTGTGCCAGAGTGAGATTATCCTTTAAGAGTTAGAGAACTTGTTTTTGGTGCTTGATGTGATCTTACACTGCTTTAACCTTAGAATTTTCTCTTAAAGATGATGTGAAGGATGGTGGATGATATCCATAAATTTCCATAAATGGGGTCATTTTTGCTGCAGTATGAAAGGAAGTGTTATATCACCATTCAACTACAAGTAATCCCTTGACCCATTGTGTTTGTTTATCATATACAAAGCATCAAAGATATGCTTCCAAACATTTGTTCATTATCTCAGTTCTGGATGCTTCTATATTTTTGTCATGCCTTTTGGCCTTACTAATGCACCTTCCACATTTCAAGGTTTGATGAATTCCATTTTCAAACCCTTCCTTAGAAAATTTGTGTTAGTAGTTTTTGATGATATACTAATCTATAGCAAGTATTGGAAGGATCATGTTCAACATGTTGACAGGGTGCTCAAACTATTGGAGGAGAAAAAAATTATATGCAAAAAACTTCAAATGTTTCTTCGGAGTACAGGAGGTGGAATATTTGGGTCATATTTTATGTCATGAGGGTGTTAAGGTAGACCCTAACAAAATTAAATCCATTAAGGAATGGAAAATCCTCACAACCTTAAAGGAGTATTCGAGGATTTCTCAAGTTGAAAGGGTATTATGGCAAGTTTGTTAAGAATTATGGGAGAATAGTAGCACCTCTAACAACATTACTGAAGAAAGATGCAATTTCTTGGACTCCAGAAGCAACTAACACCTTTGAACATATTAAAGAGGAAATGTGCCAAGCACCAGTCTTAGCTATGCCATACTTCACAAAAACCTTTATTGTGGAATGTGATGCCTCATAAATTGGAATTGGCGCTATTTTAATGCAAGAAGGAAGACTTGTTGCTTTTGAAAGTCGCTCGATCAAAGGAAAGCATTTACACAAACCTATTTATGAGAAGGAAATGTTGGCAATACTACATGCACTAAATCAATGGAGACCTTGCCTAATGAGAAGACACTTCAAGGTAAAAATAGATCATGATGGTATTAAATACTTTTTGGAACAAATATTTTCAGAAGACCACCAAAAATGGGTCACAAAGATGTTGGGTTATGAATTTGAAATCATCTACAAAAAAGGGAAGCAAAATGTTGTTGCAGATGCACTCTCAAGAAAGGATGAGGATGTGGAAGCATTGCTTTGTGCAATTTCTATTATACAACCTGATTGGATAACCAAAGCAAGGGATGAATGGAAGAATGAAAAAGAGATGTGGACACTCATTCAAAAGTTGCAGCAAGATCCCAGTACATCTGATACATTCAGCTAGAAAAATGATTCATTATGGAAAAAAAAATCGTTTATATCTTTGTAATAACTCCCAACTCAAGAAAAATATTCTTTTGGAATTGCACACCTCCCTCTTAGGAGGGAACTTGGGATTTTTAAAAACTTATCACAGGGTTAAGAAGGAATTTTTTTGGGATGGCATTAAATCTTATATCCATAATTTTGTGGAAGAATGTTTGGTTTGCCAACAAAATAAAGTTGAGACAATTAAGACCCCATGTCTGTTACAACCTTTACCCGTTCCAAGTCAGCATTAGGAGTAGGTCTCAATGGATTTTATCATAGTTTTACCCAATTTTGAAGGAAACATTTCATCATGGTGGTAATTGATAGACTTACCAAGTATGCACACATTTGTGCATTGTCTCATCCTTTTAAAGCTAGTACAATTGCTACTACATTTATGAAAACAATTAAAAATCTACATGGAAACCCAAAGATTATTGTAAGTGGCAGAGATCCCATTTTCACTGGAATTTTTTGGACATAATTATTTTCTTGTCTTGGTACTCAATTAGCTCATATCTCATCTTATCATCCTCAATATGATGAGCAAACTGAGATAGTGAAATTTTTTTTGGAAGGATATCTTCGTTGCTTTGTATCTGATAAAAAAACACAATGGGTCAAGTGGTTACCTATATTTGAATGGTGGTATAATACTTCCTTCCATACTGCAGTATAAATGATTCCATTTATGGCACTTTATGGATATCATCCACCATCCATTACATCATATTTAAGAGAAAATTCTAAGGTTCAAGCATGGAAAAATCACATTGAGCAACAACAACAAGTTCTACCACTCTTAAAGGATAACCTCACTCTATGCAAAATCGAATGATCCAACGGGAATATCAACATCGCAATGAAAGAAGTTTTGATGTAGGTGACTGGGTATTTTTATGGCTACAACCATACATACAAATGTCCCTCAAGCAAGCTAAGAAGGATAATAAATTATCACCCAATTACTATGGTCCTTACAAGGTGTTGCAAAATATTGGTACTATGGCATACAAATTGGAGTTTTCTGCATATTCTCGAGTACAACTAGTTTTTCATGTTTCTGGAGGTAAACTTGATAATTATATATTATTATTGATAAAATATGAGATGATTACAAGTGAGGATCACCTGTAGAAATTATATGCACTAAGCATGCATATGTCCAAGATCCACCTGATCTCACAATTTATAACTATATGCAAGATATTGAATCTATTTCACTTGTTAATCTTTTGCGGAAAATTTAATTGCACACACATGTGAAGCATAAACAAAAATATCAATCTCACATAACACAGTTTTTAACCAGGAAAGCCTGAAGCTGAAAACCCCAACTATATATTATGTAACATGGAGATCATATGACAATTTCATACAAACATACAAAGCTTATCACAAGCTCTCAGTATAGTACAATCGTCATACACTATATAGGCCTAATCTTGCAAATCCATGCACCGATCTTTGCCACCTGCTACCCTGCCTCCACTGCGCAATCTCTACTAAAGAATAGCTCTGAATGAATTTGAATTACTCTTGGATTGATTGCGCAATCCTCATTGGCATCTCCACTATGTGTTGGATGCAATCAATGCATCACTAATAGTCACAATAGATAGTCTATCTTGCCCTTTCACCTATCTCTCCACTGGTCTCCACTAAAACTGCCATGCACTGTAGTTAACTGATGTATTGTTCAATTGATTAATGAGTTATTATTTGTGAATTAATTAACTAATTAATTCACTCCACTCTCACTAGTGCATGAATAAGTTATACTAGATACAACTAGCTCAACTAAGTCTAACTGAGTTAAACTAAATACAACTCCATAACTACTTCTTCCAACTGTGTCATAACTCTACCACTTGAGTTCTAACTGAGTCCTCCATGCATTAGCTCCAGTAAACCCTCAGGAATAGCGTAACTCCTTCTGTCAGCTGCTGTGCCACATCTGTGGACTGAACTGAAGTGCTCCAAGAGAATAAGTTGTTGTTTAGAGTCTGATTATTATTAAGAGCTAATAATAATCGACATGCATCTATTTTTAGATTAACGATATATAAATAGAATTTTCCCAATATTCTAAAAATAGAATTTCATCTATTTTTCCAACTTGATCAACCATCCACAAATAGCATCCTACAACTTCTGAAATATGATCGAGATGTCTAAAAATAGACTTGCGCCAAAAATAGCTTGCGGGCCCACTTAGTGAAGGCGACTCTTTTCACTAAGCTCATCATCTTGTTGAATCTTAACACTCCCTCTCAACAAGATAGGGATTATCCTTCACCCCGATCCTACCTCTATGGTATTTGAATTTTCTCCTAGTGAGCGCCTTCGTTAGAATATCTGCATCCTGATCCTCCGTAGGAATGTACTGAAGCAACATGATCTTCCGCTGCACACAATCTCTGATATGATGATACCGGATATCAATATGTTTAGATCTATCATGAAACATAGGATTTACCGAGAGTTTAATGAAACTCTGATTATCACAATGAATCACCGTGGGATCTAAATGTGAACCAAACAAGCCAACCAAAATCTTCCTCATCTAGATAGCCTCACATGCAGCGAAACTTGCTGCCATGTATTCTGCTTCTGCTGAAATGAGTGCCACGGATCTTTGTTTCCTGCTGTACCAAGAAACTGCCATAGATCCGATATTGAAAATCCCTCCTGATGTGCTCTTTCTGTCTGTTGGGCTTCCTGCCCAATCTGCATCCGTGAAGCCATGCAACTTCACCTCATCCGTCTGTTTGTACCATAAACCATACTCAGATGTGCCCTGAGATATCTTAGGACATGCTTGCCTGCCTTCCAAAAGAGCTTGGTAGGCTTAACCATTTCTTGTGAAAGTTGGTTCACTGCATAGCGTATGTTCGGTCTTGTATTGACTAAATACATGAGCGAACCCACCAACTGTCGATAAACAGTGGCATCCACTACCTCTGCCGATGTAGCATCCTCTTTCTTCCAATTTCCTAGAAGAGGAGTGTCGATAGGCTTGCAACCTTGCATGTGAAACTTCTCCAGTATCTCCCGGGCATACTTGCCTTGAGACACAAACAGTTCACCTTCCCGCTGCCATATTTCCAATCCAAGGAAATAATGAAGGAGGCCCAAATCCTTCATCTCAAACTCCTTTGAAAGATCTGCCTCGCATGAGTGTATCAAATTCTCATCACCTGTTAGTATTAAATCATCAACATAAAGCACAATGATTAAAAGCGTACCCTCCACCACAATCTGGTACAGGTTTGCATCTGCCTCACTCTTGGTGAAGCCAAGTCCAATGAAATAGCTTTCGATCCGAGTGTACCAAGCACGGGGTGCTTGTTTCAGCCCATACAATGCTCTTTTGAGCCTGCACACATGCGACTCGCTGCTGAAGATCTCAAATCCTTCAGGCTGCTCAGTGTACACCTCTTCCTCAATGATCCCATTAAGGAACGCAGTCTTCACATCCATCTGATGAATGTGCCAACCCATCTGTTCTGAGAGAGAAAGGATGGTCCGTATAGAAGAATACCATGCGACAGGTGCATAGGTTTCTTCATAGTCAATTCCCTCAATCTGTGAGAAGCCCCGGGCAACAAATATTTCCTTATACTTCTCGACGCTCCCATCAGCATCTTGCTTTACCTTGTAGATCCATCTTGATCCTACAACTGATTTTCCCACCGGCCTTAGAACAATCTCCCAAGCACTGTTTCTGACAATGGAGTCATACTCCTCCACCATGGCATCTACCCATGTGGGCTCCTGCGTTGCTTCTTCAAAAGAATATGGCTCTGTCACAATACACTTGCTCATAAGAGCCATGTATCTAGTATATCGGTCAGGTGACTGTCTCTGTCTGCGCTGTGATGTAGGAACTCCTACATTCTGTGCCACATCCACCTTCAGTCTCTCAGCTTCTGTGGTATGCTTTCTGCCTTGTTTGATGTTTGGTTTTGCATGAGTGGACTCCTCCACTCCATGAATCTCCTCCTGTGGCTGATCCACATCCAGAGGCTCATCTTTGGGAACAAGAAGTTCCTCCTCCGCATGCAAGTGTAACTCCCTCTAAAGCGACAACTTCATGGCTTTCACCTCATTGAATTTTATATCCCGTCGCACAACAGTCATCCGACTGTCTGGAAAATACACACAATAATTATGGGGTGTTTCTGTGTACCCCACAAATATCCCAATTTCTGCATTCCTCTCCAGCTTCTTCCTGGCATATTTCGTCACATGAATGTAAACATGTGAGCCAAAAATCTTCAAATGAGAAATATCAGGCTTCTTACCAGTAAAAGCTTCTTCGGGTGTACTCATGCCAAGTACTCTATGAGGACAACGGTTTTGCACATAAACCGCAGTGTTGCATGCTTCCACCCACAAGTGAATCGGTAGGCCCTGGTCATGCAGCATCGCTCGTGCAACACCCACGATTGTTCTGTTATTTCTCTCCGTGACCCCATTCTACTGTGGGTTATGGGGCACTATGAGTTCTCTTCGAATTCCTTCTTTGCTACAAAAGTCTTTGAATTCGCCCGAGATGTATTCATCACCATTATCGCTCCATAGAGCTTTCACTTACTTCCCCGACTCCTTCTCCACCAATACCTTGAACTCATAGAACTTTGAGAATGTTTCACTCTTCTTCTGCATGAAGAAGATCCAACATCTACGAGAATAGTCATAAAAAAATATCACATAATACCTGTGTTTTGATGTTGAAGCAATCGAGAATGGTCCACACACATCTGTGTGAATTCTCTCCAGGATCACCAAAGCACGGTTCTCCTTCTCATGAAAGGTGGTCTTCACAAACTTACCCATTGTACATCCTTTGCACTGATCTGATTGCGCAAGAGTACCCTTGGGAAGTCCAGTAGAAATTTGCTGCAAAATTTTCAAAGCGTCATGGTGAAGATGGCCCAATTTCCTATGCTATAATTCGCCCTCATCCCAGCTCACCACTTCTTCTGCTTTGCCTACCATTGCAGTGCAGCCATCTACCTCTAGCTTGTAGAGGTTCTTAATTCAAACCCCTATCTTCTTGGTTTGACCCATTGATTTATGTCGAAGGAAGGCTTTTCCCTCACTGAAAACAACAACATAACCTCTGTCTTCTAGCATTGCGACTGAGACCAAGTTCTTCTTTGGACCTGGAACATGCATGAAATTCTTCAACAAGAATGGATTACCGGACTCCCTTTCAAAGGTAATGGTCCCAATGCTAGTCGCACTGTACCAACCATCGTCGCCCATCTCTATATGCATTTGGAGGTCCTTCTCCTCCAAGTCACTGAACAAATCTTTGTCTCCCGTCATATGGAAAGACTTACCACTGTCAAGATACCACACCGATCCCATGCAGCTTAAAACCAAGCATGCGATCAAAGAAAAATCCAGCTCAAATTGTGAGGCTAAGGCCTCCCCAGCTGCAAATCCAGCAGCCTTCTTATTATTCTTCTTCTGTGGACAGTTAGTGGCGAAATGTCCATGCTCGTGACAATGAAAACACTTCACTTTGGACAAATCCTGCTTCTTGCCTTTCGCACTGGATTTAGAAGGATTTTTCTTCCCCTTCCCTTTCCTTGCTTTGGAAACCAAAGCACAATTCTCTTCCTCTTCATTCTTCGATGAAGATCCATCCCTGGTACCCCGCCTTATCTCCTCCTGCACAAGATTTGACCAAAGTCGTTCCCATCCTGGCAGTTTCTCTCGTCCATTGACAGAGTCTTCGTAGCTATGCCAACTCTTCGGAAGCCCAAGGAGAGCCAAGCTCACCAAGTCTTCTTCATCAATATTAACCCCCACACTTCCCAGCTCATTCTTGCAGTGGAAAAAATTCGTGAGGTATTTTGGAATACTGTCACCTTTCTCCCTTTTTATTTTTCTGAGCTTGTCTTTAAGCGCCAACTTCCTCTAGTCACTTCTGCTTTGGAACAAGTCTGTCAAAGCCTTCCACATTAAGAATGGAGTGGATTTTCCGTGAAGTCTAGAATAATGTGGTCCTTCACACCTTCCAACAGAATCCTCCTCGTCTTTGTAGTATTCTTTTGCCATGCATCAAGTAATGCAACATCGCTAGATCCCGGCTCAGGAACATCGCTATCGATTAACTCCTTCACCCCATTATCCTCCAGCACTGCCTCCATCCTGTCCTTCCATGCTATGTAATTCAAGCTCCCATCAAGGGCATACTCCAATCTCAACCCGTTGAAAGACATTTCAATGTATACTCGATTTCTGCACCAAGAATCTTCTGTAGCAAATTCGAATTGTCCACCAGCACAAACTCACTTCACAATTTCAATCTTCAATAAACAATGCTCCGATACCATGTAGAAATTATATGCACTAAGCATGCATATGTCCAAGATCCACCTGATCTCACACTATTTAACTTTATGCAAGATACTGAATCTATTCCACTTGTTAATCTTTTGCGGAAAATTTAATTGCACACACATGTGAAGCATAAACAAAAATATCAATCGCACATAATACAATTTTTAACCGGGAAAGCCTGAAGCTGAAAACCCCAACTACATATTATGTAACATGGAGATCATATGACAATCTCATACAAACATACAAAGCTTATCACAAGCTCTCAGTACAGTACAATCGTCATACACTATACAGGCCTAATCTTGCAAATCCTTGCACCGATCTTTGCCACCTGCTAGCCTGCCTCCACTGCGCAATATCTGCTGAAGAATAGCTCTGAATGAATTTGAATTACTCTCGGATTGACTGCGCAATCCTCATTGGCATCTCCACTGTGTGTTGGATGCAATCAATGCATTACTAATAGTCACAACAGATAGTCTATCTTACCCTTTCATCTATCTCTCCATTGGTCTCCATTGAAATTGCCATGCACTGTAGTTAACTGATGTATTGTTCAGTTGATTAACGAGTTATTATTTGTGAATTAATTAACTAATTAATTCACTCCACTCTCACTAGTGTATGAATAAGTTAGACTAGATACAACTAGCTCAACTGAGTCTAACTGAGTTAAATTGAATACAACTCCATAACTACTTCTTCCAACTGTGTCATAACTCTACCACTTGAGTTCTAACTGAGTCCTCCGTGCATTAGCTCCAGTAAACCCTCAGGAATAGCGTAATTCCTTCTGTCAGTTGTTGTGCCACATCTATGCACTGAACTGAAGTGCTCCAAGAGAATAAGTTGATGTTTAGAGTCTGATTATTATTAAGAGCTAATAATAATTGGCATGCATCTATTTTTAGATTGACGATCTATAAATAGACTTCGCCCAATATTCTAAAATAGAATTTCATCTATTTTTCCAACTTGATCAACCATCCACAAATAGCATCCTGCAACTTTTGAAATATGATCGACTAGTCTAAAAATAGACATAGTCTAAAAATAGACTTGCGCCAAAAATAGCCTGCAGGCCCACTTAGTGAAGGCGACTCTTTTCACTAAGCTCATCATCTTGTTGAATCTAAACATCACCAAGGCTTTAAATACAACCTTATGGTGTCCCTTGGCGAAGAGGCATGATCATTGATCATGCCCTTCCACATTAATAAACCTAAGACAACTATAATTAACTAATAATTAATAAAATATACATAAAATTGCCCCTCTCTTAAAGATGCTTTGTCCTCAAAGCATACGTAATGATGGACATTGTTGACGAATGCCTGGGTTTCTCGAGAGGCGGGATCTTGGTTCCCACATTTTTAAAATATCATGGAGCATCTTCTCAAGCTCAATCTGTTGGTGATGTGGATAGCAACAAGATTTGATATTGACAGGGTCGGATCCTTTCTTGACTTCTATTAGATATTCGTGCTCCCTCTTAGGAGGTATTTATATTGGCAGGTCTTGGAAGACTTTTTCGTGTTTCTAAACTATTCCTTGTTCTTCAGGTGACTCTTCGTGGTTCCTTTTCGTAGATAACATTTCTAATTGATGACATCGTACTATAGAGGGTGGTGCTCCTTTTCGAATCATCTTCGTCATCTGAGATGACGATCCAATGTGATTTCCTGGGGCTTGGAATCCATACAACTTGTGCTTCTGCCCTTTCCATTTAAAGTTTATAAACTACTTCTGATGGTTGGTAGAATAGGTACCTAAGGTTTGTAGCCATTGAATTCCTAAGACCACATCTACTCCTTGTAATGGCACAGTGTAGAATGGAGATTCTAAATTAAAATTTTGAATCTCTAATTTGACCTTATGGAATTTCCCTACCTTCTCAATTTTCTTACCATCGGCCACCATTACCTTCATATTGGGCATGGGAAACGTAAAGATTTTGAGTCTTTTGGCCATGGTCGAATCTAGAAAATTGTGGGTACTGCCAGTGTCAAGGAGAACCATTACGTTGTTCTTCTTAATATGTCCTTTTAGTTTTAGTGTGTGAGGTTGTGATATACCTATCATCGCTGATAAGGAAATTTGCATAATGCTTCCGTCATCTAGTTCTGGAGTGGCTGCATCTGATTCATCATTGTTAGAGTCATTAGTTGCTTCACAGTTATACAGATTCTTTGTCTCGTTTCTTTTTGCGCACCTATTCTTAGGGTCCCACTTTTCACCGCAACGTTTGCACTTGCCCTCTCTCATCCTTTGTATTTCCACGTCAGATTTTTCTTCTTCACGAAGATGGGGTGGGACATTTTTTGTGTTATCTATATTTTCAGATTGAGGAAATCTTTGTCTCGAATATACTCTGTCTGATTTTGACCATGATAACCTTTCAAATTTCTTTTCAGCAGCTTTTGCTTTTTGTCTTGCTAGTTCTACTGATGTAATGTCGTGAAGTTCGAGCTCTTCTTGTATATGGATTTTAAGTCCTAAGATGAAAGACTGGATTAGACGAGATTCTGACAATCCCGGTACTCATGTTGCCAAGGTCTCCCATTCTCGAGTGTACTCATCCACATCTCCTTTTTGGCGTAATTTGATGAATGTTGAAAAAAACTTTTCCTCTTTTATACCTTGGAATCTTTTAAAGAATGCATCCTTAAATTTCCTCCAACTGATAGCAAGCGTCGTATTTTTCCACCACATATACAAATTATATGCTTCTCCTTCCATTTTCATGGAAGCGTGCTTAATTTTTTCGTCATCACTATTAATGTCATAAATCTCAAAATATTCTTCGGCTTTATTAAGCCACGCAACGCTATTTTTTTCATTATCGTCAAACTTGGGTAGCTCAATTTTTGCTCTTCGATGATACACTAACGGTGGGACGAGAAAGGGGTATTGATTAGAAAATGTATTCC
Organism: Pinus albicaulis; assembly: GCA_034641835.2. Taxonomy (NCBI): domain Eukaryota; kingdom Viridiplantae; phylum Streptophyta; class Pinopsida; order Pinales; family Pinaceae; genus Pinus; species Pinus albicaulis. Next base: position 252,145,581 of record CM076582.1, read on the forward strand.
AGAGCTGCTTATTTTGAGAATTTGCATTTCTATCTTCGTGATGATGTGGGGAATCGGGTTTTCCTGATGCTTCTCTAAGTTCCCTGAATCTGCGGAATTGTTCTGTTGATTTTGTTCCATATTAGGGGATATGGGTTGTTGTGTCTGACTTATCCTATCTATCTTATCATTTATCTTATCGAAGAGTTCTGTCATCTTGTTCATTGCTTCGCTATGCTTTTCTATGGCCTCGTGATGATTTAGCCACATTTTTCTTTCTATTCGATTCGTCATATCTTGAACCTTTTTGATATCGTTGGAGTTTCCTGCAATTGTACCTTCGAGACTGACTAATATTTTTCCAAAGTCATCTAAATTATTATTGATTTGTTTTTCAAGATCCAGTAATTTTTTTTGGAAATCAGCCATCGACATTGATGACGTCATTGAACGCATATGCGGTGGTGAGTATTTTTTTGCCAGTTTTTTCCCTTTTTTATTTTTTATTTTTTTAAGATAATAATAATAATTTTTTTTTCTTTTTTTTTTAAACTAATTTTTATATAAAATTAATTTTAAATTAAGTTTATATATATATATATATATATATATATATATATATATATATATATATATATATATATATATATATATATATATATATATATAATCGAATTTACTTTGAACGTCCACACCCTATGGTCATGATGGTTCACAAAAAAAAAATGACCGAATTTAAAAAATTCGTGGGAGGGAGGTTGTAAAAATATTTAAAAAATTAAAAAATCTGAAGTGTGAGGGGCGTGAGGTGTGGCTGGGTGAGGGAGCAGTGGTCGAAGGGAGGGATGGTGCTTGGGTTGCAGTTGAGTATGTAATGGAGGGGGGGGTGAGTGATGGTGAGGGGGCGGTTGGGTAGAGCGTAGGGGGTGGGAGTAAGGGCCGTAAGGCCGAGTGTGAGGGGAAGCGGGTGTATTACAGTGAGGGGGGAGAGTCGTAAGGGGGAGGGGGAGAGTCGTGAGTTGGGTGAGAACGGGGTAAGGGAAACGGCCGAGGGCCGAGGGCGGAATGGGGGTGGGGAAATGAGTGCAAGCGGGGAGGGGAGTGGGAGGGGGGTGAGGGAGTGAGCCGTGAGGGGGAGTGGGTGGGATGGTCGTAAGGTAGTGGAGGGGTCGGGTAATGGGTCACGATATGGGGGAAGGGGTGAGGTAGTGTGGGGAATGGGGAGCCGTGAGGGCGAGAAAGGGGGAGGGTGAGTGTGTGAGGGGATGGTTGGGTTTGGGGTGAGCGTGAGGAATGGGGAGAAGGGGACAATAATTTTCTCAGAAATTATGCACTTGGTTAAAAAAATTCTGCAATTTCCTCATAAATTATTTAATCTCTTGATGATCACACAGATCCAGAAGAGTGATGGCTCCGATACCAATGGAGTGTAAAAACTCTGGTAAACTTGATAATTATATATTATTATTGATAAAAGATGAGATGATTACAAGTGAGGATCACCAAGGCTTTAAATACAGCCTTATGGTGTCCCTTGGCGAAGAGTCATGATCGTTGATCATGCCCTTCCACATTCATAAACCTAAGACAACTATAATTAACTAATAATTAATGAAATATACATAACAATTTCATGCTTAAAAAATGTTATCATTACAAGATCCCAGTTCAAATAGTGTTTCTAGAACTTGACGAAGAAGGAAAAACACATTTGAGCCTGAAGCAGTCACGGAAATAAGAAACCGACAATTACAAAATTGATAATTTAGAGTATCTCACTAAGTGGAAGAACTTACCCACTGAAGATTCCACATGGGAGGATGAGAATTTTATACAGAAACATCTGGAACTACTCAGGCATTGAGGACAACACTTTTTTAAAGGAGAGGGGCATGTTAGGTCCCTATAATACTGGTATATTCCCCTTATTGTTTGTTAGTGTAGACCCATATTGTTATTGTTGTGCCCATGTATCCCCCATGTTGTTATTGTTGTGCCCTTACATTATTATTGATATATGGGCTCTGATTATATTGTGACCCCTGAAACCCCTATATATACCAAGGAGGTCTTATCATTTATATCATCCAAGAATTGTTCATTTATGTATTGTAAAGGAGGTTTCCCCCTCGAAGAGGATAATTTTTAAGTCGTTCAATAATAATCATTGTATACATATTCCATTCAACATTAATCATCGTATTCAATCATCTTCTTGTTTGCCTAATCAATTTCCCATTTTATCCTTAAATTTAGTGAAATTACAAAGCTTCTTCCATAAAGTACAATGCTTGGAATTGTGATTACAACTAGCTTGGAAATTACCTTCTTTAAGATTGTGTTGGTGGCAGGCCTGGAATTTGATGTCCTACAAGACACATTTTTTTTTCCAAAACAAATTTGATAGGTGACGGAAAATTTTCCACGTCAAAACTAACGTCTCTTATAGATCAACAACCCATCATTTTGATGCCCAAAGCAACCTGTCATTTTGATGTCCAAAGCAACCCATCATTTTGACGTCCAATTCCAGATTTTACCTGTTAAAATTAATAGTACATGCACCAAAAAGTTAAGGCCAGTGATTTGAATAGACAGGACGAGTGCGATGGTGCAACTTGTGTGGGAATCTACATCTGATTGACCATTAATAAAATGAAAACACACACACGACGAATCTCAGGGTGCTTAGATGGTTAAGTAAAGAAATGAATGGACTGATAGAGTTACATTGTGCTTCCAGAAGACTCAGATGTATAATTATGGCACCTTAAATGTTTCCCTTCAATGCAAAATATGTACTTCTCCATCTCCAATTTATATAAAATTATATATAAGTATCAAGTGGGAGTTAATGTGAACTAGGACTGACACGAGATGTGTTGCCAATGGTAGCAATTACGAACCATAAACCCTACGCCAAGGTGGTCCTTGCAGTAGACGACGATATTTGGAATCAGAAACTAGTCCTCACAGCAAACAATGAGCTCCTTCCATAGCATATTGTTGTTTCTCCTTCGCTAGTGTTGTTAGTGCTTTAGCTAGTGCTATTAGTGCTTTATATGTCTGCGAGATGTAAGTTTTTAGGAGCACCAAATTGCACTGATAGTCACCTGGAGGGCCCTTCGAAAGAAGGTGTATCCACAACAAAATGAGTCTTTTTGAAAAAAATGTACATAGATGTATCATATTGATGCAACAGAAATAAAGCCAGCAGTAGAGGCAGTTTATGGTCTAGGGGACTGGGGGCTTTTAGTGATGCAGAATGTTAATGAATGCCCTCTATGTAATTGGTAATGAGAAAGCATGCCATATGATATTCTATATCTCATGGGTATCGAAAGCACTAAGATTTTTCTTGATACATGTGGGATTATTAGTGGAAGAATTCCTTACCATTATTAAATTATTAACTAGAAGGATTATGTATTTAAAAAATGTGATGGGCTTGGACATGTTTTGTTTTGGAAAAGCATAGAGTGAAGTAGTGGATAACAATTTTGGATAACCTTCCCTTGCCTCCATTGAGAAGAGATTTTTGAAATTGGAAATGAACAAGAGATATGTTTTGATAAGTGACATGGTTGCAACAAAGATTTTGAGAGGAGGCTAAGGGTGTGGGTGTCTGTTAGAGGTCATACATTTCATTAGAGATTCGAATGAAACTAGAGATTTGAATGAGGGTATACATTCTATGGAAGGAAGGAAGAGTGAAGGAAACCATCAACTTTGACGCAGATATGCTACTCTAATTCTACATCTTGGACAAGGAATAAATAAATATTGGTTGCCTTTGACATACTTAGTAAATTGGATGATGGGTAGATTGAGTCATCGACCTATATAAAATTTATTAGTCTATTACTCTGCTTCTCTTAGGTGCATCCTAAAATCTTGTTTCCCTGTTTATTATGTATGTGGATAAACTACTTCAGTGATTTGATAATTTCAACGTTTTCCATTTTGAGTAAATGAATTTAATTGCTATAAGTCTGGATGGCTAAGCCCAACACGAAGTTCAAAGCCCTAAAATGAAAATTTCCATGTGAAAAACCACGATGTTGTGGTAGCCATCAAAAGAGGATGTGACAAGCATGGAGTAGAATACCATTATCTAAGCTCCCCAAGACCAAAGCCGAGGCATAATTGTCCTCAAATTCAAAAACTAAATTCACCTGGAAAATATCACAACTGCAATCAAATTCAAAAGGAATATAGGAAATTATAGCTCTCTCAGACTATATGAAGTGAAAATAGCTACAATTTTATGATTATCCTGCTTCATAGCTCAGTTTCCCTTATTCTCTATGGTTAAAGCTCACTCATAACCTTGATAATCCTATTACAAAGTTCATAAAACTATTTTTAGAACATCCTAATATGCCCAAAAATTTCCATTAACCTAAGTAGGCACTTCTTGATGGAAATTTTGTGGAACACATTGGGATGTTCAAGTGTGTTTAAGAAATTTATGAAGTTTATACACTACATTGTCAGGGCTAAGGCTTAGCCCTAGAGAAGCCTTTTGGGAGAGTTGTAAGAAAGGATTATTTGCACATTCAAATCTTCATTCGCCTGAGAAATGAACTATTGTGATTTCCCAGTCCTAGTATGGGGATTAACTATGGATAGAAAGCCTACCCTTTTGGATACGATCAAAAAATATACTGATAGAATTTGTTTGTGTTGTGAGAAAGTCTTGACATAACAATATTATAAAGAGGTAAGTTATCATCTCCATTAGGGCGTGAATGTTCTCATCTAATATGAGATCGATGAGTGTTTTATCGCTAAGTTGTTATATTTCTTTTTGTAAAAGAGTTGTTGTTGGAACGACTCTATATTATGACTATCTTAGGTTTATGGCGTGGTGGTTGTTGAACTTTAATTCTTTCTGCCACGTTAAATTTTTCACCTTTCCCATAGATTTTTTTCCTCATATATTATACCTTTTCGATTCCGAACTATTAAAATGCAGATTTTCCTATTAATTGTTATCTAGCATGTAGAATTCGGCAAGGCCTTTGTTAATATGGGGGTATTCATGTATCTTTGTTCATATGGAATTTTAAGATGGAGTTCTACAACCGTTGTTTCCCAAAGAGGCTATGAAAGTATACCAAGGTCCAGATGGTGGATAAAGATTACCTTCCTATCCTTAATCAAATTATTAAGAATTGACAACATCATAATCCTTTCTCTTTGAGTAAAATATAAATGCAATATTAAGGTGATCAATAATAAGTCCTCTCTTCCTTTCCTTTGGTGTTCTCCCTCAACCCGACTTGTAGAGTGGCTAGGGTTACTTGGAAAACATATGTTATCTTGAAATATTCTAACATAGGAAAAAGCAAGACACTCTTAGTTGAAAGTTGAGATGCAAGAGTAGTTGAAAGAGAGTTTCCAAATAAGGGGAGGTCGACACTCATAAATTTGTGTAGAAAGTGAAATGAAGGGAATGAAAATTGCAAAAACGTCATCAAATTTTCATTTGATGGGTAGAGAGGATTTGAATTCTAGGCTTGGTTGGTGGTATCATAATTTCTCTTTTGGATGTCTTAGAGAGAAAATCTCTGCAAAGCAAGAAAAAATTACTTGTTTTTTACAAAAAGATATACAAAGAGAGATTTTTAATACCTTAGTGTCAAGGAAAAAAAAGGGAAAGAAGACAACACAATACATATTAATTATCACGTTGAGATGAGAAAGATGTATATGCTGTCAAAATAGTGCAGTAATAATATCGATGACGCAAAATTTATTTCTTTTGCAATATGTAATGTGAACTCATACACAAATATTTTCGAACATATCAAATGAGTAATGTCCAATATTACAAAAGAAAGCAGAAAGATAAAGTTCGTCTGGGAAAGATGAAGTTCTTGTTTTACGAGACATTGAAAAACCATTTGCCTTGTGCACGACAAAACATATTTTAATAACGGAAATTTGAGGATTTAATGAAATAAAATATCACTAACATAGAATTTCATATCTAACATGTAACAATGGATTGTACAAATGTTAGGGTACACATGTAATAATAGATTGTACATGTGTCAATGGTTTTTTTTTTGGCATATTTTAAATTTATATTTTATATCTTACAATTCAAATTTAAACCACATAAAAATAATTGCAACGAGGATTTTAACCCAAAAAAATAGAATTTTAAAATTTCAAAAACAATTTTATTTTTTAGAAAAGTAAAAATAGAAATTCAAAATTTCAAAAATTATGAAGAAATCTTTTGGTAATAATCACATTACAATGAACAAAGTCGACGCGTTTCGAACCAACTAGTGTGGTTCATCATCAAAACAAGTTGAGATATCAGATCAGTCGTTGAGTTTAAATAGATGTAGATCAGATCAACGACTGATGTGATATCTCGACTTGTCCTGATGATGAACCACACTGGTTGGTTCAAAACGCGTCGACTTTGTTCATTGTAATGTGATTATTACCGAAATATTTCTTCATAATTTATCGATGAATCACAAAAGCCAAATATCTATTAATTTCAAAAATTTTAAAAACAATTTTAATTTTTAGAAAATAATTTTAATTTAAAAAAAAATTTAATATATTAATTTTGGTATAACTTTTTAAAACTTTAAAAATTTCTTTATAAGTTTTTTGACTTTGAACTAGAGAAAAATAAAATAATATATATATATATATATATATATATATATTCATAAATATAATATTTGGATTTTGAAATCTCTTGTAATTATTACATGTATTATTGTGATGGAGAAAGAAATCGGTAATTATTACATTTATTATTGTGATGGAGAAAGGAAAAAGTTTTCATTATTTCACTATTTTAATAAATAGAAAAATATACATCAATTATGTTGTATTTTAAAGAACAAATATTATATTATATTTATTTTTTAAATTAAAATTTATATTTTTAAAAATAAAAATAAAAATAAAAAACTAATTATCGTTTCATTATTTTACATGAATTATAATGTATTTTAGAAAAGAAAATTTGACAAGGAGTTACGTTCCAGAAAGGGTGGGGACAAGTTGTCACCAGGCCACATGGAAAAGGGACATGGTAGCATGTTCCCATAATGTCTTAGTGTATGTTGTGTGCAATCAACACAAGGGAACTCCCCACTCCTTGATCTTGCTCCTAAGTACATGCTTTAATGCAACTACAATCTTGATTTCTCAATGGATTATAGTGTATGTAAGCATATTTTCACATCCATTGCGTAGACTTATCCACCTAGTGTGATTGGTTTTCTATAGCATCTCAAAATGGCGATTTTAATTGTTTGTCAAGTGGAGATCACTTAAAATCAATCATAATTCAAAAATTCCAATGATTATTTCTAGTCTGGTGGATCTCAGCCCAATTTTGTGTTACAGACTTGGGAAAGGGGTTGAAATTCTGGCTTATCGTTCGTGGCAACAAAATCTATTTATCAAACCCCTGGAAAAGCATTGTTGTTTTGGCTAAAGCAAGTCATAGGATGGCCTTTTCATGTTCCCATCTATTCAGGCTATAGTCTATGAATTTACATTGGAAAACATGGCAAGAAGTAGTGATTTCCTCCATCACATTAACCACTTTCATTTCTAGACATCAGTAGAGGTTTGTTTTTTATCTTGGGTTATGTCTTGGAGGCATTTTTCAAAGTGAGTCTCACTGCAAGAATGCTCACATTGCTAGAGCCCACAATCTTCCTGTAACTCACCTTGGCACCTATTAATGCAGGCTCAAATCTATTTTCTCTATTCATGTTCTCCTTTTTCTCCTAACCACTCGGTTGGTGTCAACTCGCTCCTAAGGAATTGGCAAGGTTTTAGTAAGTCTAATATCTATATCCCCTCTCACGCTAAACATAGTATATAGCTTAGTAAAAATCCATGGGTCCCTTCAATTGGTCAAGGCTACTCTTGGGGGGAACCTACTACTATCTGGACCAATCTCTCTCTTAGTGCAGTCAACATACCTCATTAGTGAGCCCATGTTCACCATGGGGCTGCATACTACCATGAACGTGGGGATTGTAGACACACCCAGGCACAAGCCAGGGCAACAAGTTCAACTGTACGATATCAAGAGCTCACTCCCCAACCAATCTAGGAAAATAATGCTCGGGCAGAACAAGAGATAACTAATCAGAGATGCATTCTCTTGGAAATAGAAGTTATTGCAGACGTTGCAGATCAGGTTCTTAATGTTGGGCAGACACGTGTTCGATTTAACCAATACATGTACATGGTGGATATTTATTGGCACCTTAAGTTTCTTCTTGGCAAGGTATTGTTGGACATAAATGAAAGCCAAGAGGATATTCTCCTCTCCTTATACCCCATGCAACAACAAATGATAGATCTAGATCATCCGCTAGGGCGCATTAAGAAACACATGGACATTCCTCCTGACTTTGGCTGCTCCCTAGGAAGTAATAAGGAGTCCATACCCATGGAAGCCATAGATTCAAATAATTCCTCTTAACTGGTCTCTTGGTCTTATGTTCTTAGCTTTTATGTCTCAATTAGCTACTCCTCAGTCTTTTAGAGCCTTGGAGGTCTAATATTTTGCATATGTATTTTGGGTCTCACCTCTTTAGGCAAGATTTTGTCCTCTACTCTCTTGAAAAGATTGAAATTCTAGATATTGTTGGGTTTTCCTAGTGACCGACCATTCTAGATTTCTGACTTAATATGTGCTTTTTGGTTTGAAGGAAATACAATGTGACTTAATATGTACTATATCGCTTTGAAAGCAATACAACTGAGTTATGATATGTTTTCCCGCTCTGTTAAAAAAAATGCATTTTTTTTCTTTTTGTTTAAAATATTAAAAAATACTTTTCCCTTAATTTATTAATTTTTTTTGGATAAAGTTTATTTATTCTTTTAATGTTATTATTTCTTTTTTTATTGATTTGATTCACCAGAGAACCTTGAATCTCATGATTTATATAATATTATTGCTCTCCGAGCTACTTTTTCATATTATTATTATTATTATTATTAAACTTGACAAGACTACATCTCTATCATGCCCAATATATCACCAAGATGAGGACGGAATTGAACCAATAACTTCACATCAAAGAGTGTCTTAATAGAGCACCCAATCATCATTTATCCAAAATCACATAAACCTTTTTAATATTATTTTCAAATTAAAATTATATATATATATATTTTAATTAATTAATTAATTTATTTTTAATTCCACCATCTTATTTTTAATATATATAAAAAATTGATGATGAATAAAGCTTGAATTTAATATTTAGTTTGTGATAAATTTCATTGAGTAATAAATACAACTGCCACTCGACATCTCCATTGGTCATAAATAATGTGCTACTCGTTTTTTTATTTGTTTCAATTTTTTTCTTCGTTCAACAAAGCTTAATCAATAAAAAGGAATTGCCCTCTAAAATATAACAATGATAATGGGTTTTGCGTGACTCAAACTCAAGAACACTTGAAATGGGTGAAAAGATAAGAATCAAGTTATACAAAGTTTCAACCGGGTTTATTTAATAATCTTTACTTTTAAATTCTTATATTAAAAATATTTTATATTTTTTAAATTTTATGTAATTATTACTGTTATTATTTTTTGGATTGTAGATTTTATTTAATAAATCGAATCACTCGTAGACATCAATATTTAATATTTAAGGGTGCACATGGGCCCTTTATTATTAACATCGTAACATCGTGCGTGCAATTAAGAGAGAGCCTTTACTACTCAAATTATATCCAACGGGCCGATTTCAACGTCTCTAAGATGCGTTTGAATTTTTTTATATATATCAAAGCAGCGAGGAATGAAACTAAAAGTTGAAAAAACAAATGGTATATGTAATGAGTAATTCTTACGTTTGTTATGGGGCTTTGTGCAAGACATTGTTATGTTTGGTTACTTTATTATTTTTAGGGTAAAGATGCTGAACGTTGTGCAGGGATTAGTGGGACTAGTGGTTGTTATGGTAATGGTCTTTTCAAGTTATCATAAATTGAGAGATGTGCAACTATTTTTTAAAAAATATATAAGATTAAGTGTAAATATTTTTTAATTTATGTTTAAATTTTCTTACAATATAGACTGGTTTCATAATTGTTTATAAATAGCATTTTAAATACTAATAGTACAAAACATTTTGTTCAAACTATAAAACAAATAAAAGTATAAATCTTTACAAAATGGTCTATTCTAGAAGTACAAAGTACCCATCACTTCAACCTCACTGAACTGAACTTAAGCTATGTATCCCAAATGCACATTCATACGTGCACATATAAATAGAATATTTATGTCAGCCATAATTAAGGTGTTATTCAACAATTCATCCCATTGTGTTCATTAATTGACACCCAACCCATTAAATTCAATAAATGACACCCAACCCATTAAATTTCTCATTAAAATAGATCAGATCAAAGCACGTGGAACAACCATAACAAATTCTCAACCATTGGATCACATCCAAATTAATCCAGATCACACATTCAAAATTAATTGATTGCAATTCATGTCAATCATTGCTACCAATCAAATTCAAGTGCAAAAAACTATAAAAGAAGTTGCAAAACCCCACATTCAAACTATTCACCCATCACAAAACATTTCACAATATATTAAGGTATTCAAGTTATTTATTTACAATTTTTGCACAGGTTATCATAATTCACATGTTATTTATTTACAGTTTTTGCACATTTTTTGCAGAGGTTATCATAATTTATTTGAATGATGAAAATTAATTTGATTTTCCAAGATTTTGATTATGTAAACTAGAGACTAGTGTGTAATGAATGGTTTATGCATTTCAACATTCTCAACAATGTTTTTCTTTTGCTTCAAAGAATAAAAGTATGTCTTAATAATACTAAGAACCAACACAACCCTTTTGCTTCAAAGAATAAAAGTATGTCTTAATAATACCAAGAACCAACACAACCATTGCAACTATTTGGATTTGATTTTTCTACAAATAGACACACAAACTAGTTAGTTTTATTCTAAATGCTATTAGATCATTTTGATTGACTATAGATAAAAGGCAAGAGTATGCAATTTAGGTTTCTTTTTCATACAAGGAGGGTATAGAACTCTAATGAAAATATATGCCCTGAATTCTTTTAGAGGCTTATAGTTTTGATTACCGAGGTTGGAACTAATGTTCAAACTCTGTGAGTATTCAAAGCATATAAGCGTTGTCAAAAATCAAGGCAACACAAATACACAGTAACAATAGAGAGGTACACCTATAGGGATGGGTGACAAGGTTCAATTGATTAGTGACCCAAATATTACTTTGTTTGTATGTCCATGCTTGGATTGAATATAATAATAGGGCGAATTTCCACTTCCGGAAACATCAATAATGGATCGGGCCTAGACAAATTACATAGAAAGGGGATTGTGCTCTAGGTCTATAAACATCTACATGCTACAGTTGACCATACAAGCGGTGATATTATCCTTTGTAGGGAGTGTCCAATTTTTTCTACTTGTATAAAGCTTGAAAAAGAGCAGCTTTACAAAACATGAGAAGACCTGGAGTTAAAAAAGACTAGCTTTACAAAACATGAGAAGACTTAAAATTAATAAAGGGAATCCCTACTCACTATTTTCTTCAACACCTGAACTAATAAACATTCAGATTTGGAGGTCTCCTAGATAAATTTGAAACATGTTGATGCATAACACAAAACTTAGCCTCTTAAGTTTTCAATCTGTCTCTTCTGTTGCATCAGAGTTTCCATTATACTTTTAAGCACACTCCTATGATTTTTCTCCTGAGCATGATTTTCTCCCATTGTAGTGAAAATAAAGGTCCCGTTATTTGCAAAAAAGCCTCATCCTAATTCAAGTCATTCCAATCTCTAAAGAAAGCTATCAAGAATCCCCTTATTCAAGTCATCCTCCATATTATATTCAATGAACCACATTTACGCTACCAATTTGAAACCAAAGAACAAAAAGGAACAATTGAAAAATTGACAGAGCTACTCACCTTTTCAGCTAGCAAAGCTGTGAAACACTTGAAGAATTCATTGAACACAGTTTGGGGAGAGATACTACTAGGATCACCACCTTTGAGGATATAACACTAGAAATGAATTGAGGGTGTCTATAGCTTGGGGTTACACTGAAATTGAATTGATAGAGATGATTTTCATAAAGATTGAATTGTGTAATGGTATAGGTTGAATTGTGCAATGGTATAGAGGTTGCAATTCCTTTCGAACTATACTAGATCAACATCTTAACCAGACTAGACTAGATCAACATCTTAATGCCCAACCCAAAAATAACTAGTCTAGATTAACATCTTAACCAGAAAATGAACCATGTGTCACTTGTTTTATTTGAAATTCCTCCAACATCTACATCATTTTATTATAACACATAAAACATTTTATCCAAAATGTGTATTGATATAATTGAATATATGCAACCATTTCTGGGTCAATTTCAACATGCTGGCAATAATTTTCCAAGTGAAAATAAAAGCATGGTATTTTAAGTGGAAAAACAAGTTATCATAAAAGAAATGATTGATATAGTTTAATACATACAACAAAATCCTCCAATAGGTTTGATTTTTCAAGGAGACAACAAATTCTTTATTGAAATTTTCTAGAAAATCTGAATAAACTAACATGTTAATTGCCTGTAGGAAAGTAGAAATATTAATAGCCTGTAGGAAAGCAAATTTCAATTATTGATTACTAAATTCATGCAATAAATCTGCAGGTAGTTGCATCTATGCCAAGTTAGTTATGTTGCTCGTATAAGGAGAAGTTGTAGGTGAGTGACCAAGGGTGCCCAACTGCGATGCCCTTCATCAAATGAGGACATGACAGGTGATGTGAATGTCAACAATGATTTTAGCAAAGTTGTTGAGGATGACCATGCGACAAAATTTGATGTTGTCACACCGTCAACCACAGAGCCACCATCAACCACAGTCTAAGGGGCAAGTTCAACTAAGAATATCAACACTATAAGAGGTTGGAAAAAAGAAGACATGTCAAATGCAATTGACGACATAGATTTTAGTGGATATCCAATTCGAGCATCTACAAAAAAACATGGTATTCCCCCCTCATCAATACATTATTGGATAAATGGGATCACTCATACAAAACGTAGAGGGCCTCTTATGGTTATGACTGAAGAGGAGGAGGCCGAGGTGGTTGAGAGGTGTCAGGAGATGGCCCAATTGGGACATGGACTAGAGTTGATACAACTCAAATCCACAGTTGCTTAGATCTGTCAGGGGAGACCAAATCCATTTAAATATGGGTTTCCTAGAAAATCATGGTGGTTTGGGTTTAAAAAAATGCATCCAGACCTTGTATTGCATATATTCGAGGGCTTTGACAGAGATAGAGCTTTAAATCTATGCCCTACAAGTATTCCTAAGTTCTATGACACTCTTTCTAGTACATACAATAAGTATTCTTATGCTCCAGACCATGTATGGAATTGTGACGAAATTGGTTTACAAGCAGGAAGGAATTGTGGCATGCAGGTAATTTCCAAGAGAGGGAGCCGAAATCTGCCAAATATTTTGCATAAGTTGGATAACTATTCTATATTGTGTCAATGCACTTGTCGCTTCAATCCAAGGATTTTATCTATTTAAAGGTGCATGCACGACTGCACATCCCCATGCATGGATGACTAAGAATTTTTTTAAAATTGGCTTTGTTACTTCGCTACATCTATACGAGGCGATGTATCACTTGAGAACAAACACCTTTTGATTTTAGATGGTCATAAAGCCACATTGTTATGCAAACAATTAAGGAGGAAAACAATTTGGGCATCGACCTATTAACATTGCCTGCTCATACCACTCACAGATTACAACCCCTTTATGTCAGTATGTTTGGCCTTTTCAAGAACTATTTTAGGTGAGAGCGAGCTGCATGGATGGAAAATAATCCAGGGGTTGAGGTGAAAAGGTTTGAGCTAGTAGAGCTTGGAAGTAAAGCCTTTAAAAGGGCTCTCACACCATCAAATATCAAGGCTAGATTTAGGAGGATTGGAATATGGCCACTGGACTATGATTCTCTTATGCATGATACTGATTGTAGCTAGGTGTTTCAAGTAAATGGGAAAGAATAAGGGCATTCCCAAGCAGATGTTGAAATGCAATAATAAGTGGATGAACAAGAAGATGCAGTTTCAACTGATAATATAATTTCCCTCTCTCAAGGAAACTTATATGGTGATGATGATGAACATGTAAGTGAAACACAATACAATCATGAACCAATTGAGAGTAACATGGAGGTATTTCTACCAACTGAAGCACAAGGAACTTCAACTGTTGATATTATTAATAACTTTGTTTATCATGCAATTGACAATGATAATGTGGTTGAAAAAGACATTATTGATATTTCACTAGGAAGCAACAATGACCAATTGACATTTCCAAGCCAATTAACCCCACCATCATGGCTGGCAGAAGCCATGATCAATATAAACAAACATGGTGTCTCAAGAATCAATGAAGAAAGCATGAACCTGCCTTCATAACCAACATAATTGAATGTTGAAATTGTTCATTTTTTGTGGAAAATAGATCAATGGAAGAAGATAGCGCACATAATGAAAATCATATGAAGAGAACAATATAGTTCAATCAGTTTTCCTAGACATTGAAAGGCAAGTGTCAACCAAAGACATGCAAGTGGCAGAGAATGAGAATTTACTTGGTAGGTTCCTAAAGCTACCAGTAGAGATAGTATCATTGAAAAAAAACATGGAACACTAGGTAGTATTTGTTTGGGATGAAGTTCACAGTTACTCACCTCAGAAGACTATGTAATCCTATTAGTTGAGTCTGAAAAAAAGAAACTTGAAATTCAAGAACTAAAATATAAAAAGAATTATTTAGCCAAGGAAAAGAAGGCAACAATGATTATTGCGGCACAAATTTGAGCAGAGGAGTGGCTTGAAAGAGAGAAAGTAAGGCAAGAGAAGGACCATAAAAAACAACTGGCAAGGTAGGAAAAGGAATCAAGAAAGGCTCAACAAATGCTTCAAAGAGAACAAGGGATGACAATTGACAATGATGCAAGAACAATTAATGAAACTAGAATGATGTCAACCACATTGGACCAACTTGCAGATAATACACCATTATTCCAAGACCTCATAAACATTCAAGTGCCTCAATATCAAAATGGGGCTTTACCCACTTGCTATATTCCTACAGTGCATGTGTCAATCCTATGTATGCTTATCAGACACCTCTGCTTAATGCAGGGGTTAGTAGCACAAGTGTGAGTTATGGGTACTCAATTCATCCATGGATACATGGGGAAAATTGGAATCAATCATATGGAAGCAATGCAACACATCCTAACCTTCCACTATTAGGTAGGCCAACCTACTTGGATCACGCAAGTAACTCAAAAAGTTTGGGCATTGAAGCTTTTGAAGGCCATCAAGAATAGGAGTGTAATATGTTTTTTGTTGTAACCACATTATGATGTGGATTTTTTTGATCTGTCATGACTGCATTAAAGTTTCACCTACACACCTACACTATTATGATTGGTTCAAGGATTGTAATTTAAAAAATCCCTGCAATTTCATCATATATCGAAGAAAAAATACAACTTGAAGCTACTCTAATCACAAATAAACTTGATAAATAATAATATACTATAATCACATAATTTACTGACACTAATATATTAATGTTACTCGAATATGGTGTCAGAGAGAGTCAATTCTACATGGTCATGAACAAATAATTATTTTCTTTGTAATAAAAAAAGATTGATTCAAATATTATAATTAAAAAAATCCCTGCAATTTCATCACAAATCAAAGAAAAAATACACCTTGAAGCTACTCTCATCACAGATAAAATTGATAAAGAATAAGATACTCTCATCACATAATTTATCGACACTAATATATTAATGTTATTTGAAGATGGTGTGGTTCCATTCATAAGCTTCCATGCTTGGAAATGTAATAGACATGTTCATTCCAATGTTTGCAATTAACTATTTCAAGACCAACTAGTCAAGTATTCTCTGTTCGGGTTTGTTCTGTCCAACTTCTTGTACTTGGAACCTAAACCAAGTGACCTTTAGAAATGCATTATCCACACTTACAAATGCAAATTATTATGAAACAAATTTTAGTCATATTGATAATTTCAACACTCCATTTCAATATATTAAATATGTGACATTTTGAAGCTTTACAATCTTAATTCTCCCAAGAAAGATGTATGAATTTTTTTTTTTTTTTCTGATTGTTCCTCAAAGTGTCGAAAGCCCCACCAATACATGACTGAGTTTACCATGAGGTAGGGTTTTCTTTTGCTTCATTTCTAGCATTTTTTCCAGATCCACATGCAGTGATAGTTGTCGACACACATTCTTGAATGAAAAATTCTTATAGACTCACACATCGTTAAACTCCTCCCACTGCTTCACACCATCCATCTACCAAAGAACATATGCTTGATAGGATTCATACTTATCAAAAAACTCATGAAATATAGGAAGAACAGGTTGAAATACAACACAACAAGAAATATATACTCCCTATCAAGAGCCAAATACTATAGACTTGCATGTGAGGAATCAAATCTTAATATGTTAATCAACCCGTGTGACAATTTGTCAATTTCTATTCACGCAAGCCTTGTGAAAAAATTCCAGTTGGGTGTCACAAAAGCAAGGATACAAATTCCATTTGCTACAAGTAACCACCTCAGGTATTGTGATTGAGTGAAATGGCATCCATAACGGCCACCAATATTTAGAGATTCAAGTTGATCATGGTGTGTGCTACCACACTCTAGATTTCATTCCATAATTCAAAATGACCGTAGAAGAACATAGATATATTCAACACACACACACACACTCAAATTTCAAGCTAATAAGCATCAAGCAATGCTTTAATTCATTGCATGTTAATCATCAAGTGTTATATACTTATTTTTTTTGACAGGATATACGATGTATATATTGCCTTGCAAAGAATTTAATAAAACAATACTCGTCCAATCTTCACATTCTTCATATGTTCTTCATTCCATTACCGTGCATGCATATTTCCAAATTATTAGAATATATTTACCCTATCTCACTTTAATCTTATTAAACACACCAGATTATTCAATCAAGGAAAATCCAAATTCAAATGTCAAGACTGTGCACTCCTCCCAGACAATAAATATAAGAAACTTAGAGTTCCCTCAAGGATCTTTAATCTGGAATATGGAAAGAGAGAATAAAATCCCAAGCTAAAATCATGCATTCTAGGAAATCAGGGATAGAATGTGGTGCCAAATCCCAGTAGGATAATAGGATAAAATGTGTTAAAAAACACAAAAATTGTGAGTTGGTAGAATAAAATAAGAATTAGGCACAAACCTTCCCAATTACGCTTCAGAAACCCCAACCCCATATAAAATACTAACCCTAAATACTTGAAATTAACATAATCGAGCCGAATTTCGAAGATTAGGCAAGGCTAGCCATGTAAATTTTGCAAGGTTAGCTTTTTGATGGCTTGAACGCATTACTCTCGAGTCAAATTAAGAAATATTCAACAAATTATTTGATAAACCTTAAAATCAGAGCCATAACCCTAAATTTAGATCCATAACTCATCACATAAAACCCTAAAATCAAAGCTATTAAGCAATATTCAACAAATTATTTGTTAAAACTTAAAATCAAAGCCATAACCCGAAATTCAGAGCCATAACTCATCACAGATAACCCTAAAATTAGAGCCACATTCGTAAAATCAAAGCCATTAAGAAATATTCAACAAATTATTTGTTAAACCTTAAATTAAAAGCCATAAATCATCATAGATAACCCTAAAATCAGAGCCATATCCCTAAAATCAAAGCCATTAAGCAATATTCAACAAATTATATGTTAAACCTTAAAATCAGAGCCATAACCCTAAATTCAGAGCCAAAAGTCATCATAGATAGCCCTAAAATCAGAGCCATAACCTTAAAATCGGAGCCATAACAACCATAACAGAGACATAACATACATAAGCCTAAAATCTAAGCCATAACCCACCACAGATAACCCTAAAATCAGAGCCGTAACAAAGTCATGACAACCATAACAGAGCGATAACAACAATTTACTCTCCAATAAACCAAAATCAAAGCCATAAACCCTAAAATTAGAGCCATAACATAAATTTTCCTCCACAAAACCATAAAAAATAGAGCCACAACACAAAAAACAGAGCACCCAGACTACAATTTCCTGCATGATAGAATGTGTTAAAAAACACAAAATTATGAGCTGGTAGGATATAATATCCTACCGGAGAGCTTCAAAGAGCATATTATCAACATTCATATGACATGCCCACACACAACTTACCTACAACGGACTATTGCAACCAAAAAAAGACGACAGCGTTAGAGTATGATAAAACCCAAGAGAAAAAATCCGTGAAAAAACAGTTGGAGAAGGCTTACCTTCATGAAATAGGAATGGTGTGTGAAACCTTCATATCGACCATTCAACTAAATGAAATTTGAAATAAGTCTATGTAGGGACAAATTTACAATGATCTGGTGTGCTACGGGAAACTTGGAATAGTCCCCCAAGGGATAAATGGCACACACCAACCCTGTAAATGGTAAACCCCCTACAATCTTGTTGAAACAACTGCACACGAAGATAATGAAAACCATACGAGGCCAGTAACGCAGGAGAAAAAGGCCACTATCACAAGATTTAGGGCAAAAAAATGGCCACACATCGGTTTAAAGAAACATAAGCAAGGGAATAATACTGCCTCTGGATTATGGGCGGGAAAAAACCCTAAATAACATCGAAAATGACTGCAGGAAATGCCAAAATTCTTTGAACACATCACCTTCCATGTAGGAGAGGTGTCGTACAACCCACGTGATCAGTTGCATGGTAATTGGTGACGTGGAAGGGAGGGCACATAAAAACTAGCGTCCCTCCCCTAAATAACCCTTATAACTTTAATTTTGTGTACCCCACGTCCATAGTTAATTTTGTACATGAAATAAATATGTGCCCAACGAACCTAAAAAAATCTACTCTTAGTGTTTTCCTCTGAGATAATTATAGGTCAATTAATCATGCCAGAGCATCTATAATGTTTTGTTTGTTTTAAATTGGGTTTTGGATGACCAATGTATTAAGAAAATACAAACAAATGTCTTTAAACTTTTGATAATATTAACTATTAAGAAAAGGGTTGTTGCTTTACTTCAAATACTGATTTAATTTTGCATATGTGAAGGCAGAAACTGTATGAAAGTATGATTAGTTAAATATTCAGATTGAATGTTTAATTTATAATAAGTGTGAAATCCTGTCAAACAATGTTTAACAACTCAACAAAACATATTTAACATTATGAAGATTACTAACAATTAATTGATATAGAGGGACTTATAAAAACAAATAGTTCAATAAGTCAATATCTAAAGTGGATTATAAATTCAGAGGATTTAAGATAGGCTGAAACATAACTTTTTCTTACCTACTTATCTTCATTAAAATCAAATATATGCAGAAAAACAAAATGAAATGAATATTAGAAAAACTTACAAGATGATAAACTGATTGAAATAAATCCATAATCCTTTTATTTATCATCAATGATAAAAAATCTCATACACTTCTGCTTACAAATGCTCATCCAAGGGTGCAACCCTTAATAACTAGAATGGAGAGTTATTTATACTAATTTATATCACTTAGAAGTATCTAAACCGATTATAAAAATAATATCAAATAGTAGGAAAACAAAAACTGATGAGTGATCTATCATTGTCTTTAAGGAAACAATTGATGATGTGGCCCAAAAAATTCTTTCGTGCTAGAATTCTGTTGGAGACAAAAAGTTACTCAATGGTTTCACACAAGTCATCCCATATTTCCTGACTTGGAATTTCCATATTTACTAATTTCCTGAAAACTTCATCTACTTCTGTGTATCTTTCAAAACTGGGCTTGTTGATGAAGAGATGCTTGATTTCATGTTTAATTATCAAATCAAAATCTAAATCTTCCAAAAAATCTTTCCTTTTCATATGGCCTTTAATTCCTGCAAAATTAGCTCTATCAATGGCAATGGTGTAGATATTTTTGCAGTACTCCTCAAAGTTGATCAGTTTGTCATTGGGAGCTACTAATCCAGGAAATCCCCTCTGGTTTAGTAGATTAAACCTAGTGAAAAATATTTTGACAACAATGTCCAAAGTTTGACATTTAGTTTCTAATTGATTCAACACATTCTTCTTCTGCAATACTTTCTTGATCTCTAGAATAGTAGATGTTTTGTCTGTAATGTTGATCTACTCCAGTTTTGCCCTGCTTTTTTAGTTCAACACTTTAATCATGGATGATGCCTCTACTGGTTTCTGCTTGAGTGCTGCCTTCTCTTGATCAATGACTATTTTTCACTTGTTGATTAACTCCTCATGCTAAAAAATGATTTGTATGGATGGCCATACTTCTGTCATTGCTTGGATTATTTCGGTCCAAATGCTCTCCTTGGCTTGGGACAAGGTGTCTGCCATTAAAAGCTCACTTTCTAACTTTTCAACCTTTAATGATAATCAGTGAGACTTCTGCATTTATTCCATGTACAGGGTGTCATTTTTTATTGTCTAAGTTTACAAGGTTCTAAACTTCTCCAACAACTTTTCATTCTCTTGTTTCTTTAAAGTCAAATCCTACACAAGTTTGGCTGAATCACCTGTTGTTGATGTAGATTCCACTGCTGTTGATGAAGAGCTAGGCTCTGTACTTGCAACTGCAACTGGAACTGCTGCAACTGGGATCATAGCAAACTGAGTTGAATGTTCTTTTTCCTTAAGCAATCCTTCAAATTTCTCCTCCTTCTTCTTTATCTGAATGTTCTGCTCAGTGATGAGTTTGGGAATCTCTTCTCTATTTTTTTCACTCTCCTCTATTTCCTTTGTCTGGGGGTCTTTTGTGGAAGGCAACTTTAGCTTTTTTCAAAGAGCTGTAATGTCTTCATTCTTCTTCTTTAAAATCTCTTCTACAACTTTACAATCCTTTGGGTCATACCCAATCTTGACCATAGTGTCTTCTAAATACTTTAACTTATTGTCTTTAGCTAAAGAGGAAAGTTTTTCTATTTTGAGATGTTACTGTACATTTGATAATTCTTTTCTCAACTTAGACAATGTCATTGTTGTATTAGTTATGGTATAGAAAAGAATCTTTCTCGACTGCCTATGCATGTCCATATGGTCTATTGGATGAATTTGATTTGCATCAAATGAGAAAATTGTCTTTTTATAATCAAATGGAGATTTGGGAAAAGGGACTTGGGCCTGTAGAAAAGCCATATGCATCCTTCCCTTTTCACTATAAAAAAAAGTCAATAGCCTGTGCTGTGATGTGGAAGTTTTCTTCCAAAACTGACTATATACATTGGCCTTAAAGGTTTCATTTTTTTGTTTAATCTCCAAGAATTTTGAGAAAATATTCCAATCATCTGATGTATTGGTTCCAACTAATTGAATGACATCCATAGGCTCTTGAGAAGCTGAATAAGATGATGGAGTATTGGGAACACTCCCTTCTGCTACTGTAGACACCTCTAGATCTCCCAAATCTGTAATTTCTAGCTCTTTTTGACTCTGCTATGTAGAAATAGTAAAGTCACTCTTCTGTTTCTTTTGCTGGATTATGAATTCTTTGACAATATCTACAGAATTTGATGTTTCTTCTCTAGGCCTTTTCTGCTGTTTGATTTGGGAAATTTGAGTCTACAGAGTAGATGTGGAAAGGATCTGCTCCTCTGCCTCCTGTAATGTATTCTCTGTCCAATGATCCTGATTCATAAACTTTTGAATTTCAGGCCTAGGTGTATGATTGTATGGAGTTGTCTTCAACTTGACCCTTAGGTTTGAAATGATGCTGAAAGGTTCATAAGACCAAGTGAAGCTTGGATGGAAATTCACCTTTAACATATGCCTCAATCCCTCCTGATCTAGTATTGCATATAAAGGAGCCTATCTTTGATTTGATTTTAGACTGTGATTTTATCTTCCTTGAAACAAAATGTAATTCATCCATGTTAATCATCTGCATAATATATTCCAAAGAGAAAATTCTCATTAGAATTTGTTTGGGCACTTTATATGGTGCCAACTCACAACCATATACTCGAATATCTGTGTAATTTTGGTATAAATACCAGTCTCCAG
The DNA here is from genome assembly GCA_034641835.2 of Pinus albicaulis. NCBI lineage: Eukaryota > Viridiplantae > Streptophyta > Pinopsida > Pinales > Pinaceae > Pinus > Pinus albicaulis. The sequence continues at coordinate 252,167,816 of CM076582.1, forward strand.
TTTTGACCTGATCACTCAAATGAAGAATTATTTTGATGTCCTCTCCAATTCTCGGCTCATTCTGACTGATAAGAAGTTGGGAAATTGGATGAATGAATGAATCAGTGAAGTCTACAAAAGAAAACTTATATGAAATTGATCTAACCAATTCTGTAGAATGAATCATTAACTGATTAATGCCATGATCATCTTGCTTGTACAATGTGATGGGTAGTGAATCTCCCTGTTGAAATAGAAGCATATGAATAAGTAAAAAGGTGTACTTAAAAATTCCTTGGGTTGTTAGATTTATCAATTGTTCATGCATATTATCAACCAAAAATTGACTGTAATTGTACATGAATGCAGGCTGATGATCTTTAAAAAATATGGAAAAGTAGCCAAGGATAGGTTCATCTACCATTCTGTCATCTGGATATCCTAATAAACAAGAAAGTAATGAGATGATGTGTTTGGTAGCCTCAGGAAACATGGGGGATGGATAAGGTGGGTTTTTCTTTGGCAATTTAACATCATCAGGAAGGAAGGTCTCAAAAATTTGAGCTCTCTAAGGGAAAGTGAACTTATGATATAACTCCATAAGAGATGCTTGGGATAAAAGGATGAGAGAGTCATTCTGTGGGATCACTAAAATGTTTTTTATGGTCTCTGGAGTGATGGATATCAGAATGTTTCCATTCTGAGCTACCACTACTCTTTTGATGGGATCATACCTGGTTTGGCACCAGGTGACTAGATTTGGGAATTCATGGGTTTGAGGGAATGAAAACAGGGGTAACAGGGATTCCTAGAGCTTAATATCATCTTGCTAGTCAAGACACTTTTGTTTTAGCCATAGGTGCAATTCATGAAGTTAGAATTCACACTCTGTGTCAGTGATTTTGAATTATGAATAAGCTAAGGGGATATGGTCAAGATCGACTTGGGTAGAAACAACAGGATTTTCCTCAGAGGTTGGTTTTTGGCTTTTTCCCTTGGGGGCCATGTGATTCGCAGAGGAAAAGCAGAGGAATATAACTGTTATTCTTATAACATATGTAAAAGAGTGTCTGTAAAATAAATGTCTATCTGACATGATGACAAATAGCTGAGCTGATAGCACAATGTATCTCTTGTAAAACCTGCAATACGACAAAAAATGGTAATGAATCAAAGATGGTAGAAGGTATGGTGAGGTTTTATTTATAATGCTACTCAAATTATCATTATGGGGTGACTGTTGGGAAAATATGACCATGAAGGTTTAATGCTAACGGTACAGGAGCTGGCTGGCGATGAAACGATTAAAAAACGACTTTTTGGACATGAAAGCTTAGGTTGAAGTCGAATGTGCAGAGGATTGATGAAATCAATGGGAAATGATGATTCCCATAGTGCCATCTGAGGATGCCTCTATTGAGGTGAGGAGTCATCCAAGGTACTACATACTTCTTGGAAAATGGTTTTTGAAGTCGACAAGAAGGAAGCACCAACCGACCGAGATGCGTACATATGCAAGGGACCAGGGTTCTGATGTAGCAGGGTTTGGTGTGATAGTTTAAATTAGGCATGATGATGAGAAATGGATATAACTTATGATGTTATTTAAGTGGCCCAAGGTTAGAGCTTGTAAATGCGAGTGGTGACAATCATAGCAATTTCTGGTGTGGAAATCCCTGGAGTTGATAGGACATCTAGGGTGGGTGTATGATTGTTATGAGTGTTATGGTGGGATGTGGTCAATAATGCGTAGCTCTGACCAAGGGTGATTAGGGACTTCTTCCAGGTGAGAAATGTGAATGGATGGGTGGGATTTCTCTCCTAAAAAATCTTTGTCACTTGCCAAAAGAATATAGAATGGGTTTGTATGTACAAGCAGAGAGACAGGTGCCCCTATAAACATGAAAATAATCTTTCACTATGGTGTGAGGAAGGTGTTTTACTGAGGGTGGGGGCCCCATTGGTTGGTCATGATGCAGGGGTGACGAAGTGGATGAACAATGTCGCAGATGGGCTATGATAGTGGGAGTGTGATAGGCCAAGAGTGAGATGCAGTGTTGCGTATTCGATCTACCGATGAGAATGGTAGTTTGGGAAAGGGGTTTTAACATGACATGGGTGAAACTTGACTTGATGTATGACATATGAATGAACATGAAGTACTTTCCCGGGCTTGGATTTTATGGCCATGTCTCTAGACCTTTGGTGTATGGTCTACATGAGTGATGGATGCCATGGAGGGTGAGGCTCTATTGACCTGTAATGGTGTTTATCATGTGCAATATGGGGTAATGATAAACATGGTCAGGTGAATGAAACCTATGGTTTTTTTATTTTGAAGAAATGATTCCAGAATATGCAAAAATTTCAAAGGAAGCCTATCATGCTAAGGGTAGAATGATGCATGCTCTTGTACGTTTATTGTCTGGAGCGTATAGTGATTTGGCATGCCTGCAATACCTATAGCCAATAACCCAAGTAAAATAATTTTTTCATACAAATATATTTGGAATAACTTGAATTCAAAGAAAAAAGAGAGGGCATATATGAACTGTGTTGTGGAGGGGGTGGGCATGGGGCCCATAAATTGTTTTGTCTGAAATTTGGATTTATGAGGTCCAGATCGACCATGATGAAGTGCTGATCACTATGCTTCTTTCCTTTCCATAATCAGATACTTTGAGCTCAAGTTTTCCTTTGGGAGTCGTTACTTGGCTCCTGGTTTTGATTTCGGTTGGGGTTGCCCCTAGTTCGAGACCTCGGGGGGTGTTCCTGATTATTGCCCCCTATCCAGGATCTCGCTTCTGTTTGTTCCTTGATTTTTTTTTAGAATTTGGAGGATTTTCACAATTCTCCTGGTTGTATAGTTGTTAACGATCTTGGGAAGTTCGCACTAGATTGACCAGTGCATTATGCCGTGGCAGTGTTCCATTCTGTGCGGGGAATGGGGGATATTGGTTCCCTTGTCCCTGATTGCTATATGAGTGTTGGGGTGACTTTCACGATAGCTAGGTTGTGATATGTTTTGAGTATACTCGTATGAGTATTCTGGGTACTGATTAATACTGCCTAGGTGACCTTGGGCCGAAGAACAGATCAAACTGTCTGTAGTATTCAGTGCACCTAGTAACTCCCCGAGTATCCTGGTTACTGATTACTACTGCTTAGGTGACCTTGGGACAAATACCAGATCAAACCGTCTGCAGTATTCGACATACTTGGTAACTCCCTGAGTATCTTGGGTACTTATTACTGCTGCCTAGGTGACCTTGGGCCAAACACTCGATCAAACCATATGGAGTATTCGATGCGCTTGGTAACTCCCTGAGTATCCTGGGTACTGATTACTTTTACCTAGGCGACCTTGGGCCAAAGACTTGATCAAACCATCTGTAGTATTCGACGCGCCTGGTAACTCTCTATAAGTTTGCAGGCGTGGGGTGTTTGGCAGGACATTATAAATATATCCTAATTGGGTGTAGATGAGTTCAAGCTGTTGGGCTTTGCTAATGGCGTCCTCCTCAGATGTAGGTTTCTGTGTCGCCACATATTTTGAGATCTCTGTTGTGAGAGTTTTTAAAAACAATTCCAGCAAAAATCTATTGTCGAGTTTGGCTTTGCACAAATTACGGTGTCACCGCCATTCATGGAGGTGGTCCGATATATGGACGACTGACGTTTGCCTAAAATGAGTCAGTTGTTCCATTCCAGAATCATTGTGAATGGGTAAATAAAAATAAGTGAGGAACATGGTAGTGAGGGAACTAAAGGTACCATCCGAAGTAGAAGACTGCTCAGCATACTATTTCACCGTAGGCCCAGTTAGGGCGCGTTGAAACAGTCTCAGTTGAATAGTATCATCAATGATACTATTGGATGAACACCATAGGTTGAAAGTCATAATATGATTTCCGGGGTCTTCCACTTGTTTCCCTTCGAATTTTGGTATGTCTGAGGGGAGCTTCATGGGCATGGGAGGCCAATTAAGACTATGTGAAATGGGGTTATTAGTTAACTTTGATATATATGGAAGGTTTAGTGATGCTAAAAAGGGTAACTGAGTATTCACTTCCATTGTATACTATGGAAACACAGGTGTCTGAGTGTAATGGTTTATGGGGGGTGCTTGGGGAATATTACCCCGTGGTGTACACTATTGTATGTTTTGTTGACTCCCCGAAGGAGTAGCACTCCTCTACCCTCTGTGGGTTGTGGGAGGAGTTAAGTGTGGTGACCCTGCTGGGGTTTCCACTGGTGTGGTTTTGGGTGACCCTTGGGGGTTTCCAACCAAATATGCCTCGATAAAGGATGAATCGATAATGGTGGCAGTGTGTCATCTTTGATGCCTAAATGGCGAAAGACCGGGCACTCCTCCCTCTAATGGGGGGAGGTACAAAAAACACCTAGATCGACGAGGTCCTGCTGGGTCCGTTATGGTGTCGACTAGCTTAATCTTGGAAATATTTTTGGTTTGCTGAGGGAAGGAAGATTATTATCAAAGAAAATACGGTCACATGCATAAGACAAAGTGAAAAAATAAGAGGTAATTTTTCCTTTATATTAATGCTATGTGATCAAGCAAGACAAAATATGGTTTGGTTGTTTTGCTTATGATACTCAAAAGCCTAAATCGACCTAATCGTCCTTACACTCTCAAATGTAACTGTGCCTTGCGAATATGTCTTCTAATGGGTACTGGGGCTAATGTACCGAAATAACTAGCGATACCTTCCAACAGTGGAAGAATCAACTAAGATAATGGTAATAGGATTTAGTGCTGCTTGCACCGTCACCTGTAGGGAAGGATGCCCTAGTTTTGGAAACTAAAGTACCGTCTTCCCATGTGAGCGTTCGAGTCTTGAGCTTCTTGGTATTCAAATATGAGTACCGAGCACTAGATGGGTTAGGTAGCCCCAAAAAGTACCGCACGCATTGGGCCTAAGATTAACCCCCTTTGAAATGGGTCTCTGGTAATGCTCGGGTATTTGTTCCGTGGGCGGATAGATGGATTTGAAGCTCCCTAAAAAGTAAACATCTACGTTTCAAAATGTAGAATGACCACGATGACTTATTAGATGCCTACCCCCGATGGTCCTAACCTGAACTATAATTTCTTTTGTGGCCCCTGTGGGGAGAATTTAGTGAGTTTGATTAGTGATTATTTTTAGAGAGTCTCTAATTTTTTAGGGTGTGCCTTGGTGAAGTAACTGTAAGAAGATGACAAATTTCCCAACACACTGGGTGCCTTTTGGTCCATTGCTTATCAATGCTTCATGTGTGCTTTGGATTGTACAATCACAAGTGTTATGAGATGTGGATATGCGCTGATCCTTTACAATCCTTTTCTAATTACGCTATGTGGGATTTTTCCTTGCAAAAATGAACGATGTGAGGATTATGGGTTGCTGACACCTTGCCTAGTTAGAATAAGTTTTTCACTATAGGGAGATGGAAAATTGTCTTAAGAAAGAATTCATATGCATACCCAGGCTCACCATGAGGTGCAAGGGTGGCAGAGATTACTTTCTTTCTTTTCGACATTTTTGTCCTAGTACCGATTCCTAATGCAAAATTGAACTAATCTAATGCAAAAATTGAAAAACAAGAATTAGCTAAATATGTGTGGATGTATGAGCCACTTAATTTTCTGCTAATTACTCTATGTGTTCTGTATCTTTTACCAGAAAATTGTTTGTTCGAACAACATATGTGGATTGAAGGCCACTTACTTCCCCCTACTTAAACTAGTGTGATTTTCAATAATAAAAAACAAAAATTAAAACTACTTAGTTTCTAGGCTAAACTCTAGCAAATAAGTGTCCTAACCAGTCATGAAATACCTGACCACAGTGATGGAAAATTTTTTATGGGTTGCCAACACCTTACAACTACAAAAAACTGAGAAAAACAAGTGGAAATTGGGCTTATTGCCTACTGCACGACTTATATTCCCACAAGTGCGAAAACTGAGTGTCTATCTAAACAGAATGCACGCGGATGGCAGAGGCTGAAAAAATCCACCTTCTTATAAAAATTTCTCAGTGAGGGTGACTGAAAGTGTTGAGAGGGTGCATGAGTGGTTTTGCATCAAGTTTGAGTAAGAGAGAGGACCTGCATCAACAACCATTAACTCAAAATAAATAATCTAGTGGAGTCTCCATTCCAGTGGTAGTGTATTTGGTGCATGGGCGGACGAAATACACTATGCTTAATAGGGAGGCTGCTTTCCTACAAGCAAGTCACATGTCAAAGTGGTTTGTCAAATGTTAGTGGAACAAGTTCAACATGTAATAAGCTAAGTTAAATGGAAACATAACATGCTCCTACAAGCAAGCCACATGTCAAAGTGGTTTGTCAAATGTTAGTGGAACAAGTTCAACATGTAATAAGCTAAGTTAAATGGAAACATAGCATGCTACATAAACAAAGAAACAAAAACAAAACAACACGCATAAGAAACATGATCAATAGAGAAAACACACTAATAAATCAACAATGGAGAGCTCTCTCCCTCTTACTATAGTGGTTCCTTTGAGCTACAAAGCTCCAATATCCAAGACAAGGGGGTCTCTTACCCTCAAGTTTTCAGAAATTCTCTCTTCCCTCTCAAAGAATGGTAGATCGATGGGCACGTGGTGAAATCTTCTCTCTTATATTGAGGTGTTGGATGGCCAACAACTGAATCCTTCCAATCCTCTTTCCGCTAGACAACATAAGCTAGTTTGCTGAGGAGAAATTTGGCCAGCATAACAATGTGTCTCCAATTTCTCTTCCCGTGGCTGGATTTTATAAACAAATTTCAAATTTCCTTCCTTCTCATGGTACAAGATGGATGTTGACACAAGAGTGGGGGTATGATTCCTTTGTGTGCTACACTAAAGCCTCAAGGTGGCTCTAAGGCAACTGTACTTGGTTAGCTTGAGTGAGAATATTTTACTCCAAGTGTGCCAAGTGGTCCTGGATGGTGACATTCGACATCCTCAGTACCACACGGCTATTCGAGGGATATACACGATGTTCTTCGTTACTATCAAAGAAAAAGCCACAATGATCGCCTAGGGCCATTGCTTCCTGTGCGTATTCCAAAAAATTTCCTGCTGACCTTAGGAAAAGTTGAAATTTTTTGAGCTCCTGTAATGTATTTCTTCCCTGTAAATATTTATTTGTACCTTCTTCTTGACATTTTCTAATGTCTTTTGATTGTACAATTTTTCAGTGTTAACAAGAGGAGCTTTAACATGATGTACAGGTGTCAACCTTTTATTTTTCATCGGGAAACGGTCAGGGGAGAAAATTCAAAGACTGTTGGCGGGAGTCAAAACTGACGATGAGAGGAAAGTGGATTTCGGAGGGGGTAGGTAGTGGTAAATGGTTTTGAGCGGAGGGGGTGCGAATTTTTGTGGAGGCAACACGTCGATGAGGGCCTGCCATTAGAATACCACTTTTCGGACCCCCCATGCCGTTAACAAGAAACGGGAAAGGGGGGTACAAAAAGGCTTCCATGCCATTGATCTGGGTGGGGAAGAGATCAACCATTAGATCTTGCTTGATCATTAAACATAATACGAAAAATCTTTCTTGTCGCTTGTGGACTTTGGATAAAGGAAAAAAATGCTTTATTACAAGGTTAATTAATTGCTAATGAAAGCGATTAACTAATTTAAATATAATTCAACCTTAAATCAAATTTTTTGGCCGCATTTAAACAAGCTACCACTATTTTCTTTTATTTTATTCATACTGAGAAAATATTTCTTTTATTTATTTTCAAACTATCCCTAACATTTTTATATTTTTGGTTTCATTTTTTAGAGAAAACTAATCCTAACATTTTATGATATGAATAATTTATTGTTCATCAGTCCTAACATTTTTTTGTTTTTGTCTATTTATATCCAAACTTAACATTTTTTTTAAATTTTTCATTTTTCTCTAAAATGCTACCTTATTAAAACCAAATAATGTTACAACACTTAGTATTTTATGAGATTTTATTTTTTTTTCCAATTTGATGACCTTTTCTTTCCTCTTTTTTCTCTCTCATTTTTTTTTTCCTTCAATGAAAACAAATTTTTTTTTGTTATTCAAATTGAATAAAAAAAGTACAAACAAATCTTCCATGATTGTAATTTTTCCAAGATTACAATGAGTTGCTAATGGAGTAGCAATGTGCTCGAGCTAGCTACAAAATATCTGATTGGTTGGAAATATTTGTTGGAGTAATATGGTCCAAAAAAACAGATCTCATGACCCTTATAGAGATTACAACTTTTCTAAAAATTGAAAATGACTAAAAACTAGAGACATTGTACTACCTAACATATATGTTAATCCCTCCTTCAGCAGTAAAAACTAGAAAAATATAATAGTAGATTACGACCTCCATAGATACTTGAAATCATAGATTTAGAACATCATCTTAAAGGAATTGTGTGGACACTTTGAATAGTGGATCGATTATGTTCTTCAGAGAGAGAGCTATTTTTGATAGGCTATCTGCAACTGAATTAAGATCTCTATAAATGTGTTGAAAACTGATATCTTAGAAATCCTTTTTCTTCTCTTCAATTTCACTCTTCCATGTTGCAAGGTTTAGAACCTCCATGGGGGCTTCACTGAAAAAGCAATAATATATCACATGCACTCGTATTGGGGTATACAAAATTTTAAAATTCTAAAACATTAAATTGACTATAATGGGATTTTATATGTTATATATGAATATATGTATTATTGGGTATTATTTATTCAAAAGTTTGGCCAGGTGAATAAAAAAATGGGTGGGATAAGGCAGAAAAAGGGGCCAACTATCATCTGAGTGAGGGCACAATTTTGTTGGGTCTGCAAATAGTGAGGGTTTTCAAACAAGCGAACATGGAGGGCCCACAAACCATTGCGAACAAGTGTGCGAACAGGGAGGGTTTGGTAACAGGGAGGGTCTACAAAAAGGGAGGGTCTACGAACCACTGCGAACAAGGATGGTCTGTGAATAGGGAGGGTCTGCGAACCACTGCGAACAGGTGTGCGAACAAGCAAGGGTTTGCGAGGGTAAACCAAGGTAACAATTTGGAGAAACATTATAAAAACTGGCAATGCATGGCTCATTTGGAGAAACCAGGTATGTGTTATTCCCAGGCTTCCAACCAGAAAATTCCAACTCAGTAGACTTCACTTAAATGCATTTTCCCTCCTTCCTCACAACCCACCGAAATCAATAACTGCATTAAAAAAAATGTTATGAAAGTGTTAAGAATTTTTTTTAAGAAAATTAAATTTCTTTATATGGTAGAAATGGTATTTGGCATCATAAATAGTCCAGAGACAGGTACTTAGCCTTCATCTTCGTAATCATCTTGATGAGATTCTTTATTATTTTATCAAATATTGCATTCCTTTATCCGTTAGACATTCCAAAATTAGTGTGTACCCAATCTATAAGCATATGAACCTTTAGGAACTTCAAAAATTCCTTAACATCTAAATCCATGTACGAATTAAAAAATGGAGGTGTAGATAGTGCGAGGAATGAGGCCGAGGACAAGGGTTTTCTTAAGTAGGATGTGAATCAAATTTAACCATTGGTAGGACTTTGGAATCAAAGTAGTTCACTACAAGGAAAATACCCTCTAGAGGAGGTTATAAAGGAGGTTTTTAGTGTTATAAAATTGGCCAAAATTGTCAAAAAAACATTTGCTACAACATCCGTTTATGGTTACCAAGGTTGGCGGAGATTTTAATGGAAATTCAACACAACTAAAAAAACTGGGTAGCTAGAGGTTATTACGGATGTTTTTTCATCGATGCGCTACTAAGGTTTAAACACACCGGTGCGTGTTATCTAGACGGTAGCCCTGGGGCGGTCGAAGGTTCATGCACCGGGCCGTCAAGGTATAAAACCGCACTGGGCACAGTGTTGGTGATACAATGCACGGGGCCGTTCTAATTGGTCTTGGGATTTGTGCAGTGGCCATAGGTCATCTCAATGCACTGGTGCGTAGACTTATAGAAATGCACCGGTGCTCCGTATCAGACAAACACACCGAGATTTATAATTGGTATTGGTATTTGTGCGGTGCCCATAGGTCGTACAAATGCACTGGTGTATAGTCCCACATAAACACACCGGTGCACAGTACCGCACAAATGCACTGAGATTTTTAATTGGTTTTGGTATTTGTGCAGTGCCCATAGGTTGTAGAAACGCACCGGTGCGTTTCATCATACAAACGCAATGGTGTATAGTAACTGACACACACCGGTGTTCATTTTGTATTTTTTAGAAACATCGACCTGTGTGCAATTATTGTGATTTTTTAAAATTCATTATTCATCAAAAGTTGACACATCTTATAACAATATTCATATTAATTAAATTTTTATTAATGCATTTGAATGTGATGTTTGGATTAATTTGTTATATCATATCATAATTATTGTGATTTTTTAAAATTTATTATTCATCAACAATCGACACATACATATCTTATAACAGTATTCATATGAATTAAATTTTTATTAGTGCATTTGAATGTGATGTTTGGATTAATTTGTTATATCATATCATCAAATTTCACATCTCTTCATTATAATATTTAATCATCCATAAATTTAATCAGTGGTGTTACATTTCACAACGACAATGGAGAATGCAATATGATAAATTAAAACATATTTTATTATATATATATGAATAAGATAGTCTTTGTGATACAAAATGGGACAATTATTGGTATCCCTTTGTCTTTCAATTGGGACACTATGTCCATTACATTAAACAAAATGTCTGATTTGACAGACAGATATTTCAAAAAATACAACGCCTTGCTTTGATATCCAAACATAGTGATCATCATTCTTCGCTTGAACTGTTGTCATTGTTAGAGCTACTTCCATGACTTGGGTTATTTTCAGGAATGTTTTTTTCACAGGGTTGATTTTTTTATTTTTCTTCACCTTCCATCTACAAACATAAAAATAAATTGTAATGAATGTATATACATTGGTGAGAATAATGAAAATTGCAATATTAAATAATATACATCAATGTAAATTGAAAATAAATGACGTACCATAGAAACAATTAACTCATAAACTATACACATTCTTTCAAAACCATGTACCATGCCATCTTTCAAGATTTCATCAATTGACATAGTTCCATACTTTGTTTCCTGCAAGTTTTATACCCCATAACAAATCATATATTTAATATAAAAGATTTTTTTGTTCTATTAATTATAGATGGAGCTAAGTAAAACAAGATCGATAGATGCTTACAAATTCCACAATTAATTTTTGATATGCCAACATATACTCACAACCCATATTTAACCCAATTTCAATATTTTTGTCTAAAGGTTCTTCTTGGTATGTTAACAATTGTTTGAAGACACTCAATGATGATTTTTGTAAAACAACTTAAAAAATAAAAAAATGAAATATAGTTAAGTTATTATAAGGAAGTAACAATTACTCACAAACTTAGATATCAACATGTAAACATGAATATATCATTTATATGCTGAATGAACAGACATTTCTGTTTATTCATAATAAAATGTTTGAAAATTAATATTTAATGCTAAATTGTTTATTTATTTTACCTAATGATCGAAAAATTCAATGATTACATATTACATTTGAAGCACGTTGTTGTTGAGATGGCTCCTCCTGTGATGCAATTTTGTCCATTTCTTTGACCATCTCCTTGTACACTTTTTTGGACATTCCAATTGACATATTTATGATATCAACTCATTCATCTTCTGAGGTTTTAATAATCTTCTTGAAAATGTAACATGACAATAAACTATTTAATTTTTATATTGATATATGAAAAGTAAATATAACAAAAATGATATTTATAAATAATTCTAGAAAAATTTTTAAAGAAATATTACTTTTTCATTCTTTCTTTTTTGTTTTTGTACCTTTTTGCTATTAAAAGTCTAACATGTCTCATTGACCAATTCTCTGGAAACTCTTCCTGTAGTTTAAATAAAATTTGGTTTTTGGGAATATTTTGGATTAATTTTGCAATGTGGTAAATAATCCTGTCTGTTCCATTCACATAGATCCCTCAAGCTTTTGTAAAATTTTTCTGCCATTTAACCTCATTTCCTCAGATAAATGAAGAAATTAGCTGTTTACATGTTCCATTTTCTTTTCTTACAACAACTATTCCTTTTTCATTTGGTACAAATTCATATAATTTAATAAATAAATTGTACACGTTAATAATTCTTTGTGACACATGTTGTCTAATATTTTTAAGTATATTATTAATAAAAATTAAAAAGAAACTCATATTGGATTAATGTGTTTTCAATTCATTCATCCTTTATGAATTTTTTTACCTTCTGAATTTTAGTTAAAAAAGAAACTCATATTGGATTGATAAAAAATAATCTTATTGAGCTTCGTCATTTTTTGGCTTTGCATGATACACAATAAACAATACATATTAGTTAAACTTACATATAGTTCAAAAATAATATTTTTTGTAAAGAATTTACAAAGAACTTGCCTTTATTTTTTTTCTTGATGTGTTATTAGTATTTTTGTTATTATCTCTTGTTAGTCATTTCTTTATCAATCTGAAACCTGTACCATATCATTCATTAATATATTTATAAATAAATTGTCAACTTTTCAGGTAAAAAAAAAAATCTCAAGAAACCGGTGCGCCATTCATTTTGTACGCACCGACGTCGGTGCCTGGGGGTCTTATAAACGGACTGCACAAATAGTATATTAGACCGTACAATGCTCTATGTCAACAAGGAGCATTGGTGCATTACATGTTAACCACCTCATTGATTAACACAAAGAAAATAAATAAAATCGTCCAGTGTTAGTTTTTGTAGCATAAACGCCCCATGCAAACAAGGGACCACCATACGGTGCTCTCTGTCAACTAGGAGACCCGAAGCAATGCATTATATGTTACATGGTGCATCGATTAACACAATAAAACATTTTTTTGCGAAAGAGAACGTTCACGGTGCGCCATAATGAAATAGCATGTTAATAAATTCATACATATATTTAAGCACACGGGCGCGCTCTCTTTTATATAATAAACACGATTAAAATAATTTGTTTTATTGAAGGTGTGTATATAGGTACTTTCGCGGACAGTGCGGATAATATTATTATTTATTAAATTTATTTTTGAATTATATAGGGACGCACGATAATATATAATAATATATATATATATATATATATATATATATATATATATATATATATATATATATATATATATATATTTTAAATTCACGCAAGGGCTGACATGGATTAGGATCCGACTATGCAAGTCATCCCGTGTGTTGGATGTCAATCTAAAATGAAAATCCTTAATTCTGAAATCACAGAAATAGGGAGAAGAAAGGGCAGAAACAAAAAGAATGAAGGGTTTAGGGTAAAAATGGAATTTTCTTTTGTTTTTGTTTCTGAAAATGAAGGACATATTGGAATATTTTTCTTAGTTCGTAAAAAAACTGCAGAAAAAGTAAAAAAAAAATCAAATTTAGTCACGAGATCGTTTGAAATTATATGCTACAGGGTTTGAATCACCAGAGGTTTGGAATTCTGATTGTCTAAATACTTCTGCTCGAACGTATTTCGCTGCTCCACAGTGCTCTCGTGCTCTCTTGCTCCAGGTATGTCTCCTGCAAATCTCTGGTTGATTTTTTTGCAAAAATAGTGAAATAATGAAAAGTGTTTAGTATTTAAAGAATTGTTTTATGAAATTAGATTTTCGAAAATATTTTTCCGCCCATTTTTCAATTTACTGCTTTTTTTTTTCACTTAAAGAAAATAGAGTTGTGATTTTTTTATTTGCGGTTATTCGTCACCGGTACGTCACTTAATAGCACCACACCGGTGCGTCCATTGGTAACACGACACCGGTGTGCATTAACTAAAATGCACCAGTGCGGTTATATGTACATTAGCATCGATTTGCGGTTAAGGCACCGAAATTACTTTTAGGTGTGTACACCAAAATTTAGTGAACTCCATCCATAGAAATTGAGAATTAGAATTTTGTTTATTATTGATGGAAATATGCAATTAGAATTAGAATTAGAATTGGATAAATTCTTGATGGAAATAACTATTCTTCCAATGCATTTTGTTTATTGCAGGAGGTCCCCACTGATTATGTGGAGAGAATGCAATGTAGGGCGTGTGAATATGCAACACTACAGGGCCCAAGTGGGCAATTGTGGCATGTGAACTTGTGCTATGCTAAGACGTGGGCAATTTTCACAAATGGTTGGGAAAGTTTTGTTTCTGAGCAGTTTATTGAAGTTGGAGATATTTTAGTTTTTAAACATGTTGGAAATGTACATTTTTCTGTAAAAATATTTGGGCCATTTCTTTTCAAAACTACACCTCTTCTTCTTTCAGAAAAAGAAACTTGAACCTTTCCACAACCTGCAATAAGAAAAGGTGCCAACATGAGCCTCTGACATGCATATCTATTTCTGACATGAATATCTATTATTTTCTATTGAGGTCTCGAAGGAATTGATTATGGCCAGTCTACTTCATTGAGGAATTTGCTTGAGTTTTCTTTGGTTCTACCGAAGGGTGTAGTTACTAACATATATAGGATTGTAAGCTCTGTCCAACCCTCATTAAATTGCAGACTATGGATAAAAATCCATAGAAATGCCTGTCATTTATGTAAAATGCCTTGAAACACAGAATGGAGTGTTTTCTTTTTTGAAAGTTGTGTGTTATTATGGCAAGAAAAATTATTCTTTCTATTTTGTGCTAATATGGTGAAGAAATGGAATAGTGCTCAAGTATATGACAATCGTCTTTAAGCATATTCTCAAAATATATGGGTTCTTTGTTAAATGCACAGCTACAAGATTCGGTTATATTGCTGCTAGGAAAAATTCAACTGAAATACCATTATGGTAGGGCCGGTATTGTCTACTGTCCCATGAACCCATAAACCCCACAAGAAATCTCAAAAACCTTTTAATAAAATGCAAAATAGTCCATTTTTTTTTTTTTTTTTTTGTCTATTGCATTCTTGACACTCGAATTCTTCTAAAATATGTTGATGGAATTAGCATCCATAAGAGGCAACGCAATCGTATATAATCGAATTCTTATAAAATCTGTTCAATGGAATTAGTACATGTGAAATGGTAAATGTGTTATTAATTCATCAATATTTATACTTTTTAAGATGGATTTTTATAAAGAAGAGGAATTAATTACCTTATACCTTATAAGACTCTTTTTTTTCGAAAAATTATAATATGCATTTTGAATTAATGTTAAAATCAATATTTTACTTGATAATTTGCAATTATGTTGATCTCAATAAAAATGGCATACTGTATAAAGTTCTTCTTTTTTGGTATGTAAGATCATAATAAAATAATAATAATTATAAAGCACATGAATTTATTTGCATTATTTTCTAAACTTTATTATGTTACAAAAATTCATATTATTCTAGATTTATTATTTTACAATTATTTACAATTTTACAAATTTAAAAATTTAAAATTTTAATAAAATCATTTCATATTAATAGAATTAAAATTTTCACATTAATACAATTAAAATTTACAAATATTTTACATACAATTACAATTAAAATTATGATTAGAATTAGAATTAGAATTACAATTTTACAATTTCACATACTATTAGAAATAGAATTTTAGAATTTTACATAAAATTACAATTACAATTAAAATTTTACAATTACAATCATTTCATAGTAATACAATTAACATTTTACATACAATTAGAATTACAATTTTACACATATTTTACATACAATTACAATTAAAATTACAATACAAATACAATTGCGAAATTATGCAAAAATAATGAATGGTTTTATGTGAATTTATATTGCCACGAAATGCTTTTTTTGGAGGGGCTTCGTTGTATTTTCCGGCCGACGGAAAGTCAAGTAAATGTTCAGCCGAAATTTTATAATAAATTCGGCCGAACTTTTTTACAAGTTTGGCTGAACTAGCACGTCTGCAATTACGCAGATCCAAGCTCTGAATATATATCTTCAACTTTGGCTTGATTAAACTCCATGAAACATTCTGAATTAATTGTCGGAACCAAGACAAGCATTTTCAAAATTCAATCTACTTTCAGGAAATACAACTTTTGTGGAATTTCATAAATATTTACTAATTTTAATTAATTTTGTAATAAAACAGGTGCAAACAATTTCTGAAGGTCATTATGATTCAGTGAAATCAATATTCTGTATCTTCCAAAATACATTGTAAAAAAAATTGATAAAATTATGGTGCATTACATTGGTCCGTCGTCTGTAATGGGTAGCTTTTAGATTTTTAGTTTATAACTTATATGTTGAGAAATTTCATGCGTCGTAAAACATATTCAAAATATGTAATTTTTTTATATTGGATCAGTTCAAAAAATTCTAGTAATTATGATATGCATCAGTTGATTTTGTAAATATAACGAAACCAAAGTAGATTCTGTATAGATTGTTGTAACACATTTTGTTTCTAAAAAACACAAAGTTTCAAAGAATACACCAGTGCATATTAACATGAATTCTTATGAATCCTTTGATTGTTAAAAAAAACACACTCAAAGAAATGTAATTTGACATATCAAATGTGTATAAAAAAATTCCAAAAAAAAGTAATAGAAAGCTAATCAAATTTCTAACAACTTTTATTTTTATCGCAAAATGAAATTCTGAACAAAAAAATTGTTTTGGCTTGTAGAAATTTGAAGAACAGCAAAAAAATGAAAATTTTTCTCAAAAAAGGGCAAAAGGTGTTACCCAACTTCACATTTTCACTAAATTACAATTTTAGAATTTTACATACAATTAGAATTAGAATTAGAATTTTACAATTTGTCATATATACAATTACAATTAAAATTAAAATTACAATCATTTCACAATAAATTAAAAATTACAATTACAATTAAAATTTTACAAATATTTTACATACATTTAGAATTAGAATTAGAATTACAATTTTACAAATATTTTACATACAATTACAATTACAAATACAATTGCAATTTTAGAATTTTACATACAATTAGAATTACAATTACAATTTGTCATATATACAATTACAATTAAAATTACAATTACAATAATTTCACAATAAATTAAATATTACAATTACAATTAAAATTTTACAAATATTTTACATACAATTACAGTTAAAATTATAAATACAAATACAATTTTACAATTTTACATACAATGAAAATTAAAATTTCAATTACAATCACGGCATAATATTAAATAAATATCATGGTCATTAATATTAAATTAATTAATAAACATCACAATCATGATAACCATCATACAAACATCATATTCGACTAAAAAGCACATTCAAATTTTCTAACATCATCGTGTTCATGATCATCTAACAAAACACAATTAGCATTGTATGACATCATCACAACACAAACATCAAATATACATCTCATGTCAAATAACTACTATCACATACACATCTATATGCAAGCTGCACATTAAATGAACATATCTAACATGACCTAACAATATACACATCATGATGATCACCAACATGTAAATTAAGTACAACTACAACATGAACATAAAATACATGGACCATATATATATATATATATAAAACTAAATAATGTAAAAAATATACAACTGTAATATAAATGTCATGGACCAGCTGGTGGTACATCATCAATAACAGTACTAGTCGAGGCCTGCTCAGTCAATGGTGCAGCCTTGACAGTCGATGGTCCAACCTACTCATGATCATGAGTACTGCTGGATGCTGCAGGCTACTGATTGGACGTGGTCGATGGTCCAGCCTGCTCTCCATGATGACTGCTACTCGATGCTAGTGGAGGCTGCTCATCTGGCATAGTGCGAGGTGCATGATCATTAGATGATGCGTCGCTGCTTGTGGACTGTTGATCACGTGCTGCGTCTCGACCATGCCTATAATGTGCAATGGTCCTCCTCAGCCACATAACGAAGGTCGTAGCTCCTACGACATGCTGCATTAGGCTGTACATGTCATGCAACATGCCTCTCCACATATGTAACAGCCTACCATCGACCTATCTGTCTCTCATAGTAGTGGGCCTGATTCCCGCCTCAACAGTAAATGTAGTGAGTTGGTCGCCCAACTCCATCCTGTATCTGCTATCAATCCTACCGCGCCTAAAAAAAGGCGGTACCGGCGCACTAACAGGAGCAGGTCTCTCTACACCGGCCTCTTGATGATCCTCAGCATTTGGCATACCCTGATCGTCATCAGGATCCACTCCTGGATCATGTGGTGGTGCCGACATGTCCTCGCCATTAAAACACCTAATGTCTGCAAAATATATACAAGTACACAACAATAATTAGACAATTTCATTACACAATTTAATAAAAACAAGTTAAAGAACATGTTAGAATAAATTTAAATAAAACAGTAATATTACCTCTATCATCCGGCGGCTCATCATCTGTGAAGAGGATGTTGGCACACCCTCGCCAATCCAAAACAACATAAGGATAGGGGACCATAATGAAGGGATGCTCTTCAACACTGGCTAGAAACTCCAGTGCATCATGCGATATCCTCGCTGGAAACATAGTCTCGCCCCTCTTGGGCATCATCTGCTCCCACATGTGCATCCGTGCCTCGAACATCAGCTTATGAGGCTACCAAAAAAAAGTAGGCCTCATCTCTGGAAACCTCTCAAAAAATAAATGAAAAAGCTTTGAAGCAAAAGGGAAGTTGACCCTCCCTTGTGCACGAGCACGACATCTATCTAAGGCTGTACAGAACTGCTGCAAAAAAATGGCAGACCACCTGACAAGTCGTGGCTCCTGTACTAAAGAATCAACATAATATAGAAGTGAGAAAATAATGCGTTTCTCGTCACTGGTGTTGTGTGAAATGGCCGAAATCAGAAATGAGAGGCACCTCACCTCTTGAATACCAAATGCACCAATACGTAACTGACCTTCGGAGACCTGAAAATCTAAAGGAGACAATATATCTACGCTAATGTATCTCTGGGAGTACACCAACTGACTCCCTGCTTCATAGCCAACTGGAACCTCTGGGAATGAGGGAAAATCCACCCCTCTCCTCGATAACCATGTAATGAAATATATATCCTCCTCAGTGGGCGTGTACCACTGGTTAGGACCAACTCGGAAAGCCTGTAGCTAGGCATTCCACCTGTGGATAAGATGTCTCAAAATTAGACCATGGCTCTTTAGGGAAGTAGCCTCCTCATAGAACTTGAGGAGGCCTACTTACCTTAGGAGCCCCTGGGTAGATGATGTAATAAGGTGAGGGTATGCATCTCTCTCCCTCTCTCGTGCCTCCCACAGGTGAACCATGTTATACTGGACCGCCTGTTGTTGCTGTTGTTCCCCCTCATCTCTGAGTGATTGACATATTAAATACAATTTTTTTATTAAATGAGACATGTATTTAGGAATATACATATATAATTTTTTTTGGAAAAAAAAACAAAACAAAACATTCAGTGCACCACAATAAAATAGGCATGCACCGGTTCCAGTGCGTCTTTTTTTTGTCGCGCACTGGCAACGATGCACTTGAAAATTTTCAACGCACCGCTGACTATGTACGGTGTCAGGAGTGCGGTGCGATGACTAAACTCTACGCCCCGAGGCATATAGTTCGGTCAACACACAAAACTCCTGACATTATTACATAGTCAACGATGTGGTCATTTACCAGGCCGCATTGTTGACCCTATCGAAATGCGAAATACGGTGCGCTGACAAAAATACCCGCCCTGGGGTAGATATTTAAGTCAACGCACCGCATTGCCGCTAATCCACATGGTTAATGGTGTGGCCGGGTAGCCGACCGCACCGCACTTTTTAATTTTTTTAAAATAACATGGTGCGCCTTTCGGGACTACCTCGGAACCGAAGTGGATACCGTTAGCACCAGTTGCGGTGCGGCCTGTAAATTTACAGGCAACACCACGAACTGGTACGAGCCGAATGGCTTGAGCGCTCCGCGTGAAAATTTTGTTTTTCTTTTAAATGGTTAATTTTAAGGTAATTTGAAATTCTAATCCGCTAAAAGGCTTAATTATGGAAAAACAAGAAAATACCTGTATATTTGGCCGTCGAGGAGGCATATTGGCTGTAGAATTTGCAAAAGAAAAATTTCCCACCGTTTTGCAAAATTCAAGCTGGAGATTGGTGGGCAATGCACAACAGGAGTGCGTGCAATGGGTGCAATGGGAGTACCGATGTCAGGGCAGCTCAGACAAGGATAAATTTCGCTGGTGCTTGAGAGTTCTGAAGCACTGATAAAAGTGAAAAATGCGGGTTTTTTGCCATTTTTTATTATTATTTGACCCTGTTCCGGTGCATAGAGTTTATAGGCGCATCTATGCAGTTGCTTAAGACTGCACTGTTCGGTTTCTATTTTGGCACGGGGTTTTATGACACACCCGTATGGTTGCTTAAGACTGCATTGGGCGGTTTTTGTTTTTGCTTGGGGTTTTATGACACACCGGTGCGGAATATTTGTAAAGCACCGGTACGCTACTGTAAAAAGATGCACTGGGCAGGTGTGTACGAAGCGCATGGTGTCTGGTGTGCCAATGTTTTGTGCACACCAGTGCTTTCTCTTGTTGAACGCACCAGTGCGGTTCCGAATGGTTAGCGCACCAGAGGAAAAACATCCGTAAAAACCTCCACCCGCCAACCTCCTCTAGTAACCTCCGCTAGAAACAGATGTTTGGGGTATTTTTATAAGGGGTTCCTCAAAAACATCTGCTAGAGGGTCTTTTCCTTGTAGTGGTTGTTTCAAAGGTTAATATAGCTCACAAGTTACTTTTCACACTTTAATGTTAATCTAGACACAACAATTTCTTTCAAGCATTTTGATAGAATAAACTTGATATAATCTCTTCTTCTGGGGCATGGGGTTAAAAATGCAAGTTGGATCATGGATATAAAATTACATGTAATATATTGAAATATGGCCCTCAAACATCTAGAACAATATTTGTAAGCCTAGAAACTCCACCTAGATGGACACTGGAGTTACACATCATGCTTAATTAAAGAGTTTGCAATGCATATAGAAATAACTGCTAAAGTGTTATATAAATCCAAGGGCCTCAAGAGATAATGTAAACATAGTCAATTTATTCTTTAAATGAAAAAAAAAACTTTCTTTTCAAGTTATGGGTATGTATTTATATCTCTCCCTAACCTCCCTAACCTAAACCTTCATAATGGACTCGATTGGATTTAGTTGACAAATTTGTCAAGGTTTGAATGCCTTGTCTGTTTATCATAAGCACTAGAATATAAATATAATTTTTTTTCCATAGGATATTCTTTACAAAAGGATTTTACTACCTTCTCAAAAACCTTCAAAACAATTTTTGGTAGATCTTCCCACCAAACTAGGTTGCAATGGCTACCTTTGTGAATAATCTGAGCAAATATTGAGTTAGTAAAATCATTTTTCAGCTCATGTTCATCCATTTTAAGGCACTCTCAAGTCTGAGAACAAGTGGGAGCAGCCCCTTACAACCATCACATGAAAACTAATTTTACATCAACCCCTTAGGGCCATCACATGAAAACTAAGTTTTTAGAAAATAATGTTAAGAAAAAAAACTATCGGTAATAAATATGAACGATACCAAACCATCAAACCCTAATAAAATTAAATGTTTCTATTCTTTTTGTTGCTTAAATGATATCTGAGCGAGTTCATCTTAGCAACCATCAAATTCCATTGATATATATAGAAACATTGATATATATAGAAACAATATACTCACCCCTATCAATTTGTTCAGATCTTATGAATAACCTATAGAATTCTTCAGTGTATTTATGTACCATCATTTCATTTTGCTTCATGTTTTTCAACTTTCTGGACAGTTTCAACAAATATTCCACATGCAAACTTGTATTCAACAACAACCATGAGAACATAATATATAACAAATCGGATATGATGACTGTTGTAGGAGGACAAAAAGATCTTTCTTAACAACCCTCTTATGCTAGAAAATAGTCCACCCTAAGAAAACAAAGAACAAACCCCTATCTTGTTTTAAAGAAATGAATACAAGCATGAAATGGTAGGCTTAGATAAATATTTCATCCCTTGGAAACTTGTTGATGAAGCTCCAAATTTGTCCCATGACCTCTAACAACCAAACAATAGTTAAATAATTTTCTCCAACTTGAAATCACATTTGCATATGAGAAGTGCTCCTCTTTTTCTATATTTTCTCTCTAATAACTTTCCAATAAATATATAATTTAGAGAGATTTAGATTGAATTTTTCCTCTTTATTTTACTATAAAGAGTCCCTTAGAATCCTCCTATGGTGGATCATTCCTATCCTAGGATGACTTTGTCCTAATTTTAATGGTTGAATGAGCCCTTGCTGTCATATTTCATCATTTCATCCCAAGCACTCTTTATTTTGGGTGAAGCACTCCTCGAACATGTAATTATCAACCAAAACTAGGGCTGAAACAATGAGTTAAAACATGATTTAACTAGATAAATAAATTTAAATTGTAAATTGCATATAAAAATCAAATAAAACAAGATGTTTTGTGCCAAAGGAAATGTAACTTAAACCAACAAGTAAAATATGATTGTTACACAGTAATTTGTCACCGTCCCTGCAATCCCCGTCCCGCACATTGGAGGGCTCATTTCGTGACCTGTGAGCAGTGACATGGCTTGAAACCACTTTCATGACATCCCTCTGAACAAGAGCTTTCATTGCCCTGAAGACATCTCCTTGAAAAAAACCATAAAAACACCCCTTTTTGCATTGGCGCGGGTAGCCAGTTCATAGCTCGCGCCAATGGGGAAAATCCTTCAAAGAGGCCGCGCCAGTTGGTGCTCTGTCCCAGAGTCGCACTCGCGCCAGCCAATTTAAGGAGTGTTTTTTAAAAATAAATGGCGGAAGTTTCTTCCTAACAAATTCCTGGACTGCTATCTATCTTGAGTTGGGAGGTTTGGCTACGGGTTTCCATAGAGAGGAAGTGGTTTTCCACCTCTCATGGAAGCTTCCTTGATGATAGGGCCAATCCCACGATTATAGGGATCCCAACTCCCCTTCCTCCATCTATAAAAGCTTGCCCATCTCCATTGCAAGCTAGTCTTCGAATCTCCAAGTTCCAAAGAGATTTCATATCCTTATGCTGCAAGAGCCTTCTTGATTCCCTCAAGGCCAAATCCAAGCAAGGAGACTATTGTCAAGTATCCAGAGAGAGAGGCTTGTCCCATCCTTGACAGGCTTTATCGAGACATGTTTTGCTGACGACCCACCAAAGGAGAGTGTTGCGTCGAAGCTATGGTTGTATTCTTCTTTTGACTCTTTAATGATAAGCGACCATCGGTTATGGTTCCACTCTTGTTCTTAATTATGTTCATGAGTTATGTCCTCTTCGACTGACATATAGTTGTATATACTGGATTTTATGCGTGCGTTTGTGTTGTTTCTTGCATGTGCAGGTGTCCGATCACGGAGATCGTGAGGATTGTGATCTGCCAAGGCAAAGGAACAGGAGCACCACCTCTTCTACAAACGACAGCATTGGATTCCAGGTAAGCCTTCCTCGCAAGTCGGTTTATTTACGATTAGGAACCTGCACTGTAGCGTGTTTGATTGTTGCTAGACTCGATCTGGGCTAGTAGGGATCGCCTCTGTCCGCAGAGGGGATTTACCTCCTCAACAATTTGGCGACTCCGCTGGGGACTTAGCTTGTTGTTTGATTTGTAAGCCATAGACGGAGCCTGAAGTGCAGCTAGATAGCCTTTGAAATGCTTTTTCTCTGCATTAGCGGAGTAGATCAATGCTGCTTCAGTCGATCTTTGGTTTAGTTTACGGACTGAACAACTTGGAGCACTGTCTTGTCTTTTCGGTCGATTCTTGATCCTCCTTGCTTGATCAGCTCTTTGGGCTGGCTCTTTCTGTGGATTTGGATTTTGGATAGCTTGAACATTACTGGTCTGATCTTAGATTGCTTATTTTTTATTTTGGCATAGCAAACTTGACTGTCGCGCTTTTTAGCATGACAGTCGCGCCAATTGGTGCCAGTTGTCCATTTATTACCCGCGCCAATCTTGTTATGGCGCTAGTTTCAGCCTGACAGTCGCGCCAGTGCTGGGGACTGCTGGGGTTTGCTCTGTTTTGAGCTTTCTGAGCTTGATCCATGTGTTTAGCTTTGCCTCGCTTTGAGCCTAGATTACATGGTTCATTTGAGTCTTGGAGATTCTGCTGGAAGTGGTGAGTCTGGTCTTGGTTGGGAGAAATTCTTTGTTTTTTCATTTTCAGGAATTGGCGCTTGTTGTCAGTTAGCAACCCGCGCCAATTGGCCATTGGCACTAGTTGTCAATGTACAAGTTGCACCAGTTGGCGCTAGTTGTCAATGTACAAGTCGAGCCAATTTCAGGATGTATGAAAATTGAAACTTTTTCCCTAAATCCTTCACTAGTGTGTCTTTCCCTTCCGGTATTTTCACTGTATGAGCATAGCTTACATTGCTCATTGGTTGGAATGTCTTCTTTCCATGATTGTTTGATGTAAAAGGGAATGAATGCCTTGTTTTGATCTCTTGCTTTGGAAGTCCTTTTTGTGTTTGACCTCATATGTTTTGTCGCCTTTTGAGGGATTTCATTACAAAGTGTTTGAAACAACGATTGCATTCTTAGTGTTTGTTTGCATCCCTTTTGCTTTCATCCTTTCATTAAGGAGATTTGTGTTTATTTATTTTTCATCTCAAAGTGTTCTTTTCGTTAAAATGCATTAGATCACATTGCATTGAAAAGTATTTTTGAGATTTATCATTGAACTTAGATCACATTGTTTAATGATTGAAAACTAGAAATCGCATTGAGTGCATTCTCTTTCATTGAAAGCATGCGTTAAGTAGATTCTCATTTCATCGAAAAATGCATTGAGTGCATTCTTATCATTCGAAAAGGAAAAAGAAATTGTGCATAGATTACAATTGCATAGTTTTCGAAAAAAGAGGATTTTGCATAGATTACATTGCATTATTCACATCGTTGAATGTTTGAAATTACTTTTGGATAGTGAAAGTCATCTAGTTTGGAAAAGTTTCATTTTCAATGTTGTTGTTTGTTGCATCATTGTTTGAATCTCTTCCCTTAACTAGATAGCATTCATCGAATTGAAAAGTTTTCTTTTCTCATGTAGCTGCATACAGGAGATTGTCATATGACATACGGTAGGGCCTTGAAACCGAAACATAATTGAAGATCAACCATAAAATTTACTCAATTTACCTAAGGAATCATTGAAACATTAACGAAACACTTAGAGGTCTAGGCTAGAGACGTGTTCCGGCGTCTTTAAACCTAGTAGCTGTCGTTCGCCTCTTGGCTTTAGACAACACTAGTACGGACTTGTGCTCCCTGTATCGTCGCGTATATAAAGGGAGACCCCACTAGGTTTCAATCCTTTATCCATAGGAAGCCGAGTCTGCCGCCTTATACCCGTGATACACCAGACACAACATTCGGGGAGATTGCCTGCACGTACGTTAAGTACTTGGTTGATTTCTCTTTCATTTTGAAACCAAAGTGTATATTGCAGTTCACGGTTATTTGGTACACCCTTTGCCTAGAATTCATGAGTAGTCATTTCGATCTTTTATGACTCTGTAAATTTGAAAAGGTCATCAAGTACTTGTCCTTTCATGCTTGTTTCCAATATGAAAGCGATAGAGTCACCTTTTGTCTGTTTCTCGACTCTTAAAATATGAAACGATAGAGTTTTGTTTCAATGTTTTAAAAATTAACTGCCCACGAAATATTCCTGGTTAAAGTTAGTTTCCTTAGGGTGTTGTTCTGAAGATCGTTTCTGATGGAAACTTTTCCGGAGTTCACAAACCAAGGAATCCCCTCTGATGGGAATCCTAGTCCTTTTCCTACTTTTGGAAATGTTGGTGCTCCTTATATGGCAACATTGTCCCTTCCTGGGTTAACTGTTGGGTTGCCTGTTTGGTTGTTTTCAACCTCTGCGGTCCCGAATGTCTCCGCTACTGTTCAATCAGTTCCTCCGCCTGAACAACATCATGTTGATTCTAAGGTGGACCTCTCCCCTTCTTCGCTTGTTTCTGCGTCCTCCTCTTCTACTTCGCCTGGTGAAAGTCTGGATTCGAGTAACCAGGTGGCTAAGAAGAAGAAGAAGAAGAAGACAAAGAAGAAGAAGTTAGATAAAGGAAAGGCTAGCTCTGCAGCTATTATGCCTAAGAAGTATCCTCTTGATAAGCCTCCCAACCCTCCACGGAAAGTCAAGTTCCCTTGCATATTGTGCACGGGAGACCATCTTCTTCGAGATTTCCTTGGCATTCCAAAGGTTCTTGAAGTATGGTCCAATGGTCGTCCACCGTTGCCTTTGGCTTCTGGGAGTCAGGTTGGGGGCACGTCTTCGGCTGGTGCTGGTAAGGCTTCTAAAAAGCAGGGTAAGATTACCAATCCCTGTAAGTTGTGTGAAGGGCACCATGCCATTCACCTTTGTCCGTATATGGATGAAGCCAAGAGGATTTTGGACAACTCAACTGTCTCTACACCATGCTTCGCAGCTGGTTATAAACTGAAATCTTTGAGTCCTCCACCAGCTGATCCTACGATTGGTCAAGAGTCATCCTTGGTCAATCTCGCTCCCCCAGAAATTCAAATTCAGGAATCCATCCCCGACCAACCATTGGTCGTGGGATCGGTTGAACTGGCCCTGTCTATGGTGCACCAGGTCTTTTCCGTTGAGAGTGGATCTCACACCCCTCAGGTTCTTCTTGTTTCTTCAGATTCTTCGGACTTGGAGAAATATTCTCCTGTCCCCGTATCCCAAGAAGTTGCTCCTCCGGCTCCTGTGATGGAGGTCCCAGAGGATACCCCTCCCACCTTTGAGATGGAGGTCGTGGAGGATGCTCCTTCTTCCGTAACACCAAGGGAAGACCATCTCAGTTCGATGGTAGCTCCTCTAAGTAGTTTGGTCACTTCCTTTGATTGGAATCGATTTGCAGGATATCACCTTCCGTCTTATGTGCCTTTCGAGATCACAGTATAGGCTTTTGGTCTGGTCGTACCTAGCACCATTATAGATGAAGGCGCATTTGTTAGTGTTCTATCCTCAACTACTTGGCAAGCTTTCGGTTTGCCACCTCTTGTGCCTGTTACACATAATCTGTTGGAGTTTAACAGACGAACGAGTCAACCGTTAGGGATCCTTCCAAGGTTACCTGTTACTTTGGGAGGTAAAACCGTCCATATGGACGTGATGGTTGTTCCAGGCCCCTTGGATTTCAATCTGCTTTTGGGGCGTGATTATACCTATGCCATGGGAGCGCTTGTCTCCTCCCCTTTTAAGTGTGATGTTCTTTTCCACATGAAGGACGGATCGTGACCATTGATCGGCTTTCGTTTCCTTTGGTCACTGATGTGGCAAATGGCACGCCATCATCTCTTCCACAGTTTTTATCCACTGTTGTATTGGCTTCTGTAGCGAATGACACTGCCTTATTCCATACCACAGCCGTGCTCGGTGATGATGCGCGTCGTGCATCGGTCTTTAGAAGACATAACAGACGACTCGAGGATGTTTTCTTCCATCGGGGAGTGGAGCCTCTTGAACGTGGCTCATTCAGCAGTGAGGTCATTCAGAGCATAGTTCATTTTCTTGTGTCAAGCTCCTTAAAAAATGAAACAAGGTTGTCGGAGCAGAGTTCCTTGTCTTGTGTCAAGCTCCTTAAAAAATGAAACAAGCTGCGGAGCAGAGTTCGTTTTCTTGTGTCAAGCTCCTTAAAAAATGAAACAAGCTGGTCAGAGATGGTTATTTTCTTGTGTCAAGCTCCTTAAAAAATGAAACCGGGTCTGGTCGGAGCACAATTCTTTTCTTGTGTCAAGCTCCTTAAAAAATGAAACAAGGTTGTCGGAGCAGAGTTCCTTGTCTTGTGTCAAGCTCCTTAAAAAATGAAACAAGGTCATCGGAGCACAGTTCATTGTCTTGTGCCAAGCTCCTTAAACCATGAAACAAGGTGTTTTGAGGATAGTTCTTTTAATGTGTCAACCTCGTTAAAATAATGAAACACGTTCTTGTTCAATTCGAGTCTTTGTTTAGATCTCGTAAAATCCCAGTCGAGTCTTTCTTAGATCTCGTAACTTGAACCTTCACTCCATCTGCCTTTCATATGGACTGAAGCTTAGGGGGAATGTACCTCGAATTGAGTCACCATGCTAGGGGCATGCTTACTTTTTCAAGCATAGTTTGTTTCCGCTTCAAGCTTGTGTAAAAATGAAACCGGTTTCAAGCATAGTTTATCTTTATTTCAAGCTTGTGTAAAAATGAAACCAACTTCAAGCAGAGTTTTCTGATTTCAAGCTTGTGTAAAAATGAAACCTTTCCCATTTTGCCTCTTGTGATTGTCATTTTATCAGCCTGTTTTTGCCAGATGAGCCTTGGTTTTCTCATTCCATCGTCACTATTTGCTTGGCCGATCATATGCCTTCACTTGGTTGTTTTACCCGTTCCTGAGGAACCGCTGCGATGAGTGGTCTTGTTAGCCAACCTCTTAACCTTTACTTTTTTTGAGGAGTTCCATCATTACCGGAACCAGTTGCTTCCCTTTATACCACTCGTTCCTCCAGGAGGAGTCACCTTTCAACTCTTTTCTGACTCTCTAAAATTGAAAAGATTGCCGAGTCCCTTGTCGTTTCGATCTCGTTAAAGTGGACACGAAACGACATCTACCCAGTATACGTTTACCCCTTTTTTGGGCTGGGATAGATTACTTACGAAAAAGGAATACCCTAGCCTATCGCGACTAGGAGGTTTTCTCATACATAGTTTTCTACCTTTTCGGATCTGAGGAACTATTTGCGGAAAGGGACCATTGGATTTTACTTTTCTGCTATCTTTTCAAACTCTCTAAACATGAAAAGACGCCGAGTTCTTCCTTTTTCAGACTCGTTAAACCTTGATGACATTGGATTCAGTCGTAATGACAGTATCCGAGTTCCTCCTTCCTAGGGCTTGTTAAATGTACTAGGATGGACTTATACGACAAGCATATGGTATCCTCTTCAAGCTTGTGTAAAAATAAAGAGGTACTCGCCAGGATGGTGGGGAAAATGGAACCAACATCATTGTCGTGTCGGCAGTATGTCGCTCTTGAACATGGCACTTGTCTGCATTCGTGTCGGGTTGGGGACATCTCATCTCGTTTTCCACTTGCCTCCGTGGGTTTGGGTGATCCCTTTTTACCTCTCATCTTCTCTTTGCCTCGTCACTATGACCTCTGATCTTTTGATGTCAAATACTGCCAAATCCACTGTCGTGCCGCCAATATGTTCAAGAGAAGTTGACCTCTGCACGTATCAACCTTCCTCTGATTCTCATACGATTCACAAAAAAAAAAAAAAACATCATGTTCCTCTGTCTCGTGTCGATGATGTGGGAAACACTATGGCCCACCTTCGATCAAGGTCACTTCCTGTCGACTTCAACTCATTATCCAGGAAGCTGATTTAGAGACTCCCTTATGGTACCTTGGAGCCTGCATGCCTCAATGGCAGGTTCGTCGCATTCGACGTGAGGTTTTCATCATTGGCCTCCGATTGAGTGATTCTACGGGTGTTCGACGCTAGCTCATTGATTCAAACGCCGTAGATTGTACCTGTAGTACCTTGTGGACCATTGGAATTATTGGTGGTCCCTCTCGTGTCTGTTAACAACTTTCATCATTGGCTGGTAATCAGATGATGTTCTTGCATGTTCGACTTCAGCTCACATATTCGCATGCTTGAACTTGTACTTTGTTTGGGTCGAGATGGAGCGCAAGACCCTGGATTGTGTCTGTTGTAATCTAGGTTACGATTTTTTGGATTATTATATGACTCACTGATTGTATGGCTGCGACCATACCTGAGTCTATTTATCGATCCTCACTGGATGGCTGCGTCCATACCTTGGATCTAGATTATTGTATACTCTGTTATGGATGGCTGCGCCCATACCACGCATATATGTCATGTATCTGAGACATCAGTTGTACTTCGATCCGCAGGTTTTCCGATGGCAGTGTTTTCAGTCGGCATGTTCTCGTAAATCATTTCACCCCTCTCTCTCTCTCGGGCCTCATGCTTTAGGGGGCATCTGTTACACAGTAATTTGTCACCGTCCCTGCAATCCCCGTCCCACACATTGGAGGGCTCATTTCGTGACCTGTGAGCAGTGACATGGCTTGAAACCACTTTCATGACATCCCTCTGAACAAGAGCTTTCATTGCCCTGAAGACATCTCCTTGTGAAAAGCCCTAAAAATGGCCTTTTTAGCATTGGCGTGAGCAGGCAGTTCAGTACCCGCGCCAATGGGGAAAATACTTCAAAGAGGCCGCGCCAGTTGGTGCTCTGTCCCAGAGTCGCACTCACGCCAGCCAATTTAAGGATTGTTTTTTAAAAATAAATGGCGGAAGGTTCGTCCTAACTGATCCAGGAACTGATATCTATCTTGAGTTGGGAGGTTTGGCTACGGGTTTCCATAGAGAGGAAGTGGTTTTCCACCTCTCATGGAAGCTTCCTTGATGATAGGGCCAATCCCACGATTATAGGGATCCCAACTCGCCTTCCTCCATCTATAAAAGCTTGCCCATCTCCATTGCAAGCTAGTCTTCGAATCTCCAAGTTCCAAAGAGATTTCATATCCTTATGCTGCAAGAGCCTTCTTGATTCCCTCAAGGCCAAATTCAAGCAAGGAGACTATTGTCAAGTATCCGGAGAGAGAGGCTTGTCCCATCCTTGATAGGCTTTATCGAGACATGTTTTGCTGACGACCCGCCAAAGGAGAGTGTTGCGTCGAAGCTATGGTTGTATTCTTCTTTTGACTCTTTAATGATAAGCGACTATCGG
The DNA here is from genome assembly GCA_034641835.2 of Pinus albicaulis. Taxonomy (NCBI): domain Eukaryota; kingdom Viridiplantae; phylum Streptophyta; class Pinopsida; order Pinales; family Pinaceae; genus Pinus; species Pinus albicaulis. The sequence continues at coordinate 252,198,755 of CM076582.1, forward strand.
TTATGGTTCCACTCTTGTTCTTAATTATGTTCATGAGTTATGTCCTCTTCGACTGACATATAGTTGTATATACTGGATTTTATGCTTGCGTTTGTGTTGTTTCTTGCATGTGCAGGTGTCCGATCACGGAGATCGTGAGGATTGTGATCTGCCAGGGCAAAGGAACGGGAGCACCACCTCTTCTACAAACGACATCGTTGGATTCCAGGTAAGCCTTCCTCGCAAGTCGGTTTATTTACAATTAGGAACCTGCACTGTAGCATGTTTGATTGTTGCTAGACCCAATCTGGGCTAGTAGGGATCGCCTCTGTCCGCAGAGGGGATTTACCTCCTCAACAATGATTAAAAGTGGCTCAATTTTGAGCCATGTAAATGCACAAGTACCCAATATGTCTAGCCTATTTATGGCTAAGAATGCATGTAATATTTTTTAAACTCTAATATAATCCTAAACTTAAATTAAAAGTTAGAATTTAGGTTTCATGATTAAATACTTGGAGAAGAATAATTCCTACTATATTTTTTGGGTATATGGGGTAAAATAAGGATTCCCTAGAAGAGATGTTAGTAGATCTAGGGTGATGACTAGGTCGGTCCATCAAAAACCCTAAAATATTTACCTAGTACCTTACAAACTTCAAGAATATTCAGGGGAAGAATATCCACTAAAAATATTCCTAAGGTTTTAAAGGAAGGATTTGTCCACTAATAACATGAACAGAATGCACCACCTCCATTAGAGAAGTAAAATTACACTTAATAATATTTCATAAACTAAATCCAATTCTCAGAGAGAACAATTACTCAAAAATTAATTTTCATCCACAAACTCTAGCCATGAAAATCAATAAAAGTTGCAAAGTCATGCACAAGATAATCTCCTTAATAAGGCTCATTGGTTATTTATCCATAGCTAAGTAGACAAGTAGTACGTTTTCTACACAGATAGAAATGATTTATAAATGAGGTATGCTTCTCCTATTTATATGAGAGATCAAGCAACGTCCTTATCCATTGTTAGCTCCAAAAACATAAAAAATGCATTTATCTCTCACAAGCCCTAGATACGAGTGAATAATAAATGAATTAAATGAATTTCATACCAACGAATAGTAAAAGCTACAAGGGTTTGGTTTTGACCTCTTTAGGACACAAAAACATGAGGTAAATAAGGCCAAAATTGAGGTAGATCTAGGGCCTAAGCTTTTCCTATATGTTTTTCAATGTTTGAATCAATAAATGAGCTCTCAAATTTGTTTTAGTACTCTGTTTTATTTCAAGTGTTAGTTCCATTTGAGGAATCCATCGTTCGTACATTTTGAATCAAGATGTTTCATCCCAATAGTAAGATTTCTTCATATTTTTTGGAGCTTCGAATTGAAAGTGCATACCTTGCTTCCTTGCTCTCTCTCTTATTTATTTATTTATTTATTATTATTATTTTTTATATAATAAACTAATATGCTTGGGGAATTTTACTTACTTTTTCATTTATTTATGTGCAAAAACATATGGAGTCGGTTTATAAAATTTCTACCAGACAAGAAAATTTTTTCATTGGCGTGGTCAAGTGTCGAGAAGGTTGCACATTTGCTGAAATCCATGCTGAAATTGTGGATGATGAAATCATTGGATACCCTTTTGATTTTATCCAGTATGGATTAAATTTACATACAAAGGAAGCGAAAAAATGGAAATTCTATACAACACTTTTAGACATCAAAAGGAAATTAGGCACATTTTATGTGGAAACAGAGGGTTCAAATGTAGTGGAAAGAACACCAATATTTGAAAACATTGAAGAGAATGTGGAGGGACCTATGCATAAACAACCAAGATTTGAAAATATTTATTTGTCAGTGGAACAAGCCATAGTTTTTGATCCTAGTTTATTGGAATCTTGGGAAAAAAAGTAAAAAGTTTAATGGAAGCATTTTTCAATGAGAAACTTACCTCAAACTATATTCAGAAAATGGAGAATCTAAAATAAATATCCATTCTGAAATTTGTGGCATTCATTATGGAACAAGTTATGTATCCTTGGTAGCATGGACAACACGCAACTTCAAAAACAATCATATGAAAACATGGGCCCATCAACAACTCCTTTCAATGCCAAGTGGTAGTGAAATTATTTCATGTAACAAAGTACAACAAACAATGGTGGTTGGAGATAAATTTCATATTGATCAAGCAATCAAACTTCTGGATTATTACAACAAGACACAAGAGCCTAATTTGTTCAAGGTGATGGGAGCAACACTTTCAGACTATATGGACATGAAAAAAGCGAGATCAGAATGTACACGATGCAATAAATGGTTTTGTTTAGTGCTGAAAATTGGTAATATTGTCAGTTCTCTATATGAACACATGGAATCAAAGAATCACACTATTACTAGAAAAAATGAGGCTTCACATGAGGAGATTGGGTTAAGGAGTGGCACGGCCGGGGGACCCAATAAACCTACCAATGATAAGTCCCAACAAAGTTTAACTAGGTTCTTGGTTCCATCAACACCGTCAATATTACATAGGTGTTTTGCAAGTGCAAATATTTCTACTTTAGGTGTGTTAATTAATAGTTTAGAATAAACTTGAATATGAATTTGTATATTATTTTATTTATCTTACTTCAAATTTTATTATTATTATTATTATTATTGTGGTTTCATCTTATTATATCTCAATTATCTCCCTTGTTACAACAATGTTGGGGGTATTGGTATCCTAATATTGATAAAAATGGGGAGAGATTTGAAACAAAGGTCCTAATTGATGATCAAAGGGGTGGAAAATTATGGGCCATAGAGAAGCATACCAAGATCATGCTGTGTTATGAGGGTATTAAATGTCGTATTGATGGTAAATATATGCACATTCGTTGCCAGAGGGCTTCTGAAATAGGGATCCCATTTGATTCATTAACATGAAAAATTTGTAAGTTGGCTCGAGAATGTGATGAATTCAAGATGTGATTAGATCGTGAATCAAGGTGCACCAATAAAAGAAGTGAACATGATATAGGAAAAGGTAAAAGACTGGACTATTTGAATCAAAATGAATTGAAGAATGTTGCAAGGGTTACAAATTCTAACCATAGATCAACAATGCGATCTCTTTGGTGGGAGAGGACAAATGTTGCTACACTCTCTATAAAAAAAAGATCCCTAAGAGAAAAGTTGTCTGAATTGGAAAAAAGGAAGGACGTCTTTATGATTTGCAAGGATGTGTGTAAGACACATAAGAAAGGAAAATTACAAGGTAAAGATGCAGTTTGGGAATTTTTCAAGGATATATTTCATAACTTGATGCATGAAAAAGCAGGGAGAAGGTATAGTACATCCACAAAATCCCTTTATGAGATGATCAAGTTATGGGGAGGTCCTATATTACATAGAATTATTAGCTTGAATCTGGATTGTCCTTCAATATGTACGACTTTAAGGTAAGTTAGAAAGTCATTGGCATATATCCCAGGGGAGCATGAGCACATTTTTGAGGCATTCGGAAAATTTTATTCTTATTATAAATCCAAACATGGTATAGATTTCCCTATTCATGTATGCCTTGTTGAAGATGAAAAATTTGTGAAAACATATGTTAGGTGGGTATCAAAAATCAATACACTAGTGGGGTTTTGTGGTACAAAAGAAGAAAATCAATGGCAATCACATTTCTTGGTGAGAGTTGGTGAGGGAAATGTAGGCTATGATATTATAACAAATTCTTTTAAGAACAATGTTATTGGCCATTATGCACGTGTTATTATTGCAAACCCTTTACATGAAAAGTCTCCTCGTTTGGTTGTCGTTTTCATCCAACATGAAATAGGTTCAATGAAAATTTTATTTATCAATAATGGAAAAAGGTAGAATCTATGTGGAAGAAACACATGGAAATAAATTTGGGACCTATAGTTGGCGATTTCTTGGATGGGGATAACAGAAGAAGACAAATTATGTTAAAGAATTATTCTTCAACATTAGGTCTTCGATATCAAATTCCTTGGGAAGGGTGGAGGCTAACTGGGTTGTACAATGGTTGAAATATAACCGGATTACATGACCAAGATTATATCCACAACGAAAAAAAGCTAGTGAATCCTTTGTTTAGTGATCAACAAGAATTGGTTTTAGTAAATGAGTACCTAATTTTTGGTCACGTCGAATTTTTTTATCACACTTTAAAGTGGATGATCACAAGCTTAAGGGTGAATATATATAGAGGATGGATCAAAAAAATTTTGGTTCCTCACAATGCATTGCTTCAAGTCATGTTCATAAGTGTTTGAAAGAGTTGAGAAGTACACAAAGTGGAAAGTTCGAGAGGAAAACAAATATAGAGACTTATCTAATGATTGTTGTTGACTACATTGACATCTTTATGTCTCATAGTTTGAGCCTTTGGGAAAGAGTGTGAAATGCTTCAAGAGTTCATCATTTATTCACATTATGACTATGTTGGGTATAGAAACAATCTCATACTAATGTCAACATAAATTTCATTAGAAGAGAGGCATATAAAGATGTGAAAATTTCTTTCCATTTTGCAGTTTTGTTGATGATATTTTTTCGAGATCAATATTCTAACTTTCCATGTGTTTTGCACCTGATTGGGTTAGGGGTACGTGAGAAATTGTTTATCAGAGTTGGTGGTATGGCTGGAGTGGAGAGGGCCTATGATTTCAAGGACTTGCTTCATGCTGTTGAAACCCTTAATAGAGTTGCTGAAGAAGAATTAGATCCCCAATGGCTTAATTTTAATAAATCTCATAAGAAGAAAGAAATAGTTTGGAATAGATTGGACCAAGAAACAATACTAAACATTGATAAATTGTCACAGTATGATTCAACATCCACAGGCGCAAAAATTGTAGAAGCCCTTAAGATTGGATTAAAGGATGCACAACACATTTTATCAACTCTTTGAATGCAACCAGAAAATTACACTCAATCTTATTGGTGGGTTAAACCATGGAGAAAGGATAAAAATTATCCAACATTGCAAATAGTGGATGAAGTAGTTGATGATTCCCCACCGATGTGTTCCAACTCTATATTCCAATCTTACTCTTCATTGCTACATGATGAAAGTGAATTGAAAATAATGGAAAGTGAGTGGATACATGAGTTGGATGAAATTTAGATTCCATTGATTAAAATGTAAGCAAAACTATAAAACCAGTGGTGGATCTTGATGGTAAGGATATTTTCAAAGCATGTTTGGTTATTTAGTTGAATGGAAATCCGACATTTTCCAAAGATAGGTTTACGAAAGTGAGAAATGGGGTCTACTTTAGGTGATATGAGAAGGTTCCACAAAAGGGTGTTTCAATTGGTTTTGGAATTGGATTAGATTGTGGGGTGTTGTTTGAAAGAAACTCAATTACCCCCATTGAACATACTACAAGAAAAGGTGTTCCTCGAAGTACAAAACAAGGTGTTTCTTGTGGAACGTTGTACATTGGAAGGGTTGAAAGAATAAGGAAGAAGGATGGTAATAGGGTGTTTGATTACCATAATGACATTGACCTTTTGGATAGATTAGAAGGCATTAAGCTTCAATTATGTTGGTATAGTAGAATAAAGGGGAAATGCATGTATAAATATGATTTGAAATATCATGATTTTGTACAACTTGAATCTGTTAGAGAAATCAAAAAATTATCATACAATGCTAGGAATGATACATACAAATTATAAGAAAGTGATTACAAAGTTTTTTTTTTTAATTATTTATTATTTATTTATTTTTTTCAGATTTTGTGAAAATTTTGAACAAGGTTAATTTTCAAAACATTATACTTTCACTTTCCTTATGTATTTCCATATGTTGGATCATTTATAAATAATTATTGGTTGTATTTTTGTTGATTTGTTTGAATGAATCTGATGTTAATTTTGTACTTTTTGGCTTTAGGTCTAGTGAATAGTTCAAATGGGGAATGTTCGAGACAAATCAACCTTTTTTTGCTACCTGCTTTTTGGTGTAGGTTTCTTTCACTAGCCATTCATATTTTTGTAGTTGTGTTTCATTCAAAAATTAATTTGGTATTTCCTCCATAAAAACAATATAATCACATACCTATATAACTATATCTACCCCTTGGTATGGAAAAACGATGAAGGTGCTAAGAGGGAAACTGGTTAGGGTTTCAAAGGGGTGCAACTCTGGAATCGATGAAGGCCTATCAAAGGAGTACAAATGGCGGTAGTAACCAAACACCTGGAAGAATATTGGCACCACCTATCCCCTTTATAAATTTCTTTGATGCTCAAAGAATAAGAGTGGAAGAGATTCTAGTGTGGGTTTTTTTACCGACTTTTCCTCCGCATCTATGGACACAGGATGTTTTCAGAGAAATTGGCAGCAGTCTGGGGCTCTATTTGGAGGAAAATATGTCTTATTAAGAAAGAAAATGTAGGAATGTAGCTCGTGTCTTGGTTATATTGGACCCAAGGGAAGGCTTTGATGATAAAATTCAGCTTCATCTTGATCGTTTATCCTATTTCCAAACCTTATATTATGAGCAATTACCTTTTAGATGCCACAAATTCCATAAACATGGTCATCTAGCCAGAGATTTCCCTCTGGGATAGAGAAGGAGGTGAAGACATAGAGGTGAAATTAGGAAGGAGAGTTAGGATCAATTTGAAGGGGAAGAGAAGGTCCAAATGGAAGGGGTAAAATTACAGCAAGATGCAGGAATATCGCTAATGGAGGGGATGTTTGACCAGCCTGCACATTAGACGATTCACCAGGAGCTAGAGAAAGACCATATCCAGGAAGTCCAAGGAATATAAGTAATTTCACCAGCCACAACCGGTACTTTCCCTCAATTCCCCTCCTCTATTCATTATTCGCTAATTTTTTTGTTAAATGCTATCCCAAAGCCCGGTCCCTCCAAGTTTCATAAAAATGATCCATCATGTTTAGAAAAAGTATCTCTTGCAATGGAAAACATATTCACCTCTATCCCTACCCTCTTGCTTCAGAAAAACCCTTACAATATTCACGTGAGGGAAAAAAGAGACTTGTTTGTAGAACCTATAGAAGGTTTTGGAAGCCTCCTAGAACTTGTTAGGCCTTAGAAAACTAGGAATTTATTTTCTAAGGCTCAATTAAAAGCCAAGATATACATAGCTGATGGGAAATAATTATCTCTTAAAGGGGCGCTTAGAGCAGCACAAACCCTTGTCATAGTTCCCAAATAATCTTGTTGTCCTTGAATTGTCGTGGTTTTTCTAGCAACATAAAGAAGCTAGCCTTAAAATCCATTTTTCAAAAATATATCCCTGATGTAATAATGCTCTAAGAAACATTGGGCCCTGGTGAAATTGTTATGAATTATCTTAAGAAAATATTGCTAGGTTGGACTTTTGTGACGACTGATGCAAAATGAAGATCGAGGGCCTAGCTCCGGGTCTCAAAGATAATGTTTTAAAACTAAAAAACTCTTGGGGTTCTAAGTTGGTATTGGGGGAGGAGGTTTACTCAATAGAACTATGCTCTGATTTCACCCTTGTTAATATCTATGACCCGTGCCAGCAGAGGGTTCCCTTATGGAACAATATGTTTTCAAAATATTTTATGTATGATCCCAATCTAGTGGTGGGATGCGATTTAAACTTCTGTTTATGCTTTTCTTAAATATAGGGTCCTCAAGCTCAAGCGAACCCCCTAGAAGATTACTTCCTTAACAAAATCAGATATGGTCACCTCATAGACATAAACCTAATAAAAAATACCCCTACGTGGAGGAACAAGAGAGTGGGGGATGTCACGGTGGCTAAGAGACTGGATCACTTTATTTTTAATGAGGACTTTGCAAATCTGAATGCTGGCTTTAGGAAGTGGGTGGGTTCTGGAGGGGAATCAGATCACTCCCCTATCTTATTGGAATCAAAAGTCCCCAACAAGAAGCCTACGTCTCCCTTCAAATTTAATCCTAGATGGATTAAATACCCTAGCTTCATCAGATTAGTAAATGAAACCTAGAGGCCAATGGATAGGTCTTGAAACCACTCCCATGCTCAGTCACTTATGGCCAATCTAAAAAGACCGAAAATGGAGACTATAAACTAGGTCAAAGAGACAAAGATGAGGGAAGAAGTTGAACTCAGAAGCATTGGGGAGGAATTGGAAGGGTTAGAAAGTACAGAAGAATATCGCTGAGTTAGAGGAGAAGAGGAATATGATAAAATATTTGGAGACAAGGAGGAAGAAGATATTAAATGACATTGAGGAACAATGGAGAATAAAAGGTGATGAGAACCATCATTAGGTACATTTTAAGGGGTTAACTGTCACATTTTTAGCCTAATTACTCTCTCTTTCTCACATTTAATTTCATTTTGGTCATATTTTTCTTAGTGTAGATGGTGTATTAAGGGTGTCATACTTCGAGGGCCTAATGTAGTTTAAATGAAGAAAAATCAAGAGAATATGCCATTTTTCTAAATATTTCACAATCAAGGCTCGAAGTAAACAACAAGGAGTGATTGTAGGGGTTTCACCACCTCCTTAACTCCTAAAGGTAGCCAAGGGATCCTCAATATTATACTCCAACAAATCAAAATAAAAGGTAGCCAAGCAAGTGGAAGATAAAGGGGATCCAAACTCCACTTATCTCGAGTTACAAGGAGACAAACCACCTACTTTTTAGGGAGTTTTTGGTAGCTACCCTTTAGGATAAATAGGGAATATCAAGAGCTCACTAGGATTCAATTTTTATGGATATCTAGAGCACTCTTAGCTTTTGTAATAGAAATTTGTGACTTTCATATGCTATGTAACAAGATTGGTGATGAAATAAAATGAGTATCCAGTTTCCGCTTCATTGAGTTAGTTTCAGGGAGCTAAACTTATGGGTTAGGGCCCCAATCCATTGGCCTCAGTCTCTCTTATGTATTTGTGTTTACATTTCATCTTGTTGTAGTTATTTTCCTTACATTTCATGTTGTAGCAGTTAGTTTCTTTACATTTCATGTTGTTATAGTTATTTTCTTTACATTTCATGATTGTTGTAGTTAATCTCTTTCAGTTCATGTTGCAGTAGCATATAAAACTCCAAAATTGTGTTAAAGCCTCCCTCTCTCACCTCTTCCATTGGAGCTTGAGGAGGGCAGATATTCACCACAGAACCAAACTTTCTTTCAGTTTATGATTTCTTGGAAAATTTAGATAGGTTGCTTTGTTTATCATGAACATGTTGTAGATGCAAAGTTAGTTTTTTATTTCAAGTGCATATGTAGGTTTGCTTAAATTCAACTCATCTTTTACACCATTTTCATGATAGATTTGTTAATGATGAATGCATGCACAAGTAGTTTTCTTACAGGTTTGAGTAGAGCAACAGAGGAGGACTTACCCAACACCATTAGCTTTAGTTTCCACCCCTCATCAACCAAATTCCAATCAAATTGCCTTTAGCCTTGTTTTTGGAAATCTCCACCACCACACCAAGAGCCACCATGGAAGCACAAGACAGGCTTTGCAAGAAGTTTTGAGCTTGTCTAAAGGGTTGGATACCTAGATCCACCTCCATCCACCTAGATCCACCTTCATTCCACCTCTCCTACCCCTTTCCTCACCATTTCTGGCCTCAAAATACCCTCGGCCTATTTCATGTAGAATTTCAGGACATCCTGTAGCACCATAGGAAATCCGGTAGCAGATCTTGTAGCAGCGCCAATCAGTCACTTCTTCAGCCCAAAACCTCTCTTTCACTGATCGGAATCTGGATCAGGGGAAAAAATTTGCTAAAAAATGAAAGTGCTTAGAATTGCACCAAACTAGAACGGCAGCGATTGACCTGTCGCCAAGAATCCAACGCAACTTGTTTCATAAAAAACCGAGTTTAGATGAAGAAGCTATGGTTTGCTGATCGCAGTTCAGAACATGCAAATTTAAAAAAATAATTGCAGAACAGGTACAGGATGATGACATGGCAACCCAATCAAAATTTAGGGAGTCTTCTTCAGTTTTTGTCCAATGGGACTGTGACAAGTGTCACAATAGGATTCGTCAGTTTGGTTTGTGAAGGTGAAATTTGCCCAATGTCCTCCAAGGTTGAATTTGGGTTCATGAATTTTTATGTGGGAAATTATTTTATGTGTATTAAGGTTGGATTACATATATATTGTATATATATTTAATATTTTATATGGTGAATATCGTATATATATATATATATATATATATATATATATTCGTATTTAATCCAAAATTTATTATATAATTCCACACATTATATATAAACCCAAAGTTCAAATGTTTATTACGTTGGCATCTTTCTAAACCGAAGGTCCGCATTTGAATACGTATTAAACGGTGGAAATATTTTAAAATTTTGTTTATGCGTATAAACCTTGGGTTCGAGCATATATTAATGGTGGAGGCATATATCACAAAGTCCGATTCAAAGGTTTTATGGCATATATATATATATATATATATATATATATATATATTTATTAATGGGCCAAAAACGTGTATTGAGGGGCAAGGTTAGGGTTGGACCCCGTGACCTCCCCCGCTCCACTCAAGCCTCTTACCAATGGGCTACAATGGTATTAATTGAAAATTTCTGCACCCACAATATATTTGAACTGCATGCGCTATCATATGGCAGAAGGGAGGGGGCTAGCCCGGCGGGCCAACCCTCCTCCCATAAGACCTCAACATATAACTATCCACAAGCGCTCAAAACTAATTGCGCATAGTGCACACTTATCCAATTTAATAAGGGTTTAAGCACTAATTAAGCCTCAGTTAAGTTAGTAGTCGATTCAGAGGCACCCCCAGTTTCGGTGGAATTGCCAACTTTGGCGGAGCTAACTGGAGCTTCTCCAGATTTAGAGGCAGAATCTAGGGGAAACTTTAATGAGGCCTATATTGAGCAATTTTCGACCAATTTTGGCTCAAGAAGAGTCATTCCTAGCATATTGGCATGCTATGAATCCATTGGAATAACTTGTAGATATAGAGGAGAAAATATACATGTGTTTTTGGTTACTTGAAGAATTTTGAAGCCTAGGGCCACCAAGAGGGAAGGCCATGCCCAGATCAACTGAAGGCTAAACAGAGTGAATGAACAATCATTTTTAGATGTATTTGATGTTATAAACATAGTGGTACAGTTTTAAGAGGTGTTGGAGCACTTCTGAAGGTTATTTTGTCACTCTAGAGGTTAAACAAGCCCATGGCCACTAGGATGAGAGGTCAAGCCTAGATCAGTTGGAAACCAAATTCAGAGATTGAATAGTCACTTTAGGTGTTTTTGAGTGTTCTGAAGCCAATGGAACAAGATTCAAATCCATTGGAACACTACAGGTGTATGTAACCAGACATTTGACTCTTAATCCCAAAAGGGCCTAGCTAGTTGAAGCAGGTCCATGGAAATGTAGCCGAGGAGGGGTGAACTCCATTATCATCCATTGTGTTATGTGATTGTTGTGAGTTATTTTTTTTCATTTCAGTTGTTGTATATGAGTTTTTAAAAACTTATTAACTCATAATATTCTCATCAAAAACACATGAAACTACACACATAAACCCATTCACAAGTGGTTAACATGAGATGGTCCTAATCACACATTTTTAATACTGATGAGGGAGCTAGCATAGAAATAACTAGTTTTCCCATATTCAGATCAAGTTGGTATGAGCGAAAAAGTTTAGCTCATTTTAGCCAAGGTTAGCTAGAAGAATTAGCTATTGATTTTTGAATTTGTGCAAGGAGAATTTAACTGTATGCAAGTTTATGTGTGAAGGAGAAGAAGATCAAAATTGAGAACTGAATTCTCAAATCAAAACAAAGAAGCTTTGTATGCATTTCACGTGTGATGGAAACTTCATTAAGCAATGTTTCTAATAAATCTTCCTTAGAAAAAATCTTTGATAAAGAGATGTTGCAGAAAATCTACATCATGATTGATAGGATGCAAGAGAAATATGAATATAAGAGGGAGAGCATTAAAATTCAAGAGCATTTGATTTCCATGAAGGAGGAGAATCAAGAACTTCTTGAAAGGATGCATGATATGGAGACTCAACTCCATGTTGCAAATGAAAACCTTGAAAATATGCATGAGATGGAGACTCAGCTCCATGATGCCAAGGAAGCCTTAGCCATGTATGAGCTTAAAAAAGTGGTGTGCAATTCAAGTTTATCTTCAATTTCCTCTCAAAATGAATGTGTAGGTTCTTTTGAAAGACACACTGGAGGAATAGGGTCCAAATTATTGATGAAGATGGGCTATGAAGAAAAAGGATTGGGAAAACATGCACAAGGCATAGTTGAGCCAATTTTTGTTGAGGAAAGGCCTAAGTATTTGGGTCTTGGTTATGGAAAACATGATGGAGAAAGCTCTAAAGCCAAGGAGGCAGATGAAGGTGTTCCAAGAAGGACTTTCATTTCATGTTCATTACCTCAAGCTTGTGAAGATTGTGTTCATGAAGAATGCAAAAGTTTTACACCCACTTTGCAAGAAGGTGCTCATAAGCATGCAACTAATGAGAATGGCAAACAAGAGGATGTTGAAAGCTCTAAATTCATTGAATGCATTGTTGGTATTTCGAAGAGATCCACTACCTCATCAAATTCACCTCCTTAAGAAGGCGACAAAGGTGACTTTTCAAGATACAAATATGCTTTTAATCAAGTTACTTCTGATTATGATAAACATGGAAAATTATCACATAATATTTGGAGAAAATTTGCATGTTCCTTTTGTGGTTTGGATAACCATAATGTTTCAAGATGTTGGAAGAAGATAGCCATGCACAGGAAACTTTCAAAGCAAAAGGAGACAGAAATATAAAGGTCCATTGGACAAATAAAACCATGTTGAAAATAAGATGAAATTGTTTTTCACTCATTTCTATAAGAAAGGTCACCTTGTAGACAAGTGCTGGAATTTGTATCCAGCAAATCATCCACGAAATTTGAAGAAGGTGGAGAAAGAGAATGGAAATAATGGAAAAGAAGATTCGATAATTGATGTGTGTCAAGATGATTCACATGATGATGATGTGCAATTGAAAGAAGCGCCATTGAAATGGTTTGGTAAGAAATGGTTAGATTTCTTATCCAATTAAGGCTTTGCATGTCTTTTGATGATTGATGCATTCTTTGTCTACTGAATGCATGTTGCATTTTTACGACAAAAAATTGATTGAAAGTGGAGTATGTTGACTCACTTCATTGCAAAAAAATTTGTTTATTTCATCTCTTTAAGTACATGTACATATGAATGGGGTTCTTGTACTTATGATTGTACTTGTGAGAGAGTTGAAGAATTGTATACATGCATGGGAGTTTGTGTGTATGAACAGTGGAATTTTTATGGTTTCATTGTGCTTGAACATGCATGAGTAATTGAATTGTGTTGGTCGATTTATTTTTTTAACATGTATGTTGTGAACTTGAGAGTGTTGATCATTTTCGCATGCATGAGTGTCGACTTGTGTTGGTCAATTGTGTGTTATAGGCATGTCATATCGACTTGGAAGAGTTTATTTTGCCTCCAAAGATGAAAAGGAGATGTTGACAAAGTGTTTCATGAAATGTGAAATTCATTTTGTTTTGAGAAAAGAATCATCAAGTTATTACACATGATTATGCTTGATTTGAGAGTCAGTCATTTTAAGAGGCATGTTTTTGTCGACTTGTGTTTGGTCGATGACTTTGACACCAAGATGTAAGAGTACATGGTGATGTTCACAAGATGTGAAATTTGTTGCTTTTAAGGAGCAAGAGGATATGTCATCAAGTTATGTTTCTTTCATGATGTGTTTTTTAGATACAAACAACAACCATCAATCTAAATATGTTGTGTTTGTGACAAGGTGTTAAATTTTTTTTGCAACCATTGTAGACCATTTTATGTGTTGACGCCAAGAAGAGAAGGAGATGGCGAATGCATTCTTCCAGATGTGGAATTTGGAACTGTGGAGGTAAAATAATGGTCCTTTATTTTTATTATTGATGTTGCAACTATTTTTTGTAGCTCACTCATATCGGCTTAATCTGGAAAAGTGGTTTCCAAGAAGAAGCTTGCATCGAATGCATGTTTGTGCAAAGGAGGAACAAGATTCTCGGTGGGAAGGAAATCAGTTAGTTTTCCAAGCATCGAGGAATCAATTTGGTACAACAAAGTGTTATGTCAATAAACAAGCAACCAACAAGTCTTGAGTTGGGTTAGCAGCAAAAAGGAGAACATTGGTTGAAGGGCCAAGCCATTTGCAAGGCAATGCATGTCAGTGAACAAGTGGTTTTCATGGAAAAATTTCCAAGTAGAATCAAGATTATAGAACTTGGGAAAAAAAAGAGTGTTCAACTCTCATGAGATAACCAGCTTTTGTGGGTCCAAAAGCATGTCAGTTGGAAGGTGTGATCGGAATCTGGATTAGGGGAAAAAAATTGCTCAAAAATGAAAGTGATCATAATTTCACCAAACTATAATGGCAACGACCAACCCATCACCAGGAATCCAATGCAATTCGTTTCGTCAAAAACCGAGTTTGGATGAAGACGTTATGGTTTGCTGATCGCCGTTCAGAATAGGCAATTTTTTTTTTAATTGCAGAACAGGTACAAGATGATGACATGGCAGCCTAGTCAGCATTCAGGGAATATTATTTATTTTCAGTCCAATGGGACTATGACAAGTGTCACAATTGGATTCACCAGTTTGGTTTTTGAAGGTGAAACTTGCCCAATGTCCTCCAAGGTTGAATTTGGGTTCATGAATTTTTATGTGGTAAATTATTTTGTGTATTAAGGTTTGATTATATTAATATTAATATTTTATTATTTAATTCCACACATTATATATAAACCCAAATTTCAAACCTAAGGTCCGCATTTGAATACGTATTAAAAGGTGGCAATATTTTAAACTTTGGGTTATGCATATAAACCTTGGGTTCAAGCATATATTAATGGTGGAGGCATATATCAGAAAGTCCGATTCAAAGGTTTTATGGCATATATATATATATATATATATATATATATATATATATATATATATATATATATATATATATATATATTTTTTTTTTTTTTTTTCAATGGGCCAAAAACATGTATGGAGGGGCGAGGTTGGGGTTCGACCACATGACCTCATCCACTCCACTCAAGCCTCTTAACAATGGTCCACGATGGTATTACTTGGAAAGTTCCATGCCCACAATCTATTTGAACTGCATGCACTATCGTATGGCAGAAGCGAGGGGGCCAGCCCTGCAGGCCAGCCCTCCTCCCATAAGACCTCAACATATAAATGTCCACAAGCGCTCAAAACTAATTGCGTTTAGTGCGTGCTTATCCCATTTAATCTGGGTTTAAGCATTAATTAAGCCTTAGTGAAGTTAGTGGTGGATTCATAGGCACCCCCAGTTTCGGTGGAGCTAACTGGAGCTTCCCCAGATTTAGAGGCAGAATCTAGGGGAATATTTAATGAGGCCTATCTTGAGAAATTTTCGACCAATTTTGGCTCTTCCAGAGTCATTCCTAGTAGATTGGCATGCTTTGAATCCATTGGAATATCTTGCAGAGGCAGAGGAGAAAATCTACAGGTGTTTTTATTCACTTGAATAATTTTGAAGCATATTCAGATCATTCACCTCATCTAGACTTGGCATAGCCCCCAAGATACCTTCAACCCTGAAACCTTGAGTCCAATACCCTCTTAGGTCACCACAAGACGTCCTTCTTTTGCTGTAAAACAAAGTTATTTACAAGCATAGTTAGGTCATTGATAAATGCATTGTTAAGCATAATAGTTAAGCATGAGATAGATAGAATTCAATCAATCATTTGGTTTAGCGCGTGCCGCTAGATTAGTTTCCCTTTCTGCAAGTTCAATTTAGAAATTTAAATCATGAGTGCCACTTAGTTTAACATTATTTATTGCATTAGCTTAAATTTCAATTTTCTTTCTTGTAGATAGCTAGATGAGTCATTATGATCTAGAATAGTTTCGTTTCTTGCTAGTAGAGTAATGGTCATGAGTTATTTTTAGTCTTAGCTTTCATTCATAAGTGTGATATAATTCCTTTTCTAGAAGTAGCCCTAGCAGTAGCACCTCATCATAGAACTCAGAAGAGGATGGCATGAGCATAATGCAATTGACATGTATATAGCACTGTCACCTCCAAGTTTGTACGAACCTCAGGTTGATAAAGTAAATTAGAGTAGCCTCTGGGAGTTGCAGCACTCTTGGTGCAATACCAGGGCTCACCAAAAAGTTGAGCCATGTTGCTCTCTGCTGGGGATGAAAATACCAATTTTTTTCATAATTATGCAAAGGGGAGAAAAAAAATAAATACCATTTGGGAAATGAGTCAACTGAATGCGGGTAAGGATAAATATTTCAAATATCTAGCTTCTATGGGAAGAGACCATTTCAAAAACTTATTCACAACTTCAGAGGGAGAAACAATAGCTGAGGTTATCCAGGTTGCCTAACTTTTCCCCAGATATGCAGAAGAGGAAGACAATGAGATAATAATGGCCTATGTTACGAAAATTGAAGTTGAATGTGTTCTAAATACTATGCAAAAAGATAAGAGTCTAGGTCTTGATGCCTGGACTGTGGAGTTCTTACAACACTTCTTTGAACTAATTAGGGAAGAGATAGTTGGTGTAGTGGAAGAATCAAGGAGTAGGGGTTTCATTCATGAAACTTTTAATACAATGTTTCTAGCCCTAATTCCAAAATCTGATGACCCAGTCTCTTTTGAAGAGTTCAGACCTATCTCTCTATGCAACTGCATTTACAAAATCATAGCTAAAATTATTGCTATCCAGTTGAAACCAATTCTATCATGCACCATTTCAAAAGAATAATTTGGCTTTTTGGATGGTAGGAAAATCCACGGAGCTATAAGGGTGGCCGAAGAAACAATGCACATTATTAAGAAGTCAAAGAAGAAAGGCATGATTGTAAAAAATAGCCTTTCAATAGCATATGATAGGATTAGCTAGATATACCTGAGACTACTGATGATTCATCTAGGTTTTAGTATTGGTTTCATAAATAGGATTATGGGATGCATATCTAATGTGTATATTTCTATTCTCATCAATGAGGCTGCCTCTCCCTTCTTCCATAGTCATAGAGGGCTTAGGCAGGGTTGTACCTTATCCCCCCTCTTGTTTCTATTATTAGTTGAGGGGCTAATTCAATTACTTCTTTCGGCCAAGAGGAGATGCGACCTAAAAGGAATAGAAGTAGCAACCAATATTTCCATCTCTCACCTGCTCTTTGTGGATGACATTCTCCTATTCAGTGATTGGTCTGAAAAACATGTCAATCAACTAAATTCCTCCTTGGACCCATTCCTAAAGGCTACTGGAATAAGTATAAACTCTAAAAAATCTTTAGTAGTTCATGAAGGCCTCTCGGGTATTGACCTAGAAATAATTGTCACTTCTCTCCCCTACGAAATTATTTGCATGGGGGACAACCTAAAAAACTTGGGATTCTATTTAAAACCAGATTACTATAAAATACTTGATTTGAATTGGTTGTTGTCAAAAATATAGAAACGTATTAATTTATGGAGTTTCAAATGGATGTCTAGGGCTGGAAGATTGGTTCTCATGAAATCAGTTCTTATTTCCATTCCTGTATATTGGCTTGCTCTCACAAGGGTCCCAAAAGGTATTCTATCCAAAATAATTAAACTCTGTAGTTGGTTCCTCTGGGTTGGGTCAAAGGAGGAGGGAGTGCTCCCTTGGGTAGCATGGGACAAAATTTCCCGTCCAAAGGAGTGGGGAGGATGGGGTATAAAGGATATATAACCTTTTGCTTCCTCAGTAGCAGAAAAATCTGGGTGGAGGCTTCTGACCGAGGATAATTTATGGACAAAAAATGTAAAAACAAAATATAATGTTCTGGTTCCTTTGGATAATTGGATCCATAGGCCTGGAAAATACTATTCTAAAGCATCATCCATATGGAAAGTGACTATAGACTCTTTTAAGCTGGTAGAATATGGTCTTGCCCGACAGGTTGGCAATGGGGAAAAGATCAGAATTGACATTGACCCATGGGTGGGGTGCAATGAGGATTTTTCTCTCTCTTGAGAGGTCATGGAATCTCTGCATGAAAAAGGGATTATCTTCATGAACCAAATTACAAAGGCTGAGACAACTTCAATATGGCATTAGGGGTGTAAATCAGCTGAGGATGTTCAACTAGAGCCCCAATGGGGACATGAGTGGTAGAATTACATTCATGAACTCCATCACACAAATTTCAGGACTAAGGAAGGCCTAGACTCTCTTATATGGGTTCATGTTCCATCAGGTCATTACTCCCCAAAGTATGGATATGGTTTCCTGATGACTCACAGGGCATGGAGGGCCCAGGATTGGTGGTGCAAATCTCTTTGGAAACTGAAAAATCCATCAAAAGCTGTATTTTTATTTTGGTGTATACTAAAAAACAAAGTTCCTACTTGGGACAACTTACAAAAACAAAATAAACATGGTCCTGATTGGTGTACCTTGTGTAAGGACTCAGAAAATTCTATCAACCACTAATTTCTTAAATGTCAATTCTCCACCAAAGTATGGGAAACTACTCTGTCTCTCTTATGCATGAGATCAATTTGGAATGGGGATAGTTGCGGAGCAGCTTGGTAATGCTGGTGGGCTGCTGCATCAAATGATATTATTAAAAACATTCCCATTATTGTCTCCTAGGGGATTTGGTTAGGAATAAACAAAGTCATCTTCAAGGAAGCCGCCTCCTCTTCTTTGCTAGTTGCTGAAAAATGTGCTTCGGTCTTCACTCTGCTCCCTTCCACCGATACCCCTTAGACAATTAGAAATTTCAGTACATAACATATCAGACGTGATATATCATGGGCATAATTTGATGGGGCTTCAGATGCTCAAAAGAGGTGTGGTTTTCGGTTGGTAACACATTTAAATGACAACATATCTCCAAACACTTATGTGGGTATCGGTACAGGCACAAACAACTATGTTGAGTTACTTTCTTTAAAACTCCTTTTATGCTAGTTTATTCACTCGGGGATTGTTCAAGTTCAAATTTTTGGTGACTCCATGAATGTTATTCATTGGTTCAACAATACTTAGAGATGTCAAAACCTGTTTTGATCCCTGTCATTGAATAAATTCTTCTTTTAAAGATGTCATTTGATCTTATTAATGTGTGCCATATCTACATGGAATGAAATTTTGCAGTGGAACTCCTATCTAAGGAGGGCATTCAACAGGATATGGACATCTGGCACATAACTGAGACATTTTATGGTATGGTCTGTGTGTTGGAAAACATGCCTTACAACATATAATTTGTTCCTGTCAGTTTATTTCGTATTTTTTCTCCTCTCACCTGGTGTACACGGTGACTTTGGTAAAATTGTGTATCTGCTATTTTGAGACAGTTTTCTGAACTGTGATATATTTCGGGTCATTTTCTCCTTTTTTGGGGATGCCTCTAGTATTGGACATACATATTTTTGTGACTATGTCTGTGGTTCTATCACACATGTTGTTTTTTTGTGGACTGTCTACCCTTCTAGATGAGCTCACTATATATTTTGAATACTTAAACGCTTATACTATTTCAAAATTCATTTCCTTAATAAAATGTTCGATTTATCCTTGAAAAAAAAAACTATATGCACCCCTTACCTCATCACATATATACAATTTGGAGATAAGGGTATCCCTTACCTCAACGCTAGTGTTGGATGCCTTCTACTGTGGTTCCTATGAAGTTGGTCCATTTAATCACGAAAAGCTAGAAGAGTTGGTTCCTTTTTCATCAATATGTTTTTCTGATAAGTATGTGGTTCTTATCACTAATGTTAATTTTTTCCTTGAATTTTTAGATTAATGGTTTGCTTGCTAGAGAGGATATCAAGGAAATGATGACACAAGGTTCAATCATGATGGTTTATGCTCACTCAAGTCTACAGATTTATACCATAGCAACGTATAACACATGAAGTAAATTTTATTTGGAATGTTTGTGTGGTAGTTGGCTTTCCTATTTTTTTAAATTGGAAATATAGATCATATTTTGTAGTTTAAATGTGCCATGAGAGTCTTTTTGGAAGTATTTTTATTTTTGTAATATTCCCAAAATTTAGACCTCATATAAATGGAATATTATAGTTGGTTTTATCTTTAGATAAATGAATAAATGGGTAGAGAGGCCCATTGACAGGAAGAATAAAATTCCTCATGTGAAACGAGGAAGAATAAGTAGCTAAAAGGAGCACATTTAGGTATGAACAAGGAAGATATCATGTTGATTCAGTCATCTTTTACCAAGTCAACACATACTATCTGGATACATTGCATCTCTTTGATGAACAACGCAGATTTGGTGGGGGACAACTTGCATGAACTTGGAGGCAAATGTGGATGGGACCCAATGAGACGAGGTTCACTTGCTATATATGAAGAGGATGGAAGCCTTTTCCATTCATGTTATGATGTATTATTATTTGGTCTGTTTAGACTTTTGTCTTCCTCTTGCTGTTTAGCAGGGTTGCAGTGCTGTTGAGCACCAGGTGTTCCCGAGCGGGAATCCCACCTCTTCCCTTGAGAGGCCTCTTGGGAGAGTATTGTACTGATTTCTTCCACATCCAGGCTTGAGGCCAAGCAAAAATCTTCAGTCACAACGTTATTTCTGTAGTAGTGTAGTGCTGTGTTGCAGGGTGTTGCAGTGGGAGATTGATCATTCCACTCCCAGGTCTGTTTCTCAGTAGAGGGTGCCTTCCTTCTCTTGAGAGATCAGAAAAGGAGATTTCTGAGCTTATTTCATATCTTGGAAGCAGGCCAAATCACCTCTTCTCTTCTATAGTGCAGTCCCTTGCAGTAACTGCGTCCTTTTTCAGAGAGTTGCTGCAGCAGGGTTTTAACCCTTGTTTTGGAGCTAGTTTCCTAGGGAAAGGGCCAACCCTTCTCCCGGAAAGCTATAGGAAGGGATATTTATCCCTCTTTTTATTATTGATGCAGGGGCATCAGATAATAGCCAGCAATGTAGGAGGTTTTGTCCACATGTTGTGGTTATGAGGGTTCGAAATCACTTGAATTGTAATAGCTAGGTGTCAATACCTCAGCTGACTGTATTATTTAGATTAGTTAGATTTTGTAGAAGTCGAACAGTTAGGTTCGATCCAGCTGTCAGTTAAGTTATTTGAATAATTGTAATTAGGCTTTTGTTTCCCTAAACCGGTCCTCTCAGAGGAATCGAAGAGTCACATGTTTATGTATATAAATGTAATCCCTCGGATGTATTAGAGGGGAGAGAAAGAAGAAGAGAAGGAGAAGAATAGAGATTTTGCAATAAACTCTGTGTGTTAAAAAATTGTTTCCAGTTAAATGATTTCGAAGCTTGTTTGCCATTGGATTGACTCGAACCTTTGTCTGTGAAGAGATTATTTAATTGTGAAGCAATTGAATCCTATATATATATATAATTACTGAGTCGAGCCATTGTATCGACTCCACATCCCTCTGTCTATTATTTCCCTTTAATTTATTTGAATAAACCCTGTTAAATCAATACTATCCGCAGGCGAGGTTTGTGCAGAGGAATTATGGTCGTGAACATTGTTTAATTGGTAGACTTCCTGCTTTATAAAGAGATCGAGTATTTCTTTCGAAACTGGAACTGTGGTTTAGACGTGATTTAATGAACGATAAGGTTAGTACAACCGGCGTGAACCATAGTTAATCACTGTACAAAAACCGCGAGTGGGTTTGTAAGGCAGATTGCCCATATCGCACCGCTGTTGGGTGAATAGGCGGTATTTCCTGGACGCGAGCGATTCCATAGACCTGTTGACGTGTGGCGAGGTGGGCCCTCGGAAAACCACTGTTTAGAGCGCGCCATCGCGCGTTAACGTTCGTACCAGGAGGCTGAGCAATATGCGTACGAGCCGTTGATTTGGGGAGAGGGCCTTAAGACGGTGATCGCACGTTGGACTTGCTTGAAGTTTAACCAAGGTGCGCGAAGGATAGCCAGGTATGACACGAGTGTTTGATTGGGTGGTTGGACGTAGAGGTGGGCCCAGAGCCAAAGGGGTATTATAGTTTATTTGTTTAAAAAGCATTGGATTTATATAAAGCCGAAGGGTTAAACTTTGGTTATAGAGATTCAGAGGGAAATACATATGCCAGGAGATATAATTAAACATACGAAGTTGTGATTATATTTACTTGTCAATTTCTTTGAAATTGATAAATAAATTAAAGGAAGATTAAGGAGACACATGGAGGAGAACCAAGTATCCAAAAGGAGAATGCGGACAGAGCCATGACGATGGTTGACCATCTCTCCGTGGGGATGAATTTCAGTTTTTTTGCGTCATATGTGGTATCAGAGCCAAGTTTTAAGGTTTTTTTTGCAAAAGAGCTAACATGGCGATCCGAGTTGGTAGAGGTGCTGGCAGAAGGAGGCCCGTTGCCAACGCAGAGGTGTTGGGGATGTTGCAGAGGGTCGAGGCCAGAATCGATGCCATGGAGCGAAGACAACCCAGAGATCTGGAAGACATCAGTGAACCTGAAACAGAAGAAGCTGAATAAAATGTTGAAATTCCTCCTGACATGAGGCTCCTCAGAGCTGTTCTGGGGTCTGTAGTTAAGCCCATAATTGAAGTGTCGAGTTATGCAGGGGGACTGAAGTTAGAGGAATTGGTGGATTGGATAAATGAATTGAATAAATGCTTCGATTATGAAGAAATAATCGAAGATAAAAGGGTCAAGTTTGCAGTGAAAAAGCTGAAAGGACATGCTGCACTTTGGTGGGATGGAGTGCAGGCAGAAAGGAGGAAAGTTGGCAAGCAACCTATCAGGAGCTGGACCAGAATGATGGCTAAATTAAAAGGTAAATTCTTGCCTAGTGATTACCAGCTGACATTGTATAAGCAAATGCAGAACCTGAGACAGAGGTTGCTAACAGTAAAAGAATACACAGAGGAATTCTACAGAGTGAGCAAAGGGCTGGGCAATTCCAGGACACACCAGAGAAGACTGCCAAATATGTGAATGGTCTCAAGCTGGAGATCCAAGATGAGATTGGTCTCCTGTCTCCTAAGATAGTGGAAGAGGCCTATTAGATGGCCTTGAAAGCAGAGGAGAAACTCTTGAGGAAACAGTTTGCCAAGAAGAGAGGTACTTTCCGTGGAAAGGGAAGTCAGGGTGGTAGAGGAAAGCCTACTACACCCAGGGATGGAGCTAACAATAGCTCACCTCAGAATGCATCTACAGAGGATGATGCAAGGGGAAAAACGGGTTCTTACAGAGGAAAAGGAAGAGGAGGTAGAGACAGAGGTAGAGGTAGAGAGTTGAGGTGCTATAGATGTCAGCAAGTGGGACATAAGCACTATGAGTGTCCAGAGAATGTGGGTAATGGTCCTAGGAATGCTGTTGTTGCTCAGGCTGGAGAAGAGGCAGAAATTGAAGAAGAAATTCTTCCTAAGAGGGGAGAATCCTTAGTGGTAAATAAGGTCCTGTTGAAACAAGCCAAAGAGGTCACTGAGCCTGCACAAAGGAAAACTTTTTTTGGGAGCATATGCAAAGTCCAAGGGAAATGCTGCAAGCTAGTCATTGATAGTGGCAGCACAGACAATCTGGTTTCCACTGAGGTGATAGAAAAGTTGAAGTTGAAGACAAGGGAGCATCCAACTCCCTACAGGGTGTCCTAGCTGCACAAAGGGCAGCTGGTTGTAAAAGAGCAGTGTGAGATAGAGTTGCAAATGGGCAAATACAAAGATAAGGTCCCGTGTGATGTAATGCCCATGGATGTGTGTCATATACTGCTGGGTAGACCTTGGAAGTTTGACAGAGCAGCAGTGCATGATGGCAAGAAGAACACTTACAAGTTCTTCAAATATGGGGCACATCATACATTGATACCCATGGAAGAAGGAGAGCCATCCAGCAGAGTGATTGATCCAAAGACCTTGTTGCTGAGCGGGAAGGAATATCTGCAGCAGATAGAAGAAGAAGAGGTAAGTTTTTCTTTAGTTTGCAAACCTAAAGTAGTTCTTACTTCTACAAAGATTTCTGATTTACCAGTAGAAATGCAAGAGATGTTAGACAATTACTGTGACATTATTGTGGATGATTTACCTGATGAGCTTCCACCTGTGAGAAAGATCAACCATCAGATAGATTTTATCCCTGGTTCAAATCTGTCAAATAAGGCAGCCTATAGAATGACTCCCAAGGAAAATGAGGAAATCAGGAGACAAGTATAGGAACTGGTGGACAAGGGACTGATTAGAGAAAGTTTGAGTCCATGTGCAGTACCAGCAGTATTGAGCCCAAAGAAATATGGAGGCTGGAGGATGTGTACTGATTCCAGAGCAATCAATAAGATCACAATCAGGTACAGATTCCCTTTGCCCAGAGTTGAGGACTTAATGGACTGTTTGAGTGGTGCTAAATATTTTTCAAAGATATATTTAAAAAGTGGATACCATCAGATTAGAATAAGAGAGGGTGATGAGTGGAAAACTGCCTTTAAAAAAAATGAAGGACTATATGAATGGATGGTAATGCCTTTCGGGTTGTCAAATGCACCTAGTATTTTTATAAGACTTATGAATGAAGTGTTGAAAGAATTCATTGGTAAATTTGTGATAGTGTACCTGGATGATATATTAGTTTTCAGTAGAACTAAAGAAGAAAATTTAAGGCATCTTAATCATGTCTTGAAGAAGCTGCACCAAGAGAAACTGCTGATAAATTTGAAGAAATGCTCATTCATGAAGGAAGAGTTGGTGTATTTGGGGTTTTTTGTTTCTGCAGAAGGATTGAAGATGGACCCAGAAAAGGTTAAGGCAATTGTGGAGTGGCCTTCACCTAGGAATGTTTTTGAGGTAAGAAGTATCCATGGACTTGATATTTTTTACAGAAAGTTTATAAGAAACTTCAGTAAGATTAATGCACCCATAATTGAGACAATAAAGAAGAGTAAACAACCATTTAAGTGGAATGCTGAAGCAGAAATAAATTTTAAAGTTTTGAAGCAAAAGATAACGGAGAAGCTTGTTTTGATTCTGCCTGATTTTACTAAACCATTTCAAGTAAAGTGTGATGCCAGTGGAGAGGCCATTGGAGCTGTGTTGAGTCAGGATGATAGGCCTGTGGCATATTTCAGTGAGAAGTTGAATGACACCAGAAGAAAGTATTCCTCTTATGAGAAGGAATTCTATGCAATTGTTCAGGCACTGAAGAAGTGGAGACATTATTTGATGTCCAGGGAATTTGTATTGTATTCTGACAATCATGCTTTGCAGTATATTGTACAACAGCCCAAGTTGAAACATAAGCATGCTAAATGGGTTGAGTACCTCCAAATTTTTAATTTTGTCTTGAAACATATAAGTGGCCAAGCCAATAAAGTAGCTGATGCTTTGAGTAGGAGACACATGCTTGTGCAAGAAACTAATTTTGAAGTTGCAGGATTTTATTTCCTCAGGGAATTATATAAGACAAATCCAGATTTTAAAGAAGCATTTGAGGCATGTAGTAACCCTGTCTTAACAGATAGAAGCCATTGGCCGGATTATTTCCTGCAGGAAGACTTGTTATTCAGAAAGAACCAACTGTGTATACCAAAATGTTCCATGAGAGAAAATTTGATCAAAGAGAAGAATAGTGGAGGACTTGCTGGACATTTTGGTACTGACAAGACTTATGAGCAGCTGAGTCATTTCTATAACTGGCCCAAGATGAGAGCAGAAGTGGATAAATTTGTGAAAAATTGCAAAATTTTCCAATATGCTAAAGGAAGGAGCCAGAATGCAGGATTGTACACTCCCTTGCCTATTCCAGACAGGCCTTGGGACATGGTGAGTATGGATTTTGTTCTAGGATTACCCAAGACTCAGAGAGGGAATGATGCAGTCTTTTTTGTGGTGGACAGATTCTCCAAAATGGCACATTTTATTCCATGCTATAAAACTAGTGATGCCACCCATGTTGCTAACTTGTTCTTCAAAGAAGTTGTTAGATTACATGGGTTGCCCAAGAGTATTGTTTCAGACAGAGATACCAGATTTGTCGGTCATTTTTGGAGGAAACTGTGGAAGATAATTGGTACCAAACTGAGTTTCAGCTCAGCTTATCATCCTCAAACTGATGGACAAACTGAGGTAGTGAATAGGAGTCTGGGAAATTTGTTGAGAAGTCTTGCAGGAGAGCATCCCAAGTGGGACCATATTTTTCCCCAGGAAGAATATGCATATAATGACTCACCAAACAGGAGCACAGGGCAGAGTCCATTTCATATTGTTTATGGAATGCACCCCAGAGGAATATCAGAGTTGAGAAATCCGGGGACGACAGAGCTAAGGAGTGCAGATGGTGAGGAATTTGCTTCAGAGATCTAGGCCATACATGAACAAGTGAAACAACAACTACAAGGCAGCAGCATCAAATACAAAAGCAGAGCATACTTGAGAAGAAAATAAGTTCATTTTGAAGTAGGAGATCTGGTTTTGGCACACTTGAGAAAGGAGAGATTCCCAAAGAAGCAGTACAACAAGTTGAAGTTCAAAAAGATTGGGCCATGCAAGATACTTAGGAAGTTTTCTGCAAATGCTTATGAGATTGAATTACCTCCTGATGTTGGAATATCTCCCATTTTTAATGTTGCAGATTTGTTCAAGTATGAAGATGATGGTGCAAAAGAAAGAGCAGCAGACAAGGAATAGATTGAGTGGAAGGAACAGCTACCTCCAGCACAACCATTGCAACCAGAGAAGATATTGGATAAAAGACCATTCAGAAAGACCAGAGGACGTGAGTACTTTCAGTACTTGATCAAATGGAAGGATAAGCTAGAGGAAGATGCCACTTGGATGACTGAAGAAATGTTGTAGAAGATAGGCAGATCAGTGGAAGAGCTCATGGATAGGAGCCCATGAAGAAAATTGCCCTCGGGAGTCTGATGCAGGGGCATTAGACACTAGCCTGCAATGTAGGAGGTTTTGTCCACATGTTGTGGCTATAAGGAGGGTTTGAAATCACTTGAATTGTAACAGCTAGGTGTCAATACCTCAGCTGACTATATTATTTAGATTATTTAGAGTTTGTAGAAGTCGAACAGTTAGGTTCGATCCAGCTGTCAGTTCAGTTATTTGAATAATTGTAATTAGGCTTTTGGTTCCCTAAACCGGTCCTCTCAGAGGAACCGAAGAGTCATATGTTTATGTATATAAATGTAATCCCTCGGATGTATTAGAGGGGAGAGAAAGAAGAAGAGAAGGAGAAGAAGAGAGATTCTGCAATAAACTCTGTGTGTTAAACAATTATTCCAGTTAAATGATTTCGAAGCTTGTTTGCCATTGGATTGACTCGAACCTTTGTCTGTGAAGAGATTGTTTAATTATGAAACAATTGAATCCTATATATATATAATTACTGAGTCGATCCATTGTATCGACTCCACATCCCTCTGTCTATTATTTCCCTTTAATTTCTTCGAATAAACCCTATTAAATCAATACTACCTGCAGGCGAGGTCTGTGCAGAGGAATTGTGGTCGTGAACACTGTTTAATTGGTAAAATTCCCAGTTTATAAAGAGATCGAGTATTGCTTTCGAAACCGGAACTGTGGTTTAGACGTGAGTTAATGAACGAGAAGGTTATTACAACCGGCGTGAACCGTAGTTAATCACTGTACAAAAACCACGAGTGGGTTTTCAAGGCGGATTGCCCATATCGCACCGTTTTTGGGTGAATAGGCGGTATTTCCTGGACGCGAGCAATTCCATAGACCTGTTAACGCATGGCGAGGTGGGTCCTCGGAAAACCACTGTTCAGAGCACGCCATCGCGCGTTAAAGTTCATACCAGGAGGCCGAGTGATATGCGTACGAGCCGTTGATTTGGGGAGAGGGCCATCGGACGGTGATCGCACGTTGGACTTGCCCAGAGTTTACCAAGGTGCACGGAGGATAGCCAGGTATGACACGAGTGATTGATTGGGTGGTTGGACGTAGACGTGGGCCTAGAGCCAAAGGGGTATTATAGTTTATTTGTTTAAAAAGCGTTGGATTTATATAAAGCCGAAGGGTTAAAATTTGGTTATAGAGATTCAGAGGGAAATACATATGCCGAGAGATATAATTAAATATCCGAAGTTGTGATTATATTTACTTGTAAATTTCTTTGAAATCGATAAATAAATTAAAGGAATATTAAGAAGACACGTGGAGGAGAACCAAGTATCCAAAAGGAGAATGCGGACAGAGCCACGACGACGGTTGACCATCTCTCCGTGGGGCTGAATTTTAGTTTTGTTGCATCAATTATTCAGCTACATTCATGTCATGTTGTAGTGAGACTGCATTATTTCTGAGCTGAATAAATCAGATTTTCTCTTTTTGTACATGTGTCTCAAGAAACCCTTGCCGGGTTATCTCTATAATGCAATAAGGAGGCCAGATCTCTGTTTTCTTAGCATATTGTGCCATCAATCTCTAGCTCTATGTTTTTCTATTATAATTTTGTAGAAACCCTCATGGATTAACGCTGTACATGCTTCAATATTTTCGCATAATCAAATGTCATGGGATTTGGGTGTTTCTAAGACATTGTAAGGCCGGGAGACATGTTTAACATATCAAAAGTGATTTATTTTTTATCCCATTTTTTATGTGAGGTCCTTAGTCTATATGCTAAGGGATAAAACTGTTATTTCCCGTGGTTATAACATAGTTACCTAGGAATAACGTTTTTATGGTCCATTTTGCTGCTTTTCCCCACTAGGAGATAGTGTATAAAGGCATAATTTTGCTGATATGTCCCTAATCTAATGGAAGAGTGTCTAAGACAAATTTTATGAGATAATTTTCTGCAGTACTTCAGTTGTGCTCATGTATTGCTGTAGCTCCACATTTGGAAAATCTTAAGATATTCCCAATAGTGTAGATTTTCCCTATTTTGGGATATTACAATTTTGTCCATACACATGGGGTATACAAAAATTAATTGCACTTGGTTATTATTCAAAATTGAGTCCTCAATCATCTTTTGGGAATTTACTTTCACTAAATTCCATTAACATTAATTACTATCTATAAAGGCTTTTGGATAGGTGATGGTAGTTAGTTTTCAAATTGTTTGCAACTTTATTGAGACATGTGCTTCTGGTATATTGAAAGGGTGATGTAGTTTTCTTTCCTGTTTTTGTCTATATTGATATATATGTGTTTGATGGGCCTTACAACGTGTGTGTATGATCCAAGGGGTATTTTAAGGTGTATCTTATTTTTTGCAACTTTTGTATGACAAGAATTTGAAAGGGTGAATGGTATGAAAATTTTAATTGATTTTATTTTTCCAAAGAAAGAATGCATAAGTTTCTATTACATTGTTTGGAAAAGGAAAATACATAGAAAATTTATTATAGCATGCCATATCACCTCCAAAAAGGAAAAACATGCCACCTGTTGGCCACTTTTCAAAAATTTCATACAAAATATACCTATGATCTCTCTCCGGGAACACAACTAGAAGCAAAAAAATTTCTTTCATGAGTGAGACAGGCTGTCAATGGGAGCAGAAGGTGAGGAACAACCAAAGAACATACATTACTTCTGATTTAGTGTTGTCACATTTTACTTGTAGCAGAATGCTTTATTATTGTATGTGGATAGATTTTTGACAAGCTTTGGAATGGGATTTATATCTTTCACAACAAGTCTCCCACTCCCTCGCGTGCCCTTCCTCCTTCAAAACCTTTCATAAGTTAGCTACTGCAGTAATGATTTCAAGCCTCTAATGTTATTCATGTGTTTTAGTAAATCAAGGTACCAATATATATAGTTCAGGTAGCTTTGAAGCACTTGAGGGGAGCTCTTGGTACTGTAAATCATGAGAGTTTCCTATTCTTAATTTCTTATGTTTTACACCATGGGAATATAGATTCGTCATGTTTTTATAAGGATACATATTTGCATGGATGGAAGTGGCTTCTAAAGCCCTAGAAATCTTAACTGTAAATGACCAAAGTCTCTTTTATGTGGAACAAATTTCAATTTCTATTGGCATAATGCTGACATATTTATTTGGGTTTGTTTCATGGAGGCTTTTGGAAGTTATAGGTACATGATTAGTAAGAAGGGTTTACAAATTTATTGTCTTTCATTGTTTTTTTTTCTCAAAATATTAAAAACAACAGCTCTTGGGAGGTGATGCAAAGCTAGTTCCTAGTGTTCTGTAGCTTATTGGTCTCTCCATTATCCCAAAATCTCCAATATGGTTGGTAAGATTTTAGAAAGATTGAATTCTTGCAGTAAGGGATATGAACTACATAAGCTAGAGAAATTTCGTGTGCTAAATTATGTAAAAGGAAAATCTTATCTAACATCCGTTCAAGCTGGGAGCAGGCTAAAATAGGCAAGAAGTCATATTTTGAAGCTTCATTACAAGACCTTCATGGCCATGATGCTGTTATTTCAATTGAAGAAGATGAAATTAAGGTACATGATCTATGGTCATTTAGCATTGCAATCCTTTTGTTTCTTTATTCTCATAATATGACTATGTATTAATGCTCATTTAAGAATTTGTTTTCCTTATTCTAGTGTTGTTTCCATTTGTTACCACTATTCAACAAATTTTCTGGATTTCTTGTGCCCTTGGTCAATATTTCTTGTGCGTTACCTTGTGAGTTCATAATACACACATGTAGTTTGTATATTGGTGGAAGATTCCTCCCAACAAATATTTTAGAGTAAACATTTGCAGTGGTTGTGATGTACTGCTTGTGTATTGTTTTAGCTGAAAAGATGAAATGATAATACATATCCCAACAGGAAATGTTTGGTGCATCAATTTAAAGGCTTCATTTTTATATATAGATTTGAGTGAAATAAGTTTACTAACATTGTCCAATTTCATTGTACATTGCAAGTAATGGAATTCATGATGCTGAAACATCATAATAAAAATAAATGTGACTAGTGAAGTTGTGAGGTGTCATTACCTCTAAAAGAGATTATCAAGTGTATACAATCACTAAGTACCATGTACTTTGAAGTGCTTGAAATGGCTAAAATGTTTTTCTTCAAGTCATAATATTCAAGAAGTAGCTTAAAATATCACAAATGATTTAAAATTGATATTTTATAATTGGTGAACTATTGACATTTTTATAATATTTCTACTTAGTATTTCTGAAATTTATGCATAGCTAATTGTGATTTGAAACACTGACATCATAGATACATTCATACTGTAATAGAAGCTTATGGATATGTCTAACTGGGTGAATCTTTTTAGGAAATTCATGAAGGGTTGGATTTGTCTATGTATGATGAACAATGCTCATTTGGGCTTTCTTGCATTCATTTTTCAACAGATGGATGAGAAATTGTTGCTGGAAGCAATGAAAAATCTATATATGTCACTACAAGGAAAAGAACCTCTAGCGGATGTTTTTGAGGAACCCCTTATAAAAATACCCCAGACATCCGTTTCTAGCAGAGGTTACTAGAGGAGCTTGGCAGGCGGAGGTTTTTGCAGATGTTTTTAGTCCTGTGTGCTTATCAACATAAATCACATCGGTGCGTTAAATAAGAGAAGGCACTGATGCACACAAAACATTGGCACACCAGACACTGTGCACTCCATACAAACCCACCCAGTGCGTCTTATTATTGTAGCACACTGTTGATTTTCAAAGATTCTGCACCGGTGTGTCCTAAACCCCGCGCCAAAAAAGAAACCGGCCGATGCTGTCTTAAGGAATCGCATCGGTGCGCCTATAAAACCCCATGCACCGGAACAGGGTTAAAAAAAAAAAACATTACGGCCCAAAAACCACATTTTTCACTTTTATCAGTGCTCCAGAGCTCTCAAGCACCGGTGCAATTTATCCTTGTCTGAGCCGCCCTGACATCAGTGCTCCCATTGCACCCATTGCATGCACTGCTGGTGTGCATTGCCCACCAATATCCGGCTTGAATTTTGCAAAATGGTGGGCAAATTTTCTTTTGCAAATTATACACCAATATGCCTCCTCGACGGCCAAATGTACATGTATTTTTCTTTTTTTTCCATAATTAAGCCTTTTAGCGGATTAGAATTTCAAATTACCTTAAAATTAATCATTTAAAAGAAAAAAAATTATCGCGTGGTGCGCTCGAGCCATTTGGCTCGCACCAGTTCGCTGTGCTGCCTGTAAATTTACAGGCTGCATGGAAACTGATGCTAATGGTATCTGCACCGGTTCTGCAGCGGTACCGAAATGCGCACTGTGTTATTATTTTTTTTTTTTTAAAAGTGCGGTGCGGTTGGTTACCCGACCGCACCATTGACCATGTGGAATAGCAGCAATGCAATGCATTGAATTAAATATCTGCCCCAGGGCGGGTATTTTTGTCAGCGCACCAAATTCTGAATTTCGATAGGGTCAACAGTGTGGCTTGGTAGAAGACCGCACCATTGACTATGTAATGATGTGAGGAGGTCGGTGCGCTGATCAAAATATACGCCCCGTGGTGTAGAGTTTAGTTAGTGCCTCTAACTCTTGACACCGTCTATAGCAATGGTGCGCTGAAAATTTTAGGTGCACCGCCATCGCTGCACGAAAAAAAAAAGACGCACCGAGACTGGTGCATGCCTGTTTTTTGTGGCGCACCGATTGCTTTTTTTTTTCCAAAAAAATTATATATGTATATTCCTAAATACATGTCTCATTTAATAAAAAAAATGTATTTTATATGTCAGTCATTCAGATATGTGAAAGGAGAGAAGAGGGGGAACAATGGCAACAACAGGCAGACTAGTATAACATGGTTTGCCTGTGGGAGGCACGAGAGAGGGAGAGAGATGCGTACCCTCACCCTATTACAATAGCTACCCAGGGGCTCCTAAGGCAAGTAGGCCTCCTCAAGTTCTATGAGGAGGCTACTTCCCTAAAGGGCCATGGTTTGTTTTTGAGACATCTTATCCATAGGTGGAATGCTCATCGACATGCTTTCTAGGTTGGTCCTAACCAGTGGTACGCACCCACTGAGGAGGACATATATTTCATTACAGGGCTTTTGAGGAGAGGGGTAGGTTTTCCTTTGTTCCCAGAGGTTCCAGTTGGCTATGCAACATGGAGTCTGTTGGTGTACTCCTAGAGATACATTTCCTCAAGTTAATCATGCTATGGTTCTCATTAGAGTTCATTAGGGTTTTATAAGGGTGGTCCACCATAGGAGGGTTTTCATCAATACCTTCGAAGAGAAACTTAAAAAGGTTTATTGGATGTCAGTTTTTTCGAATGAATAAGCCAGGACTAGGGTTTTAAGCTTATGAATGGAAAGTATTAAACATAATAATAACAATCTCCCTAACTAACCCAATGAATAATCTCAACCTATAATCAAAGTCAATTTATAAAATATGAGGCATTAAGAGTGAATTTATTCTGAAAATTCTTACCACAAGAGTGCATAATGACAAAAATTTCAATAACCGTGCCTTAGGAATTGCAGTTTCAAGTGTTGTTGTAACAATTTTATTTCAAATCACATTTTTATTCATTAATCTTATACTACCCTACCTTAATTTAGATAGAGGAATATCTCTTGTAAGTGTAGGAGTTTTAATGTATCCATGTGCGTAAAAAAATGCTAAACATACTCACACTCAGTTTTCAAGAATAAACTTCAACACATACCAGAGTATGAGAAACCAATTGCTTTATCTGATGTGGTATCAATTGTTGTCAAATAATGAGGAAATAAGGCATGCTGATAATTATTTGAAACCATGATTCAATGGGAGCCACATATTTATGATTTTCCAACTCATACAAATCTTCCAGAACTGGATAATCACTCTCTTGGAGGCATAAGGAATTTGGTGAAAGACAAAATAAAAAACCGTCAATTTCGGGCTCAAATATCTGCTTTTCAGATTGGCAATAATGGTTAAGGGAAATTATATGGTTTTGAGCTTCAACAATAGTTTTAGAACATGCTCCAATCAAATATTTCTCCTTGAATGGTCTTTAAATTAGATCTTCCCAGAGTGAATAGTATGTAATGATAGGAGATGTTTCAAAACTCACCCCTTCCCCCAATGTTGAAGATATATCATTACACTCAGTAAGGGAGTCAATGGGAAGAATATGTGTCTTAAATTATTGTGCAACCCATTGGTTTGAATTAGGCTTTGAGTTATGGTTTGCGTTGAAAAAGCAACAAGAAAATGTGTGTCTAATGTATTTTTCCCTTAAATAAATTAGACAATAAATTGTAATCTTATCTCATAAAAAATTGTATTAGTTAACTAAGTGAGAAAGACTTTGTTAGCTTAATAATTTCGAGTTGAGGGTCAAAGGTTAGGCATCTAGTGTGATTCTATTATTTTGGGGGTCTAGTTGCAGTTAGCACTAGTGTAGTGTGAGTTTAATCAGTTAACTCAAATTAAGTGAGTTAAAATCAGTTTAACTAGTTCTAACTGAGTGATGAGCTAGTGAGAGGTCAAGTGAATTAAATTAGATTTAAATCACAAGTAGTGATCTATCAAGTAACTGATGATTTGATATTATTATTTGCATGCATGTCAAATCTGATGAAGACCCAGTTGAGATAAAGGTTAAAGGGAAGACAACTATCAGTTGTATTATTAGCGAACTACCCAGGTGCAGTTATAAAGCCACAAGATGCCCATGAAGTATTGCGCAATCAAGGAAGGTTGGAATTATTATTTAATAGGGATTTATTTTTCCTATGGATTGCATGAACAAGGAAGGTTGAAGGTGGGCTTAAAATG
The DNA here is from genome assembly GCA_034641835.2 of Pinus albicaulis. Taxonomy (NCBI): domain Eukaryota; kingdom Viridiplantae; phylum Streptophyta; class Pinopsida; order Pinales; family Pinaceae; genus Pinus; species Pinus albicaulis. The sequence goes on from CM076582.1 coordinate 252,233,550, forward strand.
GGCTATGTGTTTGTCCAATTTTCCTAGATCAGTGTGAGATGATTGGTAGAGTGTATGAGGTTCTTGTGAGCACACATGCATTGTATTGTTTCATAATTCCTTGGCTTATTATACAATATTGATAGAGGGGTTTTTAGTAGTTTCTTTCCCCAGGAAAATCTTGTGTTGTGCGATTGATTTACTTCTTTCTCTTACTTGCATTTGATTGAGCGATCATGTTTTATATTCTGCAAATATTGTAGAAGGATTCAATATCTTGTTTTAGTACATTACATGATTAGATTGAATCCATTGGTATAATTTATACATGGTATCAAAGAACTAGGAATCACAATAGTTAATTTCTACATGGTATCAAAGCGCCAGGAATCACAATAGTGGGGAATAAATTGAGTTTGTGTGGAACATTATTCAAATTTGCAAATACATTCTTTAGATCTAACAGCTGACTAGAATGCCTTTCACTGGCTTGAGACTCAAATATGCACTCGAGGGAAATTCAAACTATATTGCATGGAAGGACATGATGGAGGTAGTATTAAAGGATAATGGGTTGAAGGAGTTCAATGACACTGATATTCCTAAACCCAATCAGGCAGATGCTTTGCAACATGAAGCATGGAGGAGGATATTATTAAAGGGAGTTCGATATCATATTGTCTCAAATTTCCATGGCAAGGAAAATCCATATGCTATGTGGAAGGCCTTGAAAGATATGTTTCAAAGCAGCAACGACCACAAAAAATTGGCACTAAAGGACAAGCTCAAGAAAATAAAAATGGAGAAGGGCGACACAATCTAGAAATACTTGACCAAGTTCACTCAATGTCAAGATGAGCTTGGAAGTGTTGGGATAACTGTAGCTGATGATGACTTGGTGAGCCTAGCACTTCTAGGCCTTACCAAGAGCTGGAATAGTTACCAAGACTCTATGAATGGGAGGGAGAAGTTACCAAATTGGGAGTGACTATGGTCGGATTTGGTAAAAGAAGAGTTTCGGCGGAATACCAGGGATGGATCCTCATCCAAGACTGATGATGAGGAAAATTGTGCCTTGGATGGTAAGGCAAAGAAGGGGAAAGGGAAGAATTCCTATTCCAAATCCAACACCAGCAAACAAGGCAAGAAGCTAGAAATGTCAAAGGGGAAATGTTTCAACTGTCATGATCATGGACACTATGCCACAAATTGTCCACAAAAGAAGAAGAACAACAAAAAGGCTCTGGTAGCTGCATCTGTTGAAGCTTTGGCCTCATAGTTTGAGTTGGAATTCTCTCTCATAGCATGCATGGTGTTAACTGTGATGGGATATATGTGGTACTTGGATAGTGGAGAATATTTCCACATGACTGGAAACAAAGAAATCTTTAGTAGCTTGGAGGAGAAGGATCTTTAGATGCACATCGAGATGGGTGATGACGGGAGGTATAGCGCTACTGGGATTAGTACAGTTACTTTTGAGAGATAGTTAGGTAAACCTTTAATATTAAACGATTTCATGCATGTAGCAGGTTTGAAAAAGAATTTAGTTTCAGTTTCTATGTTGGAGGATCTTGGATATGATGTGGTTTTTAGTGAAGGAAAGGCATTCCTTCATCACAAAGCCACAGGACATGTAAAGAGGATTGGGGTTCGTGTGAAGAAACTCTACAAAATTGATGTAGATGGTTGTGTAGAATTGAGCAGTAAAGCAGATGAGGTGGTGAGCTAGGATACTGGTGAGTTATGGAACATGAGGTTGGGTCATCTACACCACAGTGATTTGAGGATCATGCAACATATTTCGACAGCTCTTCCAAAGGGTACACTTGCGCAGATAGACAAATGCAAGGGATGTACCATGGGGAAGTATACAAAGGCCACATTTCATGAGAAGGAGAACAAAGAAGAGACAATCCTTTATAGATTTCACTTAGACATGTGTGGACCATTCTCAACAACTTCCACAACAAAGCACAAGTATTATGTTATTTTTTTTGATGATTTTTCTAGAAAATGTTGTATCTTCTTTCCTAAGAAGAAAGATCAGACGTTCTCCAAGTTTTGTGAGTTCAAAGCATTGGTAGAGAAATATACATGGAAGAATGTGAAGGCTCTAAGGAGTGACAATGGTGGTGGGAATATCTATAATGGATTCAAGAACTTCTACGCCAAAGAAGGAATTCAGAGAGAATTGATTGCACCTCATAACCCACACCAGAATGGGGTTTCAAAAAGGAAGAATAGAATAATTGTGGGAGCAACATGAGCTATGTTACATGATTATGGCCTACCATTGCATCTGTAGGTAGAGGCATGCAAGACACCGATATTTTTGTAGAACCATAGTCCTCATCGAATACTTAGCATGAGTACACTAGAGGAGGATTTTTCAAGTAAGAAACCAGATGTTTCATATTTTAAAATTTTTGGCTCATCTGTTTATTGCCATGTGACCAAATATGCCAAGAAGAATCTAGAACCAACAACAGAGGTTGGGATATTTTTGGGGTACACTGATACTCCCCACAACTATCGAGTGTATTTTCCAGCACACAAGATGAAAATTGTCAGGAGAGATGTTAAATTTGACGAGGAGGAAGCCATGCGATTGTACCTTGAGAGGGAGCTTGACTTGCATGTAGACAAGGAACTCTTAGTTCCAAAGGAAGAACCTCAGGATGTGGAGAAACCATAAGCAAAGGATCATGGAGTGGCAGAAACCAATAATGCAGAGCCATCCACCAGAAATGGTAGGAAGCGCACCAGAGAGGTTGAAAGATTGATGCTAGATGTGAAAAATAATGTAGGTGCACCTACATCACAACACAGGCAGAGAAGGTCCCCGAACAGGTATACTAGATACATGTCTCTTATGAGTGAGTGTATTGTGATAGAACCATCCTCTTTTGAGGAAGCAGTGCAACAACCAACATGGGTTGATGCCATGGTTGAGGAGTATGACTCCATTATTAGAAAAAATGCATGAGAAGTGGTCCCAAGACCAGTGGGGAAGTCAGTGGTTGGATCCAGGTGGATCTACAAGGTGAAGAAAGAAATAGATGGGAGTGTGGATAAATACAAGGCTAGATTTGTGGCTAAAGGATTCTTACAAGTGGATGGGATTGATTATGAGGATAATTTTGCACCGGTTGCAAGGTACTCATCGATTAAATCCATCCTTTCACTCTCAATGTAGATGGGGTGGCAGATACATCATATGGATGTAAAGACAACCTTTCTCAATGGATTTATTGAGGAAGAAGTGTACATTGAGCATCCAAAATGTTTTTATACCTTTGGCAGGGATTCGCATGTGTGCAGACTCAAGAGAGAACTGTATGGGCTGAAGCAAGCACCTTGTGCTTGGTACACCAGGATCGACAACCATTTCACCAAATTGGGCTTCATAAAGAGTGAAGTAGATGCAGACCTATATCATATTGTCGTTGATGGTAAGCTTTTGATTATTGTACTTTCTGTTGATGATCTTATACTGATAGGTGATGAGCATCTAATAACTTATTGTAAGGAGGATCTTGCAAGAGAGTTTGAGATGAAGGACATGGGGCTCTTGCATTATTTCCTTGGCTTGGAAATATGAAAAAAAGATGGGGAGCTATTTGTATCTCAGGAAAATTATGCCAAGGATATTTTGAGGAAGTTTCACACGGAGGGAAGCAAACCCATGGAGACTCCTCTTGTAGGAAACTGGAGGAAGGAAGATGCTACATCAGGTGAGGTAGTGGATGCTACTGTTTACAGGAAGCTTGTGGGTTAACTTATGTATTTGGTGAACACACAGCCAAAAATATGCTACGTAGTTAGCCAACTTAGTCAAGCTATGGTTAAGCCTACCAATATGTTTTGGAAGGAGGGGAAGCATGTTTTGAGATATCTTAGGGGCACTATAAAGTATGGATTATGGTACAAATGGATAGAGGGAGTGAAGCTTTAGGGATTCACCGATGTATATTGGGTAGGAAGTCCATTGGATAGATAGAGCACATCAGGGGGCATCTTTAGCATAGGATCAACAACAGTTTCTTGGTACAGTAGGAAGCAGAGATTAGTTGCACTAAGTTCAGCCGAGGTAGAGTACATGACAACTAGTCAAGCTGCATGCGAGGCCATATGGATGAGGAAGATAATTTTTTGTTTGTTTGGTCATTAGATGGATCCGACGATGATACATTGTGATAACCATAGTTGCATAAAAATATCTGTTAATCCATTATTCCATGATAGGTCCAAGAATATTGAAATCAGTACCACCATCTCATATATTTTGTTCAGAGGCGCATTATGTTGTTGCAGTACATTCCCACGAAGGATGAGGATGCAGACATCTTGTCGAAGGTGTTTGCAAGGAGAAAATTTGAATACCACAAAGGCAAGATCGGGGTAGCTAATAATCCCTTTCTTATTGAGAGGAGTGTTGAAAATCAACAAGAAAATGTGTGCCTAATTTATTTTTCCCTTAAATAAATTAGACAATAAATTGTAATATTATATCATAACAACTTGTATTAGTTAACTAAGTGAGAAAGACTTAGTTAGCTCAAGAATTTCATGTTGAGGGTCAAAGGTGAGGAATGTAGAGTGATTCTATTATTTTGGGGGTCCAGTTGCAGTTAATGAACTAGTGTAGTGTGAGTTTAATCAGTTAACTCAAACTAATTGAGTTAAAATCAGTTTAACTAGTTCTAAATGAGTGATGAGCTAGTGAGAGGTCAAGTGAATTAAATTAGATTTAATTCACAAGTAGTGATCTATCAAGTAACTGATGATTTTCTATTATTAGCTTCATGCATGTCAAATTTGATGAAGACCCATATGAGACAAAGGTTAAAGGGAAGATAACTATCAGTTGTATTATTAGCGAACTTCTCAGGTGCAATTATAAAGCCACAAGATGCCCATGAAGGATTGCACAGTAAAGGAAGGTCGAAATTCCTATTTAATAGAGATTTATTTTTCCTAGATCATTCTAAGATGATTGGTAGAGTGTATGATGTTCCTGTGAGCACACATGTATTGTATTGTTTCATGATTCCTTGGCTTATTATAAAATATAGATAGAGGGTTTTTTTAGCAGTTGCTTTCCCCAGTAAAATCTTGTGTTGTGCAATATTTGATTTAATTCTTTCTCTTACTTGCGTGTGATTGAGCGATCATGTTTTATATTCCTCAAATATTGTAGAAGGATTCAATATCTTGTTTCAGTACATTACATGATTGGATTGAATCCATTGGTATACTTTCTACAGCTTGGGTTAAGGATTAAACTAGGATTTGAATTTGGATTAGGATTTTGATTAGGGTTTTGACTAGACTTAGGTATAGGGTTTGAATTAAGGTTAGGGATAGGACTTGGATTAGGGCTAGGTCTAGGGTTTGAATGAGGGTAGGTGTAGGGTTAGGGTATGGATTAGGATAAGGGCTAGGTTATGTATTAGGGTAAGGTTGAAAAAGTAGCTGGGACCATAGAGGATGATAACTTGATGGTGCATTAGGTTGAAATTGTGGATGTTTTTGTTGTTCAAGTAATTGATTTTGCATGAAAGACTTCCCTGGGGAAGAGGCTACAAACCATTCTTGAGGCCATGGGGATATCTGACTCGAAGAAGACGGCTAAGGAGAGGGCCACTATGTCCATGAAGTATGGTATTCAATTGGAGGAGGACTAAAGGTTTTCCATGGAACTACAAGATTATAAATTCGTTATGGAACCTGCTCAGGATAATAAGAATTAGTCCAAGTATTAAATGGTGATGGGTTTTGATTTATACCTGACCGTTGATTCAATTCCTTACTTGATTTCCTAATTACCTTTACTAATCTTGGTAGTGATGGGAAACATTATGTTGAGTGATCCTCCTCGCAAATTTTGCAAACTTTCATACTTTTAAGTGGGCACTTGCTGAGGAAGTTCTTATTTCTACAGTTGGAGAAAAAAATTAGTAGTGGTTCATCATCCTTATTTTTTTCTTCCTGCAAATCATCCAATTTAAAAATAAAAGAGTTAATAATATTATTTTTATGTTTAAGAAAAATAATAACACTAGAAGGAAAAGACCCTCTAGCGGAGGTTATAAAGGAGGTTTTAGTGTTATAAAATTGGCCAAAATTGTCAAAAAAACATTTTCTACAACATTTGTTTATGGTTATAGAGGTTTGGCGAAGATTTTAATGGAAATTCAACACAACTAAAAAAAATGGGCAGCTGAAGTTTATTATGGATTTTTTTTTCATCGGTGTGCTACTCTGGATTTAATGTACCGGTGCTTACATGTAGAAGGCGCACCGAGGTGGTCAAAGGAGAATGCACTGGGCCGTTAAGGTATAAAACCACACCGGGTGTAGTGTTGGTGATACAACGCACGGGGCCATTCTAATTGGTCTTGGGATTGGTGTGGTGTCCATAGGTCGTATCAACGCACCAGTGTGTAGAATTATAGAAACGCACTGGTGCGCAATATCACACAAATGCACCGAGATTTATAATTGGTATCGGTATTCGTGCAGTGCCCATAGGTCGTACAAATGCACCAGTTTGTAAAGACACATAAACGCCCTGGTGCGTAGTATCACACAAATGCACCGAGATTTATAATTGGTATCGGTATTCATGTGGTTCCCATAGGTCGTAAAAATGCACCAGTGTGTATAGAAAAATAAACGCCCCAGTGCGTAGTATCACACAAACGCACCGAGATTTATACTTGGTATATTCATGTGGTGCCCATAGGTCGTACAACAACATTGGTGTGTATAGACACATAAATGCACCGGTGCATCGTACCGCACAAATGCCTTGATATTTTTAATTGGTTTCGGTATTTTTGCGGTGCCCATAGGTCGTAGAAACGCACCGGTGCTCTTAAGAATACAAACGCACCCGTGTATAGTAATTGACACACACTGATTTTCATTTTGTATTTTTTAGAAACATCGACCTGTGACAGTGCAATTATTGTGATTGTTTTAAATTTATTATTCATCAAAAGTCAACACATATTATAACAATATTCATATTAATTAAATTTTTGTTAATGCATTTGAATGTGATGTTTGGATTACTTTGTTATATCATATCATAATTATTGTGGTTTTTTAAAATTCATTATTCATTAAAAGTCAAGACATATATATCTTATAACAATATTCATATGAATTAAATTTTTATTAGTGCATTTGAGAACGACAATGGAGAACACAATAGAATAAATTAAAACATATTTCATTATATATATATATGAATAAGACATTCTTTTCCATACAAAATGGTACAATTATTGGTATCCCTTTGTCTTTCAATTGGGACACTATGTCCATTACATTAAAGAAAATGTCCGATTTCACAGACATATTTCAAAAAATATAATTCCTTGCTTTGATATCCAAACATAGTGATCATCATTCTTCACTTGAACTGCTGTCACTGCTAGAGCTACTTCCATGACTTGGGTTATTTTCAGGAATGCTTTGTTCACGGTGTTGATTGTTTTCTTCTTCTTCACCTTCCATATACAAACATAAAAATAAATTTTAATGAGTGTATATACATTGGTGAGAATAATGAAAATTGCAATATTAAATAATATACATCGATGTAAATCGAAAAGAAATGACGTACCATTGCAACAATTGACTCATAAACTATACACATTCTTTCAAAACCATGTAACATGCCAACTTTCAAGATTTATCTGTTGGCACAGTTCCATACTTTGTTTCATGCAATTTTTATACCCCATAACAAATCAAATATTTAATATAAAGGATTTTTTTCCTTCTATTAATTATAAACGAAGCTAAGTAAAACAAGATCGATAGATGCATACAAATTACACAATTAAGTTATGATATGCTAACATATACTCACAACCCACATTTAACCCAATTTCAATCAATTCCTCTGATGGTTCTTCTTTGTATGTTAACACCTGTTTGAAGACATTCAATGATGATTTTTGTAAAACAACTTAAAAAATGCAAAAATGAGATCTAGTTAAGTTGTTATAAGGAAGTAACAATTACTCACAAACTTAGATATCAACCCTTTTCTTCCTTTTCGTCCTATTTTATGTGTTGAATGGGTTCCATTTTCTTTTCTTTTCTACAAGAAAATACTTGAAATTAACATTTAATGCTAATTTTTTTATTTATTGTACCTAATGATCGAAAAATACAATGATTACATATTACATTTGAAGCATGTTGTTGTTGAGACGGCTCCTCCTGCGATGCAATTTTGTTCATTTCTTTGACCATCTCCTTATACACCTTTTTGGACATTCCTACTGGCATATTTTTGATATCAGCTCGTTCATCTTTTGAGATTTTCATAATCTTCCTGAAAATGTAACATGACAATAAACTATTTAATTTTTATATTGATATATGAAAAGTAAATATAACAAAAGTGATATTTATAAATAATTCTAGACAAACAATTAAAGGAATATTACTTTTTCATTCCTTCTTTTTTGTTGTTGTACATTTTTGCTATTAAAAGTCTGACATGTCTCATTGACCAATTCTCTGGAAACTCTTCCTATAGTTTAGATAAAATTTGGTTCTTGAAATCATTGGATTAGTTTTTTTATTGTAAGTGGAAAGAACGTCTATACATTTGTTCCACTAGATCCCTCAAAATTTTGTAAAAAATTTTCCCCCTTTCGTTAACCTCCAGCACCACTCCAGATGAGCTAAGGAGCAATTCATTTTCATTTGCATGTTCTATTTTTTCCTTTTCTTAGAACAACATTCCTTTTATGAGTTGTTGGTCCCTGTAGAACATTAAACATATGTGAATTAATAGACTGTTTGACACATGTTATCTAATAATTTTAATTATATTATTAATGAAAATTAAAAAAGAAACTCATATTGGATCGATAGTATTTGTTCATTCACCTGATTCATCCTTTTGCAATTTTTCCATCAAGATTTTACGCTCTTCTGGTCCTAGATCAGAAATAATCTTATCGAGTTTCGTCATTTTATGGCTCTGCATGATACACAGTAAACAATACATATTAGTTAAACTTACATATAGTTCAAAAGTAATATTTTTTTAAATAATTTACAAAGAACTAGCCTTTTTTGCTTTTCTTGATGTGTTATCAGTATTTTTTTTACTTGATCTCTTGTCAGTCATTTCTTTACCAATCTCAAACCTAAACTATATCATTCATTAATATGTTTATGAATAAATTGTCAACTTTTAAAGTAAAAAAAAAATCTCAAGAAACTGGTGCACCATTCATGGTGTACGCACCGACGCCGGTGCGTGGGTGTTTTAGAAACACACTGCAAAAACAGTATAATAGACTGTACGGTGCTCTATGTCAATAAGGAACACCGATGCATTACATGTCAATCACTGCACCGATTAACCATGATAAAATAATAAAAAACGTCCAGTGTTAGTTTTTGTAGCATAAACCGGTGCCATATTTTACATATGGCACACTGATAATTTTTTTTTTTTTAATTCACGCAAGGGCCGACATGGATTGGGATCCGACTATGAAAATCGTCCTGTCGGTTGGATGTATTAGGTCTATATTTAGCAATACAAACCCTATAAATCTAAATTGAAAAGCCCTAATTCTGAAATCACATTTTGAGGGAGAAGAAAGGGAAGAAACAAAAAGAATGTAAGGTTTGTATTTTTTGAAAGTGTTGTTTTTTTTTTCGAAACAAAACGTTTGTGGTGCGCCATAATGAAATAGCACACCGGCTGCATATTTTACAAATGGAGCACTGAGAAAAAATATATATTTTTTAAATTTTTTATCGCAGTACTTTCACAGTGCGCTGGGATAATAGAGCGCACCGGTGCATTCAGGTACACATGGTGCACCGATAAATTTATTTTTAATTTTTTAATTTATGCAAGGGCCGACATGGATTGGGATCCGAATATGCAAGTCATTCTGTGGGTTGGATGTCTTAGGCTTATATTTAGAAATACAAAAACTATAAATATAAATTGAAAATTCCTAATTCTGAAATCTCAGAAAGAGGGAGAAGAAAGGGTAGAAAAAAAAATAATGTAGGGTTTGTTTCTAAAATGGATTTTTTTTGGTGAAACAACACGTTCACGGTGTGCCATAATGAAATAGTGCACCGGTGCCATGTGTTAAATATGGCGCACTCATAAAAACATATTTTTTTAATTTTTATTTTTATCACTGTACTTTCACGGTGCACTGGTATAGCAGAGCACACTGGTGCGCTATGTTATGCAGGGGGCATCGAGGAAAAAAATCTGTTTTTTTTTTTTTTAAATTCACGCAACGGCCGACATGGATTGTGATCCGACTATGCAAGTCGTCCTGTGGGTTGGATGTCTTATGACTATACACAACCCATAAATCTAAATTGAAAAGCCCTAATTATGAAATTACAGAAAGAGGGAGAAGAAAGGGTAGAAACAAAAAAAATCTAGGGTTTTTGTTTGTAAAGATGGATTTTTTATTTTTATTTTTTATTTATTTTATTTTTTTATATTTTATTTTTATTTTTCTGAAAACTGCAGAAAAAGTTTAAAAAAAAAAAAAAAACTTTGATTTTGTTCTTTTACCGCATAAAAAAAACTGCAGAAAATGTAAAAAAAACAATAAACTTTGATTTTTTTCTTTTACTACATAAAAAAAATTGCAGAAAAAGTAAAAAAAAAACAATAAACTTTACTCACATCGTTTGAAATCCTATGCTACAAGGTTTGAATCACCAGAGGTTTGGAATTTTGATTGTCTGAATACTTTTGTTCGAACGTCTTTCCCTGCTCCACAGTGCTCTCGTGCTCTGTTTTCTCTAGGTATGTATCCTGCAAATCTCTGGTTGTTTTTTTTTGTAAAAATAGTGAAATAATGAAAAGTGTTTAGTATTTAAAGAAATGTTTTATGAAATTAGATTTTCGAAAATATTTTGCTGCCCATTTTTCAATTTATCGCCTTTTTTTTCACTTAAAGAAAATAGAGTCGTGTTTTTTTATTTGTGGTTATTCGTCACTGGTTCGTCCCTTAATCAAACCGCACTGGTGCGTCTGAGTATTGAACGACACCAGTGTGCATTACCAAAAATGCATTGGTGCGGTGATCTGTACATTACACACCGAAATTACATTTAGGTGTGTGCGCCAAAATTTATTGTTGTTTTGTTCAAATGCAGGGATAAAATATCATAATTATATGGAATGGACAATTCTTCAAAATCAAGCTCGTTCCATAATATTTCTCAAAATCCTTCGCGGAGTTCTCCCTATCCATCTCGAGATGTAATATTTATTTTAGATTTTATTTATATTTTCACTATCTAATTGAATTTATGTTTTTTACACACGCAGTCAATCATGCATAGCTTAATTAAATTTATAACGTATACAAATTTGCAGGTTCATGCAGATTCAGCATCGAGTTCAGATGCAAAAAATATTCAAACTGCTCCAAAACGTTAGAAGTTCTTATCAGGAGCTACATACTACAAGGTGCATTTGGTAGATGAAAATGGAAAACCGCTTCACCCTACCAATTGTAACAATATTGCATCTTCTAGCCACGATCCCGAGACAATGATGGTAATTATAATTATAATTTTTTGGTATATATATCGATTAATATGTAATTATTTCAACATCAAACCAATTTATAATCATGCAATATTGTCAACGTGGTTACTAATTGATATCATATATTTTGTACTAATCATGTTCAATTTTTTTTTTAATTATTAGGATTCTAGTGATGATGAACGACCTACCTACCATCTTTCGTTGCACCCCACGACAATGTCAAATCTATAGAAGACTTAATTAAGAGAAAAAATCAGAGAGGAATGATACCAAGAATGGTTTAACAACCACCGATTCAATTCCCGCTACGTCTAGATTCACCAATTAGGAATGACTATAGAAATAGTAGTTCTTCACAAGCTGGCAATGGAGGCAATAAAATATAGGTTGGTATGGATGATTACTTAAGGGCTACTACTGCCATGGAGACAATGTTTTTATATGCATTCCAAAACGATGATCAACTAGGGGATGATGCTCATATCGCGGACACCTTTTTCGAAAGCCTTAAATTTGCTTCCACCACCCCTCTCTTTGGACCTGGAGGTTAGTCAAAGTCTACCCAGTTGGGGAAAACGATGTTATTGTACAACTTGAAAGCAAAGTTTGGCTTGTCGAATGCATGTTTCTCGGAACTTTTGAGGTAAGTTACCATAAAGTACTCCCTTATATAAATTTGAAATATAATCAGTACACTACAATGAACATTACAAACGGTAAATTTTATGAACGTTAATAATTATATTGACATTAATGTACATTTATTAATATTTTTTTCCATGATCACCAACTACAGGTTATTCAAAGATAAGGTTCTTCTGAGTGATAATGTCTTGCCTGGTAGCTGTGAAGAGGCAAATAAATTGTTGAAAATGTTGGGTGTTGAGTACATATCATATCATGCATGTCCAAATGATTGTATTCTATATAGAGGAGAATATGCAGACAAAGAGATGTGTCTGAAATGTGGGCATGACAGGTATGATAAATAAAAAAGAGGGGTAAATCACGTCTTGGTCCTCCTTTTAAGATATTGAGGCACATGCCTATAATCCCAAGGATTCAAAGGCTCTTTCTTTACAAATAATTAGCTATGTTGTAGGGATGGCATGCCTCACACAAAAGTGAGTTGGGAGTTATGCGAATCCTAACTGATTCAATAGCCATGAAGCATATAGAGGATACATGGCCTGAAAAATTCAAGGATGAAGTACGAAGTCTACGACTCAGCATAACCATGGATGGCGTCAACCCATATTCCCTCCAGAACACCAACTATTCTATTTGGACTGTAGTAGTGATCAATAACAATATCCCCCCATGGTTGTCTGTGAAGAATGAACATCTTATGTTGGCTCTCATAGTCCCTGGTAGAAGACAAGTGAAGAATATGGATGTCTACTTACAACCACTGGTAGATGAATTGAAGGAATTATGAGATGGGATAAATGTATATGATGTATCAAGACCCATCGCAGCAGAGAGGATTTTTACGTTGTATGGCATATGTGCTTACACAACACATGATTATTTAGGCTTAGGATTTTTCTCTAGTAAATTACATGTTTGATTTATTGATTTGTTTATATACGTAACAATATTCTTTCACATATTAGTTATTTAATTCGTTGTAATATTTGTTCTGTTCTTCATGATATTCTTTAACGTGCCATGCATATTAATTAATTTATACAAATATAATCTAGCAGGTCTTGTAACAAAAGGGTATTTTGGATGTAAATGTTGTGGACCTTCTCTGAAAGCTAGATGGTCCAAGGACCTACAAAAGCCAATGTATAATTGCTCCAGGGAATTCCTACCAGAGAACACCCTTATAGAGAGCAGCATTCGCTTTCACAGGTAAATGAGAGATAACCCAAAGGCCTCCAATAATGACACCAACTGAATGGCTTAGAACATATGAGAGAGAGAAGGAGAAGGAGTTCATAGAAATGTTAGATTCAAATGGGGAGCCTATGTTCGATGATCCATATTTCTTCGAAACCTATGTTCGATGATCCAAATTTCTTCGACACCTATGATGATCTAGATTTCTTCTTAGAGAGGTACATGAAGAAATTGAAAGTTTTTGTTGGAAAAAGGGAAAAAACTGAGGGGTCTATGGCAAAGGGGTACATATCATATGATTCTTTCTATTATGCTAGTGAGTACATCAAGCAGATCAACAACAAACTAGGTGCAGTGATTTGGGACGATGAAAGGGATGAAGACAAAAGAGAAGGGGAGTTGGTTCAAGCGACTTATAATTTTTCAAATTTACAAAAAGTAATTAATATTCATGTTGAATTTCGATATAATGTATATTTTGATCTCTAAGTACTATATAATGTTGGTTTGATTTCATCAGCAAATGCAGAAATTGAAGCAATCAATAAATTCGTTCTTTACAATTCTGAAGCAACACAACCATGGGTCGAATTGTACGAACAAAAGAGGATGAAATGTTATAGTGACAGGAAAGAATTCAGATAGTTGAATGGTAGAAGTGTGCCTTATCCTGATCATTTAAAAGAAAATATGCCAAAAATATTCCCCAACAGTTGGGTTGCTAACCAAGTCAGAGAGAAATATGGTGCTACCGGTCGTTACCCGCATGCTGAAGAGGATGCACTAAACATAGGGATTGGGTGCAGAAACTCAGTAATAATATTTTTAATTTATATGTAAATTTGAAACTTATATTAAGACATCTGCATTTCATATTTTAACTGTTGGGTTATTATAAGACACATGACACTATGATTTTTTTAAATTTTTTTTATAATAGGTGCATTTGTTCCCATCTATGTGGGCATATGGACACCATTTTCGCACAGAAAATGCCGATGCTGGAAACATCACACAAGACTATGGAGTGGAAGTCGAGTTCGATCAATCTAGTCGATCTAGCCACCGTTTTCAAAATCTAGTACGAGGGACGTTAGGTTAGGTCGGAAAGGTACAAGAGACCATTGAAGTGGATTTCTATTCTTTCCAATGTGTTATTTTTAGGTGCAAGTGGTGGGACACCTTTGATCGGAATAATGTAAAGGAATATCGTGATAGTAGGCTGATATGTATCAACTCTAGAAATATGTGGGATGAAGCTAAGGAGCCCTATGTTTTCCCTAAACACTGCAACCAGGTGTTTTTTTACCTAGATGTGTTGGATAGGGATTGGTGGTTCGTATTGACACATGACCCTAGATCAAAACATATTTTTGAGAACAATAGTGTTATTGATCCAGGTGGATATCGGTGGCCACCCACCTATTCCATTTGGACTAGCACCATCAATTCTTGCAGCTCTTCACATTCAGCACAACTTACTATTTTTAGCAGGTTTTCGGGTCCTCCACTCCCGGAGCCGTTTTGGGGCCTTAATGATCCAGGTGGATATTGATGGCCACCCACCTATTCCATTTGAACCCCCACCATCAGTTCTTTCAATTTTCAAGTTGCAACAAAACTTACTATTTTTAGCAGTTTTTTGGGTCCTGAACTTTCGGAGCCATTTTGAGGCCCTAAACGATGTTTTTTGGGAAAACGAAGAGCAACATGGGTCCATGGACCGATGTTTCTTGTTCAAAAGTTGTATTCGGATAGATATTTCTAACGAGCTATTGAGCACTTCAAACGGAGATCGGATGCCAAAGTTACGCCCCTGGGAAGTTGAACCACCAATTTACCCAAACGGGCGCCCACAATTTTGGCGCCTCATCTCCTACGGTTAGGTTTTTGGACGTTTTGGATTCTACATTGTTTCTCAACAATAAATAGGCCCTCGAGCCTCATTGTAACACAGTTTAGAGGTCTGTAGCCATCACATCTCTTCTCAGAGATTCGCTACCAACACCCTAGCTATTTTATTTCCATTATGTCTGTAAGCATATTTCTGTTATTTGATATTAATGAAATGAAGTGTTATTTCCGCTGCATCTCTGTATTTATGGTTATATGTTTATTCTGTTGCGTTCCTGCATAAATTCGGATCAGTAGTATCAGAGCGGGTCTGCTCTTTCTCTGTTTTTCTTTGCATGTCCCCAACGCGGTCAGGGTGTAAGGAGTTAGGGCTCGATCTGGTTGAACCCTTGCAAGATTAGCCTCGCGAACCCCGACGACCTCCCATGGTGGAAGAAAAGAAAGACGAGGGAGCAGGAGATCCTATCAAAATATTGCTCGAGGAGGCCCTCGAGAAATAAAGGAACGCGATGATGGACAACTTTGCTCAAATCCTTCAACGATTGCTCACACATGGCGCATCTGCATCCAACAACCACTCTGGAGGCGCCACTCCCTTCAAGGTACAGGTAAACTTTGAAATTACTATATTTGAAGGAAAAATAGATGCAGATGCCGTAGATAGATGGTTAAATTTGTTGGAAGGGTATTTCTCGGTCCATGACTTCTCTGACCGAGAAAAGATTATTTTTGCACTCCTCAAAGCTGCCCCCCATGTCAAAGACTGGTGGGAAACCTACCATGAGAAAGAGGGTGAAGGGGAACCCTCTTTGTTCTCAGCCACACCCACTTGGAATTCATTCCGAGATGGCATCAAGGAACAATATTATCCCGTGGGGAGCTATGAGGACAAATACATCCAATGGACCACGCTGCAGCAACAAAAGGATCAAGATGTGCACGAACTGACGAATCTGTTTCATACCTTGCACACAAAGTTGGGTATTAAAGATTTGGAGAGACATTTGGTGCTCAAGTACCGTGGCTGTCTGCATAAACACATTCAAGAGGAAATGGAGTTCCTCAACATTACATCGCTTGGAACGACATATCGCTATGCCGCAAAGATCGAGCAGAAATTTAAGCAGAAGAAGTGAGACTTTGGATCTGCGAATCCGAAAGGTGCCCCCGAACCGAAGAACAAGGGGCAAGGCCAAAGCAATGTGACTCAGAGCAACACCACAAATCCAAATAAGGACACAGGGAAGTGGTGTGAATTTCATAATAGCCCCACTCACAGCACAAACGAGTGTCGGGCCAAACAGTATTTGGTGGCCGAACTAAAGGCACCCGAATTAGATGCATTTTCTGATCCTGAGTTAGAACCAGACAAAGGCAATGACAAAGGGAAGTAGATCATTGATGCAGATCCCAGTGCTATTGTTGCCACCACTAAGATCCAGAGGGAGGGTCCAGAGGATCCAGAGGAGGGGGAGCGCCTCTTCCAGTCGCAGATGTGGGTGAAGGGTTCTCCGCTGCAATTTCTCGTCGATAGCGAAAGCCAAAAGAACCTCATTTCAGCAGAGGTCGTGAAGCAGCTCGGCCTACCTACCATAACACACCTACAGCCGTATACCATCAGGTGGCTCCACCCAGGGAGAGATCTCCGCATCCGCCAGAAGTGCCGCCTTCCGTACAGTATCAAGCCATTCACGAATGAGGTATTGTGTGATGTTGCTCCTCTTGATGTAGCTGATGTATTATTGGCCCAACCATACTTGTGCAGGCGTCATGCTGTGTATGAGTCTAGGCCTCGTGCTGTTATTATTACTTTGGGAAATAACTTGTACAGGATACCGGAGGTAGCACCGCCTCCTTTCATCTCTTTAACTACTGCATAAAAACGCAGTAAGATTGTTTCCCAAACCAGAAAATTCATTTTCCTTACAACTCACTCACAGGGAAAGAAAAATATTGTGGCCACAACCTCGAAACAGGGCTCCCTTGCACGGCTGCAGCAGATGGACAAAGTCATGGAGGAATACGAGGAAGTTTTCACCTCACTCATAGAGGTTCCTCTACACTGTCAGGACAAGCACTCCATTGATCTGACTCCCAATGCACCATCGCCTGATGTTGCCATACATCCTGCAACCACACATACAGAATCCAAACATGTACTGTCTGAGGCTGATAAAGAAACCAAATTTACTAAATGCATCCAGCATGTCCACCCGCAGATCCTTGACATCTTCAACACATCTAATACTTAGTTCAACAAAATTTGCCTCATCTCATGGAGGATCTCAACGCAATGGGGACCATTGCTTCCTAAGGAGGGAGGAATGATCCATGTGGATATCGGTGGCCACCCACCTATTCCATTTGGACTAGCACCATCAATTCTTGCATCTCTTCACATTCAGCACAACTTACTATTTTTAGTAGGTTTTCAGGTCCTCCACTCTCGGAGCCGTTTTTGGGCCTTAATGATCCAGGTGGATATTGGTGGCCACCCACCTATTCCATTTGAACCCCCACCATCAGTTCTTTCAATTTTCAAGTTGCAACAAAACTTACTATTTTTAGCAGTTTTTTGGGTCCTGAACTTCCGGAGCTGTTTTGAGGCCCTAAACGACGTTTTTTGGGAAAATAGAGAGCAACATGGGTCCATGGACCTATGTTGCTCATTTAAAAGTTATACTCCTCGGATAGATCTTTCTAATGAGCTATTTAGCGTGTCAAATGGAGATCGAATGCCAAAGTTACGCCCCCGGGAAGTTGAACCACCAATTTACCCAAACGGGCGCCCACAATTTTGGCGCCTCATCTCCTACGGTTAGGTTTTTGGACGTTTTGGATTATACATTGTTTCTCAACAATAAATAGGCCCTCGAGCCTCATTGTAACACAGTTTAGAGGTCTGTAGCCATCACATCTCTTCTCAGAGATTCGATACCAGCACCCTAGCTATTTTATTTCCATTATGCCTGTAAGCATATTTCTGTTATTTGATATTAATGAAATGAAGTGTTATTTCCACCGCATCTCTGTATTTATGGTTATATGTTTATTCTGTTGCGTTCCTGCATAAATCCGGATCAGTTATCATGCCATGCGCGCTGGAAGATAATGAGGGTTTTCATGAGAACCAAGAGTGATATGGTACATGTGTTATTTCATCAATATTTATACTTTTAAAGATGGGTTTTTCGAAACATTATAATATGTATTTTGAATTAATTGGTAATTTGCATTGTGTTAATGTTAAAATCAATAATTCACTTGATAATTTGCAATTATGTTGATCTCAAAAACAATGGTGTACTGTATAAATTAGTTCTTTTTTTTGTATCTAAGATCATAATAAAATAATAATAATTCTAAAGTACATGAATTTATTTGCATTATTTTCTAAACTTTATTATGTTACAATAAATCATGTTATTCTAGATTTATTATTTTACAATTATTTAAAATTTACAAATTTAGAAATTTTAATAAATTCATTTCACATTAATACAATTAAAATTTTACAAATATTTTACAATTATGATTAAAATTAGAATTAGAATTTTACAATTTCACATACAATCACAATTACAATTTTAGAATTTTACATACAATTACAATCAATTCAAAATAATACAATTAAAATTTTACAAATATTTTAAATACAATTAGAATTACAATTACAATTACAATTTTACAATTTCACGTACAATTACAATTACAATTTTAGAATTTTACATTACAATCACAATTTTACAAATTAAAAAATTACAATTACAATTACAGTTTTACAAATTTACATATATACCATTACAATTACAATTTTAGAATTTTGCATACAATTAGAATTACAAATATTACAATTTTACAATATCATGATCATTTAGTATTAAATTAATTAATAAACATCACATTCATGATAACCATCATACAAACATCATATTTGACTAAAAAACATATTCAAAATCGCTAACATCATCGTGATCATGATCATCTAACAAAACATAATTAAAAATATATATTAACATCATCCCAACACAAACCTCAAATATACATCTCATGTCAAATAACTCATGTTATCATATACACATCTATCTGCAAGCTGCACATTAAATGAACATATCTAACATGACCTAACAATATGCACATCATGATGATCACCAACATGTAAATTAAGTACAATTGCAACATGAACATAAAATACATGAACCATATACATATATAACTGAATAATGTTAAAAATATACAACTGTAATATAAATGTCATGGATCAGCTGGTGGTAGTACAACATCAATATCAGTACTAGTGGAGGCATGCTTAGTCAATGGTGCAGCCTCGATGGTCGATGGTCCAACCTGCTCATGATCATGAGTACTGATGGATGCTGTAGGCTGCTGACTGGACGTGGCCGATGGTCCAGCCTCATATCCATGATGACTGCTGTTGGATGTGCGAGGTGAACAATCATGAGATGAAGAGTCACTACTCATGGACTGTCCATCACCTGCTGTGTCTCGACCACACTTATAACGTTCAACAATCCTCGTCAGTCGCATAAAAGCTGTCGTAACTCCTATGACATGCCGCATTAGGCTGTACATGTCACACGACATGCCTCTCCACATCTATAATAGCCTATCATCGGCCTTTATGTCTCTGTAATGAGCGGGCCTGATGCCCATCTCAACAATCAATGCACTGTGTTGGTCGCCAAACTCCATCCGATATCTAAGATCAAGTCAACCCCGCCTAGCACCAGCCTCCTGATGATCCTCAGCATCTGACATGCCATGATCATCATCAGGATCCAAACCTAGATCATGTGGTGGTGCCGACATCTCCTGGCCATCAAAAGAGCCAATGTCTGCTAAATATATACAAGTACACAACAATAATTAGACAATTTCATTACACAATTTAATAAAAACAAAAATAAAATTCTAGAATAAATTTAAATATATAAAATAGTAATATTACCTCTATCTTCTGGTGGCTCATCAACTGTGAAGAGGATGTTGGCACACCCTCGCCAATCCAAACCCACGTAAGGACAGAGGACCATAACGAAGGGATTCTCATCAACATTGGCTAGCAACTCCAGTGCATCCTGCGATATTCTCGTGAAAAACTTAGTGTCACCCCTCTTGGGAATCATCTGCCCCCATATGTGCATACGTGCCTCAAACGTCGTCCCATGAGGCTGCCGAAGAAAAGTTAGGCCTCATCTCTGGAAACCTCTCAAAAAATAAACAAAAAATATCTGAGGAAAAAGGGAAGTTCAACCTCCCTTGTGCATGAGCATGACATCTATCTAAGGCTGTATAGAACTGCCACAAAAAAATGGCAGACCACCTAACAAGTCGTGGCTCCTGTACTAAAGAAACAACATAATATAGAAGCGAGAAACTAATGCGTTGCCCGTCATTGGTGTTGTGAGAAATGGTTGAAATGATAAGTGAGAGACACTGCACCTCCTCCCTAACAAATGCACCAATACATAACTGACCTCTAGCAACTTGAAACTCTGCAGGAGATAGTACATTTTCTCCAATGTATCTCTGGGAGTAAACTAATTGAATCCCTGCTACACAGCCAGCCGGAACCTCTAGGAATGAGGGAAAATCCACCCCTCTCCTTGATAGCCCTGTAATGAAGTATATATCCTCCTCAGTGGGCGTGTACCATTGTTTGATACCAACTCGGAAAGCTTGTTGTTGGGCATTCCGCCTTTGGATAAGATGTCTAAAAAAAAAACTATGGCCCTTTAGGGAAGTAGCCTCCTCATAGAACTTGAGGAGGCCTACCTGCCTTAGGAACCCCTGTGTAGCTACTGTAATAGGGCAAGGGTACGCATATCTCTCCCTCTCTCGTGCCTCCCACAGGCGAACCATGTTATACTGCTCCTCCTATTGTTGTTGTTGTTCCCCCTCTTCTCTCCTTTCACGTCTCTGAATGATTGACATATTAAGCACACTTTTTTTATTAAATGAGACATGTATTTAGAAATGTACATATATAATTTTTTTTTTTGAAAACAAAATAAAAAAACAGTCGATGTTCCAAAAACACAGTCACGCACCGGTCCTGGTGCATATTTCTATGGAGCGCACTGGCCTCGGTGCCCCTAATAATATTAAGCGCCCTGAGGACAGTGCTCCCAAAAATTTTATATCGCACCGTTGACTATGTATGGTGCTAGGAGGGCGGTGCACTAATGAAACTCTACGCCCTGGCTCTACGCCCTGGGGCATATACCTAAGTCAGTGGACCGACCTCCTGCCATCGTGACATAGTGAACGGTGCGGCCTTTTACAAGGTCGCACCGTTGACACAGGTGAAATACGGAAAGCTGTGCATTGACAAAAATAGCCGTCCTGGGGCTGCTATTTTCGTCAATGCACTGAGTCGCAACGATTCCACAAGGTCAACGGTGCGGCCGGATAACTCACCACACTGTACTTTAAAAAAATAAAATAAAATAACACGGTATGCCTTCGGTACCGCCCCGAAATCGGTGCGGATATCGTTAGCACCGATTTACCAGGCCGCACCTTTGACAATGTGGAATAGCGGCAACATAGTGCGTTGACAACATTACCCGCCCCAGGGTGGATAATTTAGTCAACGCACCATGGTGCCGCTATTCAACATTGTCAATGGTGCAGCCTGGTAAACGACCACACCACACTTTTTAAATTTTTTAAAAATAACATGGTGCACCTATTGGTACTGCCCTAGAACCAGTGCGGATACCATTAGCACTGGCTATGGTGCTGCCTGTAAATTTACAGGAAGCACCACAAATCGGTGTGAGCCGAACGGCTCGAGCGCACCGCGCGACAATTTTATTTTTTTCCTTTTAAATGGTTAATTTTAAGGTTATTTGAAATTATAATTTTCTAAAAGGATTAATTATGGAAAAACAAGAAAAATACTTGTACATTTTCTCATCGAGGAGGCATATTGGTTGTAAAATTTTCAAAAGAAAAATTGTCCACCGTTTCGCAAAATTCAAGTTGGAGATTGGTGGGTAATGCACAACAACAGTGTGTGCAATGAGTGTAATGGGAGCACCGATGTCAGGGTGCCTCAGACAAGGATAAATTGCACCAGTGCTTGAGAGCTCTATAGCACTGACAAAAGTGAAAAATGTGGTTTTTTGGCCGTAATTTTTTTTTTATTTAACCCTATTCCGGTGCTTGGGATTTTATAGGCACACCAGTGCATTTGCTTCATTCCGCACTGGGTGGTTTCTGTTTTCGTGTGCTTTTTATGAGGCACTGGTGTGGACGGTTCATAAAGCACCGGTGCGCTACAGTAATACAATGCACCGAGAGGGTGCGTACGGAGCGCACGGTGTCTGGTGTGACAATTTTTTGTGCGGTTTTTTGGCCGTAATTTTTTTTTTATTTAGCCCCGTTCTGGTGCGCGAGGTTTTATGGACGCATTGGTGCATTTTCATCATTCTGCGCTGGGTGGTTTTTGTTATGAGGCACTAGTGCATATGCTCTGTAAATTACTGGGTTGCTACAGTAGTAAAATGCACCAGGGGGGTGTCTATAGAGTGCATGGTGTCTGGTGTGCCAATGTTTTGTGCCATTTTTTGGCGTATTTTTTTTATTTAACATCGTTTCGGTGCGTGGGGTTTATGGGCGTACCGGTGCATTTTTGTCATTCCATGCCAGGCAGTTTCTGTTTTCGCATGCTTTTTATGAAGCACTGGTGCGGATTCTCTGTAAAGCACTGGGGCGCTACAGTAATAAAAAGCACCTGGGTGCTACAATAATAAAACGCATTGGGCAGGTGTGTATGGAGCACACGATGTCCGGTGTGCCAATGTTTTGTGTGGTTTTTTGGCCATATTTTTTTTTTATTTAACCTCGTTTCGGTGTGCAGGGTTTATGGGCACACTGGTGCGTTTTCTTCATTCCGCAGCGATTTCTGTTTTCACGCGCTTTTTATGAGGTACTGATGCGGAAGTGTTGTAAAGGACCGGTGCGCTACAAAAATAAAACGCACCAGACGAGTGTGTACGGAGCGCATGGTGTCTAGTGTACCAATGTTTTGTGCGCACCGGTGCTTTCTCATGTTCAATGCATCGGTGCGTTTTATGGTGGTAAGCACACGAGACGAAATACATTTGCAAACACCTCCGCCCGCCAACCTCCTCTAGTAACCTCTGCTAGAAACGGGTGTCTGGGGTATTTTTATAAGGGGTTCCTCAAAAACATCCGCTAGAGGGTCTTTTCCTTGTAGTATAATTTTTTCACTCGTAAGTTTTCTATTGGATGATTTGTATATCTCCTCAACAACATCAAAACTCCTCATTGAAAGGTTCCTCCAAATACCAATTTTTTGTTCAATAAGAAAGTTGGTATATTATGTGAGAATAATGGTAAGTATATATATAAGAGTTGTTCTTAAAACACCTTAAAAATAAATTCCTTTAAAAGAAATGTACAGGAAAGAAGCAAATTCAAAGAACAAAAACTTGCAAGAGAAACTAGGTAAATAGCAAACCAAACTGCAACATGTCACCAAGGTCAATCCCCTAAGCGCCTCCCCGGAAACGGTGCCAAAATCTTGGGTGTGGTAAATGTTCAAATAATGGGCCAACTTTTAATTTCAATCCGAGGTCCATCGACTTCAAGGCACAACACTGGAAATTCTAGAGAATGACTACAACAACCTGCAAAACAAAACCCTAGACTATCTTGCACATTAATCTCTTTATAGATTCCTGCAATCAATGATCAATTCAAATCCCACACTCAAAAGAACTATTTAGAAACAAACCCTTAGCTATTACCACACCAATCTTGCATATGAAATCATTTGAAAGAAAACCTGAGCTATCAATCAACTATAAAGTGAAACCATAGTTAATGAGAATAAAAAAACAAACCCTAACTACAGAAAAAAGAGAAAATCCTAGCTATTGATCAATGTAGAAACTTGAGCATTTACTTCTATCTATATTAAGAAAACCCAATGTCAAAAAAATTTCCAAGAGAAAAGCAATTAAAATTTTGGGCAGTCCACTCACTGTAAATTAAATTCAATCTGCAAATAACCAGACCTTTAATCAAATGGCAAGACTGGAAACATTATGTAGATATTTCATCAATACTTGCATGAGTGAAAATGAAGATCAAGATACCTTATAATCCCAATTAAAATCAATATATTGAAACCAAGTATTTAGAAAAGCTACATGACCATAGTATTAAAGATACACCTCAACATAATGTAGACATCCACTTGAGGAAGGTACACCAATATCTAGTACTCAACTATCTTGAGGAGATACAAGAACGTGATATTAAAGATACATATAAGATCCCTATGAATAAATGCTAAAAAGAGGCTATAGGTACATATTGTAAATACTCATTTCAATACCCTATAGCCAACTAAAAATATAGTTTTAGAAATACATAGAAATACCCTGTAGAAAAAGAGTTAAAAAAACCATAGGGATATGATGCTAATTGATCCAGGGGATCAAAAAAGTGCTCGAAAATGAAAGTGCCGAAAAATGCCCGAAACTAGGTCCATATCGGAGTGCTCGTTATTCTGAATCCAACGCCACTTGAATCACTAAAAACCAATATCATATTCTCATGTTATGATGTTATGATTGTTTGGGTTAACAAATAGACAAAATTTGTAGGTGTGATGATTGGGCTGTTTGTACTGCTAACGTCAACATGATGATTGGGTATACAATCGAAAGGAAGACCAATGTGGCCTTGATAAGTGTCACTTTGTAGCTCTCCCATTTGCTTGCTTCTGACTGGGTGATGTCAGTTTTTGTGGTCCAATTGGAGGATGCCACGTGGCCCAACTAGAGGCTGCCACGTGGCACCTTGAGGTTGGGTAAAATTATTGTGGTTCAAACCGCAGGCCTAGTGGGATCGAACCCATGACCTGCCAAACAACAACACCGAGCTCTACTACTACACCTCTCAAATGTTTTTTAACATATATTTCTCCAAATTATTTTAAATTTTATGCAAATGTGCGTTGGGGGAGAAGGGTCAGGACTAAGCCTTGGCCCCTAGTTGTTGACATACCACAAGACCGTGGCAAAGGGGCGACGAAAGAGGAGATCGGGGACTGGTCTTGGCCCATAGTCATATCATCATCCATTGGACCAAGCACCAAGGATGAGGGAGCTGGAGGAGGGAGCGAGGCTCTAGACCCTATCCCCAAGTCATATGGTAACATATGAGACCACAAGCGAGTGCTAAACAGGTGGAGTGGAACTTTAGGCTCTGGCCCCGGTCTCGTGGTAGCCATATAACCATCGACAAAGATGGCTAGGGCTACAACGGTCGGGGTGGGCTGCTAGCCCCGACCCCCAATCCTATGGCAGCATATGGCCGCAACCGTCGGTGTTTGGTGCGGAGTGGTGCAGGCGGGAAGTTAGCCTAGACCTCAGCCACATGGGCCAACATGACTGAAGGCGGGGCCTAAATTCAGGAGTGGGGGTTAATGGGAAAATTAACTGTCTGGAAATTTGCACTGTTCAACACGAATCCCACTGGTGCTAGGTGAAATTGTTGCTCAACGGGCTGCAGAAGGGAAAAATATGTATGACAGTTAGCCATTTTTGACAGTTTGTAGAATAGCTAGAAGAAAATATTTGGAGAGGCATAACTTGATGAGTTTTTGGCCTTTTTGAGCCAAAAAAGAGCCCAGATAGGGATTTTTCGGTCTTCTGAAGCCATTGGAAGCATTAGTTTTGCATTCTAAGCATTATAAATCTAAGTAATTACATGTTTGAGCACATAATTGAACATGCCCAACATTGGAAGCTGGACCCGAAGATGTATCCCAGGAGGGATGAACTCCATTATCAATTTATTTTCTATGTATGGTTCATTTGTCTCTATTTGTTTTCTTCAAACCAAATCTTAAACACTAAAAATTAATGTGCTTTTGTAACTTGATCCATTTCCCTTAAGACATAAATTTACTTGAAAATTTTCAATAAAACTTCAAGTTTTTAAACACAAATCAGTTTAGTATCAGAGCTCTAGTTATTTTTAAGGTTAGATTTTGTTTGAAAGTGTTTTCTGATGCTTACAAGGTTAAACCTAAAAAGAAGAGAAGGAGTGCTTGAAGAACCAAATCCTTAAGTTGGTGCAAGGAAGTCACAAACACATCAAAATTCACTAGTCATGGCACATGAAGAAGGGCATGAGCTGATGTCTGAGGATGAGAGAGATTATAGAAAGGATTTCTTTGAAATGTATGAAATGGTGAAAGCTTTGTTTGAAGAAAGGAATACAAGGTTGCAAAGAGAGAGCTCAAATCCAAAAAAAGGTAATGGAGGAAATGGGAGTAAACCACCACCTATACCTCCACTTCCATCTTCACCTTCATCTTTTTATACTTCAAACCTTTCACATACTCCTCCAAGGTCTCCAAAGGGACATGCTAAAACTCTTTTGTTAAAACTTGATGTAAAATTTGAATTGCCTATGTACAATGGAGAGGGAAATGCTGAAAAGTTCGATAATTGGTTCCGTTAGATTTAATTTTATTGTAGGATTCAAAGGATCAAATATGAGGAGACTAAAATCCATATTGATTCTCTATGATTGGAAAATGCATCTCTAATTTGGTGGGAGGCCAAAACTCAAGAAGACCTAAAGAAAAGTGGTAAAATTATCTCTTCTTGGAATGATTTTGTAGCTGCATTAAGAAGGAAATTTTATCCATTAGCTTATATGCAAAAGGCCATTATGGATTGGAAAAATTTTAGACAAGTCAAAGGTCAAAGTGTTCAAAGTTATACACAAGAATTTAGAAGAAGAGTTTTAATCTTGGGTATAGATTTATCTTCACAAGACACTCTCCTTAAATTAATTGGTGGATTACATAGCTATTTGAGACATACAATTCTCATGTTTAACCCTACTAATCTAGATGACGTATGTGTTTAGGAAACTCATTTAGAAACAAGAGGGAAAAATTTTCCTCAAGAGAATAGAAAGAATCCATTAAATTCTGGAGACAATGGAAAGGGGAATTTCAAAGGCAAGGGAAAAAAAATGCTTCAGTCAAGAAGGAGGGAGAAAAGCTCACATGAAAACATTGCTCAAAAGAAGGCCATGATGAATACCATTGTTGGAAATTACATCCAGAGTTAAGACCGAAAAAATTTAACAAGGGGAAACAAAAGACTCCTGCAACAACTCAACAAGATCTAAGATTTGATTCCGGTGATGAGACCAAAATCACAGCCATGGGATTGAAAGGTAATGATTCTATTGCAAGTACTAGTTCTTCTAGTAAGCTCATTGAAACTCAAAATGATAATTAAAGAATTGGGTTTTTCCATATTAGAGTCACCTAAAAGCATAAAAAAGTAGACACTTTGTTTGATAGTGGATCCCAAGCCAACCTTATTTTAGAATACATTGTCAAGAAACTAAATTTGGAAAATATTCCTCATATTAAACCTTATCCTTTGGGTTGGGTACGTGACAATGGCAAATTGCAAGTGACAATAAAATGCAAACTTAAATTCTCCATCACTACAAACTTTATTGATGACATAGAGCTTGATGTTGTTCCAATTGGCATATGTGGTATTTTTTTGGGGAGTCCATACTCATATGACAAGAAAGCCATATTTTATCGCCATGAAAACAAGTATCATTTGTTTATAGAGGAAATTGAGTATATTGTTAGAGCACATTGCAAGAAAATGAATTTGTCTCTTGTAAGTGCTGGACAAATGAAGAGGCTTGTAAATTGTAGTAAGAATTTTGTATTGTTTGATGTAGCATAATTTGACTGAGCTAAAAGCAAAGAGAGGTTCTAAGTAATTCAAGGTTGTTGAGAAACAATTATTAAAATTCAAAAAGAGTTGCAACATGTTCAAAAATATGACCACAAACTCAATGGGAACTCATCATCATATGTTGCAGGGCATAATTCTCAGATAAGGGAGCTCTGTAACAAGCACGACATCCTCTCCAATATTTTTGTTACATCCATTCGAGGAGACTGGTCCATTGGGTTTAACGATCAAGAAAACACCTTATTCATGGAATTTATTCAAATGCATATTTCTGAAGGGAACTCAACAACTTCCTTAGCTATAAATAATTCTATTCTGGAGGTGGTGAGAAACAAGGAATCAAAGTATGCACCAAGAATGGCTATTGCTGAAAATTACAAAACCTTAAATTTCCCTAGCCTTGGTTTTGATAATTGGTTCTCAGGAGCGTATTTTAAAATATGAAGAAGAATTGAGAGACACCATGAGAAAATTTTACAATGTGAACATCAGTTAAACTTGCTAAGGAAGGAAGGCATCATGAGTGGGTGTTTCTCGTATTTTTATTTCTAGTGGTGAAGCATTTCAAGATCAAAATGAAGATAGCTATTATAGGTGCAACACATGAGAAAAATATTAGTTATTTCTAGAGTTCGATCAATTAACAAATAGTTATTTTCAACTTTTCTTGAGTATTCCAGACAGAAGATCTATGAGTAATCATATATGATCTGTGGGAGATCATATTTTCATAGGCATTTAAAATTTAAAAGAGTTAAGAAAGTATGTTGATGTGAATGAGAAGTTGAAGTTCAGAAAACGCAGACATTCCCAGCACAAGAATCTCTGGCTCAATTGCGGGAAAATGGAGAACAATTTCAAAAATCCGCGACATGGGTTTTTTTGCAGAGTGACCCCAATTGACTTCAACGCGAAAATTGTTCAAAAATTCAAAGAGGTTTAAGACATTTAGTCAGTTATTCAAAGTCCCTCTTTCCTTTGTGTTGCCATCTCCTACAACCCCGATGCGATCATCGCAACATCGCCCATCGCATTATCGAAATTTCCACAGCGCTTAACTCCGCCGTCCATCTTCCGCCGATGCGATAATCCTCCATCGCATCACGTGATCACACCACCCTCTAGTGTTTAATTCCTTCTTCCCATTTTCCGCCAATGCGATCATCACACCATCACACATCGCATCACATTCGCCCCTCACTTCATCGCTCATCGCATATCGCGATTTCCTCTGCCCGAAACATTCCTGCTCCTCTTACGCTTGCGATTGCGATTCCCTTGGCCCACCATTTCTCTTTCCACTCTTTTCAAAGGAAAAAGGGTTTTTCTCCATGAATGAGGCATATTTGTTTGGTTGTTAAAAGGGTTTTCTTCAGCAAAAGGAAAAGGTGCTCTTAAAGGCTATGAGCAAGAGTAAAGACAGAAATCACTTCTGCACCAGCCCATGAACGACAACAAACAATAAATGTGGCAATAAACTGGTTCCGGATTTGTTTTCTTTCCATTGGCTGGAGTAAAAGTAATAGATAATACTTCCAGATGGTCGAGTGTATAGTTTCCTCTCTTTCAGAGGGAGAAGACTATACTCATATCCCATTTGAACGGGTAGACAACAAAGGAAGCCTTTCAAAATCCTGAATTTCTGACAGTAACATCAAAATTAATATATGGAGGTTTTGTCATCGTACTCAAAGAAGATGACGAAGGTGTGAACAATTTCGGAAGCACAAAAGGAGGGAAGTTTATGACAACGAGTGGCCCCGCAAAAAGGTTTTTCCCAAACTGCTTATCAAAAATCAACGGTTGATGTTCATTATGTCACCACCCTTATCATTTTCATAAACCGCTAGAGGTGGTCCCATAGGTGGTTTTGGGTTTTGTGAAACCATTAATTTTATATCATAAATTGAATATAAAGTATAGGACCTGAATATATATATTATCCACCTCTGCGATAGTACCATGTGAAAAATGTAAAAATTTGAAGACTTTTGTTTAAATTCTCTTCTTAACTAAAAGAGAAAGGCACCCATGAGTTTATTTAACCATATTTGTAAAGGGTTGGGGTTCAGTAAAATATAGTTTATTTCGAATAGAGGAATAATTTTGTAACGATTAGAATATTAGAAACTCAGTTATTGAACTAATTTTGTTTTAACAGTTAATTAGTTAGGTTGAGAAGGGAGAATAAAAGGGGAGAAAAAATCTCATTATGGGTTGGGAGTTTTGGACCTCCAGGCAGCAATTTTTGGACTTAGATTTCAAATTATTAATGAATAAAAAACAAGCTTCTGGCATTTGCTGATATTGATGTGTCTTCCAGTTTACATGGTGTGTTTTCTATCTCTGAATAAAATGAAGTAATGAAGCTGAAGGTCTCTTTTTACATGTGTAAATAAGAGTTGAAACCCTTAATAGGCGCTCCTTCATTTTAACTGTTCCTTTTCTTATAATTCTTCTGAAGTTTGAGGTGATAGATCCTATACAACAACATATCAGTTTGGGATTTTTCCTTTCATGTTCTTCAGATCATTTCATTCTATATTAGCAGATAATAGCATTATGGGACATTCATTGTATTTGATTTTTGAGGGGTTAATGATAAAATATTTGGAGGGGTTTAAACAAAGACCAATATTTCTGTGACATAATTATATAAATGTTTTAAGCATGGATTCCTTATCACAGCTAAGGGATTGTATCTTAAGGTACAACATTTTTTGGCGCTGTTGTCGGGGATCGAAGAAGCGAAGTTCATTTCCCTTGGTTTTCTTCTATTTCCTCTGGTTGTTCAGTGAGGAGGAAATATTCAGCTATGTTTATTCTTTTTCAGAATTTTGGCTTTCAAAAGGTTTCACATGAGGTCAAATACCTCGCAGCAGAAGATCTCATAATCCCTTATTCTTGATGGTGAACAAGATTTCGATTTAAAAATTTGGTTGTTTATTATTCACCTAGTGACTCCACTGATGAAGGTTTCATTAGATGAAGAATTTTGCTGGCAAGAAAATGAGAAAGCATCGTGGAAAAAACATGTATCATAGTTTCAATTTTTTAAAGGAGGTTCTATTTTTTACTATCAGTTTAGTGGTCTACTTTCCCTTATATATCAAGAAGATTGTTTCCTGCTTTATTTTCTCAGAAGATTATAAGGCTCAAAAAGTACATTCTTTATTGGGAAAAGATGATTTTTCTTCTACTTGTATCATAGATCTTGACACAACTTTATCTCCTAAATATGAGAGGAGAGATGACTGTTGCATTACAATTCCTAAAGATAATCAGTCACAGTTTGAGCATAAAGGTGATGATCGTCATCGGAGGATAATATTATGCCTCACAAAAAATTGAATTTATTTCAGCTAAAAAACAAAGAAATTTTTAAAACCCTTAAGCTGCCCACAATTCTTCATCAATATCCCTCAAAAGGATTCAAATTTTTGCCAACTTTCTCTGGAGAGGATGAGGATATTTCAGCTGAACAACATATCTTGGAATTTGAGTACTTTCTGGACAAATTTCATATTATTTATGAAGATGTGTCTTTAAGGATGTTTTGTCATTCATTAAAGAAGGATGCTCAACAATGGTTCCAGTGTTTGGAAGAAAGTTCAATTAGTTCATGGCAAGGTTTTCAAGATATTTTTCTTAGATATTTGGGAAAGCGAAATTCGTATGCAAAACACCTTTTGGAATTTTATTCTATCTAGAGGCAGAGCAATGAATCAATCACTGAGTTTAATATGAGGTTTCAAAAAATTTGTTTCAGCATGCCCAAAGAAATTCAACCTCCTGAAGCAGCAACTATGTTTTACTATTTGAGGGCTCTTTATATTGTCTTTGCTTTTTATCTCAAGGAGATAAAACCTTGCACTCTGAAATTGATGCTTCTTTATGCACAAGAAATCAAAGATAATGTGTGGCCTTGTAGAAATTCTTCCCGTCATGTTGAAAGAACAAGTTTTGCTGAAGGCAAGAGGGCCTGTCAAGAAAACATTGGAATTTATTTACAAGGGAATGCAAATCTAGAGGTGAACAAGGAATTTCAAAATGTGTCAGAGGATTCTTGTATTTCTTTGGCACAAGAATCTAAGAGGTCTAAATATTCTGGTCAAAACTACGTTGCAACAACTGAACTACATGATAAAAGCTTGGAAGATCATTACAATTTTCATAATTTTAATGATTTTGCGAATATAGGGGAAACTAGTGGAGCTTCTCAGATATGTTTGTAGGAGGAGGAATATTTTTGTCAAGAATTGACATTATATGAAGAACATCAGCATTATGGGGAACAGCCTTGGATTTCTCTTTTTAGCCTAAATGCCTGCCTACAGAAAATGACAATCAAGTTCCTCGGACACAATTCCAAATTGAGGAGTCAAATAATGAAGAAAGTTGCCCTGTTCAAAGAAGGCTACATCAACAAAATGTTCAAGAAAAGGAGGCAACCAAAATTTTGTCTCATCAGTTCTATGATCCAGTGGCTATGTATATGACAATTTTCTTTTATTAGCAACAAGATTTTATGTAAGGGTATGTACAAATTTTTGTATATGGAAAACATTCATGGTACATTCCTGTTTTTATTTTTAAATTTCAGCAGTATGAAGGTATTAAGTCTAACATACAGATATTAGGTTGGTGCCATTGGAAGGTTGAATTCACCTGATTTAGTTCAGCTCTGCATATATACATAGGAGTTGTACATAAATAAGCTTAGGAGTTGAGCATTTCCAGTTGCAATATTTCTAGTTTAGCATTTTTCAGTTCAAGAATAAAAATCCTGGAAGAGAGAGGTTTCAGAGAAGTTTTAAATTTTCCGAGATTTTGGATTGAGAGAAGATTCATTTTGACTTGACCCCATGCCCAATAATGGCCACTAATCTACAAGTTCTCTTTGACTCCATACCCAATAAATACTACTGGTCTACAAGTTCTCAGCACTTTACCACCAAAGCACTGTCCCCAATTGGAGCCAGATGTTGTAGCATAATTTGATTGAGCTAAAAGCCAAGAGAGCTTATGAGTAATTCAAGGTTGTTGAGAAAAAATTATTAAAATTCAAAAAGAGCTGCAACATGTTCAAAAAGATGACCACAAACTCAACGAGAACTCATCATCATATGTTGCAGGGCATAATTCTCAGATAAGGGAGCTCTGTAACAAGCACGACATCCTCTCCAAGATTTTTGTTGCATCCATTCGAGGAGACTGGTCCATTTAGTTTAACGATGAAGAAAACACCTTATTCATGGAATTTATTCAAATGCATCTTTCTGAAGGGCACTCAGCAAATTCCTTAGCTATAAATAATTCTACCCCAGAGGTGGTGAGAAATAAGGAATCAAAATATGCACCAAGAATGGCTATTGCTGACAAGTACAAAACCTCAAATTTCCCCAGCCTTGGTTTTGATAATTGGTTCTCGGGAGTGTATTTTAAAATATGAAGAAGACTTGAGAGATATCATGAGAAAATTTGAGAGATATCATGAGAAAATTTTACAATGTGAACATCAGTTAAACTTGCTAAGGAAGGAAGGCATCATGAGTGGGTATTCATCGTATTTTTATTTCTAGTGGTGAAGCATTTCAAGATCAAAATGAAGATAGCTATTATAGGTGCAACACATGAGAAAAATCTCTGTTATTTCTGGAGTTCGATCAATTAACAAATAGTTATTTTCAAATTTTCTTGAGTATTCCAGACAAAATATCTATGAGTAATCATACATGATCTGTGGGAGATCATATTTTCACAGGAATTTAAAATTTAAAAGAGTTAAGAAAGTATGCTGATGTGAATGAGAAGTTGAAGTTCAGAAAACGCAGACATTCCCAGCACAAGAATCTCAGGCTCAATTGCGAGCAAACGGAGAACAATTTCAAAAATTTGCAACATGGGTTTTTTGGAGAGTGACCCCAATTGACTTCAATGCAAAAATTGTTCAAAAATTCAAAGCGGTTTAAGACATTTCGTCAATTATTCAAAGTCCCTCTTTCCTTTATGTTGTCGTCTCCTACAACCCCGATGCGATCATCGCAACATCGCCCATCGCATTATCAAAATTTTTGCAGCGCTTAACTCTGCCATTCATCTTCCGCCGATGCGATAATCCTCCATCGCATCGCGCGATCGCACCACCCTCCGGCGTTTAATTCCTTCTTCCTGTTTTTGGCTGATGCGATCATCGCACCATCACGCATCACATCACATTTTCCCCTCACTTCATCACTCATCGCATATCGCGATTTCCTCCACCCGAAACATTCCCGCTCCTCTTCCGCTTGCGATTGCGATTCCCGTGGCCCACCATTTCTATTTCCACTCTTTTCAAAGGAAAAAGTGTTTTTCTCCATGAATGAGGCATATTCGTTTGGTTTGTTAAAAGGGTTTTCTTCAACAAAAGGAAAAGGTGCTCTTAAAGGCCGTGAGCAAGAGTAAAGACAGAAATCACTTCGGCACCAGCCCATGAACGACAACAAATGATAAATGTGGTGGAAAATTGGTTCCGGATTTGTTTTATTTCCATTGGCTAGAGTAAATGTAACAGATAATACTTCCAGATGGTCGAGTGTACAGTTTCCTCTCTTTCAGAGGGAGAAGACTATACTCATATCCCTTTTGAACGGGCAGACAACGAAGGAAGCCTTTCAAAATCCTAAATTTCTGACAGTAACATCAAAATTAATATATGGAGGTTTTGTCATCGTACTCAAAGAAGATGACGAAGGTGTGAAAAATTGCGGAAGCACAAAAGGAGGGAAGTTTATGACAACGAGTGGCCCCGCAAAAAGGTTTTTCCCAAACTTCTCATCGAAAATCAATGTTTGATGTTCATTACGGCACCACCCTTATCATTTTCATAAACCACCAGAGGTGGTCCCATAGGTGGTTTTGGGTTTTGTGAAACCATTAATTTTATATCATAAATTGAATATAAAGTATGAGACCCGAATATATATATATATATATATATATATATATATATATATATATATATATATTATCCACCTCAGCGATAGTACCATGTGAAAAATGTAAAACTTTGAAGACTTTTGTTTAAATTCTCTTATTAACTAAAAGAGAAAGGCAACCATGAGTTTATTTAACCATATTTGTAAAGGGTTGGGGTTTAGTAAAATCTAGTTTATTTCGAACAGAGAAATAATTTTGTAACTGTAAGAATATTAGAAACTCAGTTATTGAACTGATTTTGTTTTAACAATTAATTAGTTAGGTTGAGAAGGGATAATAAAAGGGGAGAAAAAATCTCATTATAGGTTCTGAGTTTTGGACCTCCAGGCAACAATTTTTGTACTCAGATTTCAAATTATTAATGAATGAAAAACAAGCTTCTGGCATTTGTTGATATTGATGTGTCTTCTAGTTTACATGGTGTGTTTTTTGTCTCTGAATAAAATGAAGTAATGAAGCTGCAGGTCTCTTTTTACATGTGTAAATAAAAGTTAAAACCCTTAATAGGTGCTCCTTCATTTTATCTGTTCCTTTTCTTATAGTTCTTCTGAAGTTTGAGGTGATAGATCCTGTACAACAGCATATCAGTTTGGGATTTTTCCTTTCATGTTCTTCTGATCATTTCATTCTATATCAACAGATATTAGCATTGTGGGACATTCGTTGTATTTGATTTTTAAGGGTTTAATGATAAAATATTTGGAGGGGTTTAAACAAAGACCAATATTTCTGTGACATAATTATATAAATGTCTTAAGCACGGATTCCTTATCACAGCTAAGGGATTGTCTCTTAAGGTACAACATTGTTTATGATCAAACCCATAGATAATGCTGAATCCGAAGCCTTCCAAGGATGTGATGTAAAACTCAAATCTGAATTGATTGAAGTTGTTAACACATATGATAATATGTTTCAGGAACCTGAAGGATTTCCTCCAAAAAGAGGAATCCAACATGAGATTGAATTGCAACAGAATGCACCTCTTCCAAATATTAGCATGTATAGAATGTCAGTTATGGAAAATGCAGAAGTTAAGAAGCAAATCCAAGAGTTTCTTGACAGAGGGGTCGTCATACCAAGTACATCTCCTTGTGGGTCTCTTATTTTTTTCGTTCCAAAGGAGGATGATACATGGCACATGTGTGTGGAATTTAGATATTTGAACAAAATCACGGTAAATAACCGCTATCCTCTTCCTCGTATTGATGATTTTCTAGATCAATTGAAGGATTCTGTTTATTTCACTAAGTTGGACATGAGAAGAGGTTATCGCTGGATCAGGATTGATGAAGGTGATATTTGGAATACTTCTTTCAAAACAAAAAAAAGGTTTGTTTGAATGGTTGATTATGCCATTTGGGATTTGTAATTCTCCTGCAACATTCATGAGGGTTATGAATGATGTGTTGAGACCATTTATTAATGATTTTTTAATAGTCTACTTAGATGATATTATGGTTTTTAGTAAGACTCGTGAAGAGCATGTCAAGCATGTTAAGAAAGTTCTAGATGTCTTAAATAAATAAAGATTTTATTTGAATATGTCAAAATGTGAATTTGGGAAAACTCTTTAGTTTATTTGGGTCATATAGTTGGAGGGGGTGAATTGAAGGTTGATCTCTCAAAGGTTGAAGTCATTTTGAATTGGCTTAAACCTAATAATGTAACATAAGTTAGAAGTTTTTGGGAAGTAGCTCAATGTTGGAGAAAGTTTATTTCTAACTTCTCATCTATTACAGCTCCATTACATGCTTTTACAAGTGTGAAACATGTTTTTTAGTGGGGAGGCAAGCAGTAGATAGCCATCAATGCATTGGAAGAGAAAATAAGTACAACACTAGTACTTTCACTTCTAGATCTTAAGTAACCATTTGAGATACAAACTGATGCAAGTGACTATGCCATGGGAGCGGTTTTGATGCAACATGGTAAGCCTATCTATTATCATTCTAAAACCTTTACCAATGCAGTAATTATTATCCAACATATGACAATGAGTTGTATGCTTTGGTGAAAAGTGTGAAGAAATGGAAACATTATTTGATGGCTAAAGAAAAAATTATTCACACTTGCCATTGACCTTTGCAATATTTGCAACCCAAACCAAGCTACAACAAGCGAGACATTTAAGGTGGATGGGTTTTCTACAACAATTCCATTTGGTAATCAAGTATAAGAAAGGTATCTATAACAAAGTTGCTAATATGTTATCTAAACCGATTGGTAGTGCATATGTCATTCTTAAGCATAATTCTATCATGCATGAGATCTATGTTGAACAATATGCTAAATATGAATATTTCAAGGATGTATATGCAACTGTGTCAAGGAAACCAAGTAGAAGAATTGGATTATCATGTTTATGATAAAATGTTGTATCTTCTTGACAAGTTATGTGTTCCACAGGGTGAAGGAGTCAACATCAACAAACTTGCTGATCAAGTTATTGAAACCACTGGATATGAAACAATTCAGTTATGATGAATGAACAACTTTACAAAACAAATGAATTTATAAGTGATTTTGGAGTTTTTGATACTCTCTGCATTAAAACATTTGTTTTTTGGAAACTTGTGTAAATATTTTATTTTTAAATAATTTTAAGATTTTGAAATTTGCAAATTGTTTTTAAAAAACTATATTTCATTATTGAGAAATATATATATGTTTTTCATATATAATAATAATAATAAATTTGTATTTATTTTGAATTTAATAAATCGAATCTAATAAACATATTAAAGATTACACAAAAAAAAATCATTGTTTCCAAAATCCTATCAACCGCTAAATAAGTACACTATCAACAAAAAATGGATCTCCTAGGCTTACTACTTCGACATATTTTTTATTTTATCCAATCAAATATATTGAGAATATGAAAACATTGAAAAAATAAAAACTAAAACAGAAAATAAAAATAAAAAATAATAACAAGTAAATAAAAATATATCTTAAAACATAAAAATATAAAAAACAGGACTAAAAAAAATACAATATAAAAAAGACAAAAAAAACCGTTAAAAAAATTAAAATAAAGGAAATATTAAAAAAAAACATAATTTGAGAAAAACATTTAAAAATTTGACAAAAAAAGAAACATGAAAAATAAATAAATAATATTGGTGAGATAAAAAAAAGACATGGAACGAGAACACGATAAAAAAAAAAAAAACTTTAAAATAAATAAATAAGAAAAAAACATTAAAAAAAATTAAACTTATAAAAAAACATTAAAAAAAATTGAAAAAAAAACAATAATAAAAAATAAAGAAATAAAAAAAATATATTAAAAATTGTATAAAAAAACATTAAAAAATTGAAAATTATATTTAAAAAAGAAACATTAAAAAAAAAAATCCATTTAAAGAAACTTAAAAAAATTAAAAAAAAATTAAATTCATTAAAAAAAAATCAAAATGTAGGATGGGGAGCTTAAAAGACATGTTAATTACAAGATTTTTATGAAAAAAAAGAAATAAAAAGTTTAAAAAATAATAATTTTTATGAATTTATATTCAAAGATGATATATATATATATATTCCAAAAAAAAAGATTCACATAAGATTAAAAAGTAAAAATAATCAAAAAAATTGTTAAAAACAAACTAAACATATAATAAAAAAAAAACCTTAAAAATACAAATTAGAAATATTAAAAGTTGAAAAATAAAAACTACAATCAAATTTTTAAAAAAAGTATTGCAAAAAAAATAAAAATAAAAAAAAGCTAAAAAAATAAAAACATAAAAAAATAACAACTAAAAAATAAAATAAAATCTGAAAACAAAATAAATAAATAAAAAACTTAAAAAAGCATTAAAAAGAAATAAATAAATAAACATAAAAAAAAAAAAAACATTTAAAAAAATAAAAAAAATAAATACATTTGAAATAAATAAAAACTAAAAAATACAATAAATAAATTAAATAAATAAAAAAATTCAAAATGGGCCGCTCAAATGCCAGCGGGGGCCGGCCCGTGGGCGGGCGCGGAGTGTGTAGGTCGGCCTCGTGGGCGGGTGGGGATCTGCGTGGGCCGGTCCGTGCCACCACTTGCGTGGTCTCAATTTGATTTTTTATTTATTCATTTAATTAATTTATTATTCTATTTTATTTTTTAATTTTTTTTAAATGTTATTATTTTTTTTAAATGAATTTTTATTTTAATTATTTTTTTATGTATTGCTTAATAGTTTTTGATATGTTTTTTATTTATTATTATTATTTTTATGTTTTTATGTTCTTTATTTTTTTTATTTAATACTTTTAATATGATTTTTTTATTTAATATTGTTCATTTGATTTAATTTTAATGGGTTTTTTGAGTTAGTTTTTTTTATTGTTAAATTGTTTTGATGTTTGGTTTCCTTCAATTTTTGTTATTTTATTTTATTTATTTTTAAATTTTTTTTTTCTAACTTTTATGTTTTTAATTTTTTTTTTTAAGGTTTTTTTTAATAATAATTTATTGGTTTTTTAAATTATATGTTTTATTTTTTAACAATTTTTTTTTGTTATTTTTACTTTAAATCTTATTTGAATAATTTTTTTTTTTGGAAGAAATACTTAAAATGTCATCATCTTTGAATATAAAATTTATAAAATTTGTTATTTTTTGAACTTTTTTATTCAAAATTTTCATAAAAATCTTTTATTTAACATGTCGTTTTTTAGCAAATATCTTAAAATACATATTTTTTAATTATATTTATATGCAAAATGTGTATTTTTTTTGTGAGTGTTTAAAATTGTTATCTTTTAGTGACAATTATTTTATGTGTGTTGAAGTAGTAATTAACGACATATAAATGTATAAAAAATCATAACATCAAAATGTTAATGTTACTATTTTTTTCAAACTTTGCAAAATAAATTAAAATTTTCATTATAAAAAAACATTGCAAAGAAAAACAAAAAACACATGTTTGGAAAACGCTTAAAAAATAATCCTAAGATGAAAAACAAAAAGATCAATATGACAAAAGTGTAAAATAATCGAGATTTTAAAAAATGTATTTACACTTTATACCTTTGAAAATTTAAAGCATAAAAAATTAGCTCTCTAAAAAAAGGGGGTTGATGCTGATTCAACACTTTTCAAAATCAACATGAAAATCACTAACAATTAAAAAAACTTGATACATAAAAAAATTTAAAGTGCCAAAAATATGGTAAAAAAAGGTTATTTTGAATAACCATTTTTCAAAATCGGGTGTTATTTTTGCTACCTCAAAAAAACGGGTAATCGATAATTTTCTCGTTTGATCGATAACTATGTTCATCATAAGGGAAGCACATACTTATCTTATTGCTGACCACTTTGGTGTAGGAAAAACAGTGGCACAATTACAGAGGTATTGTTATTGGCCTCATATGAATGAAAGTGCGTCACACTATGTAAGAAGATGTTCTATGTGTGCTACTAGTAAGCCTAACAACATAAAGTTGGGATTGTACACTCCACTTCCTGTTCCTTCCCGTCCTTGGGAAAGTGTTTCTATGGATTTTGTGGGAGGGCTACCTATGTTTAGGAAAGGTCATGCAGATTATACTCCAATTCCTATTCCTTCCTGTCCTTGGGAAAGTGTTCCTATGGATTTTGTGGGAAGGTTGTCTATGTCCAAGAAAGGTCATGATTATCTTTATGTTTAGGCAACATGTGTATTTTTATGCCTTGTAAGAAGCGGGTTACCACTGAACATACTGCGCGGAGGTTCTTTCAAAATGTATGGGTACATTTTGGGTTTCCCACTTCTATTATTTTTTATCGAGATTTTCGATTTGTCGAGAAATTTTAGTAAAGTTTATTGGGACTCATGGACACCAAGTTGAAGAAGAGCACAAAATTTCATCCACAAACCGATGGTCAAATAGAAATGGTGAATAAAACAATAGTACATGTTCTTCGTGGTTATTGCAGCAAACATATTAAAATTTGGGATGAACATTTGCATTACATCTAACATGATTTTAATAGGGCCATGCATTATTCTACTCAAACATCTCCATTTGAAGCATGTTTGGGATATTTACTAGAATCTCCCTTAGATTCTATATTTGGGAAATATTTTGTAATTGAAGGACACAATGGCATAGATAATGCCACACGCTTCATTGAACAAGTTTAATTGGTGCCTTAAATGGTACAAGAAAAGTTGTAAAAGAGTCAAGCAAGTACAAGACAAGACATGATAAGCATCGTGTTGATGGCAACTTTCAAGTGGGAGATGAATTTTGGCTTTACATTAGCAAGGAAAGGCTTCAAGGAGAAGGTAAAACCTCAAACCAATCCGATATGGTCCCTTTAAAATCTTGGAAAAGATTGGTAATAATGCTTTCCGATTAGATTTTCCTCCATATATGCAAGTTTATGCAATTGTTAATGTGAATAACTTGACATTATATGAGCCTCCTTTGATTCAAGATCAAGAAGAGAATGTTCATATTCCAACAATAGAATTTTTCTCTCCTGAATATCTTGAAGAATTGCAGCAAGATACCATTCTTGACAGAAAAAAAAGGACTTCACTAAGAGGTAATGTGGAGTACCTTCATGTGGGGCTCAGGGGAACTAATCCAAGTAACGTAAAATGGATTGAGATTGGAAGGGTGAGGGAGCTATACCCTCACTTATCTGTTGACTAAAAATAATCTTTTGGTTGTCCAAAAGCTTCTAGTGGAGAGGAATGATCCAGGGGATTAGAAAAGTGCTCAAATATGCCTGAAACTAGTGCCAGATTGTAGTGCTCATCATTCTGAATATAACGCCACTTGAATCATTGAAAAACATTATCGTATGATCAAGTTATGATGTTTTGATTGTTTGGCTAAACGACTACATTTTTTTTGCAGGTGTGCTAACTGGACTACTTATTGGGAAATCCAAGCTGCTTATGTTAGCATGCTGACTGGGAGTACGATTGGTAGGAAGACCAATGTGGCCTAGAGAAGTGTCACGTTGTGGTTCATCAATTTTTTCACTTTTGATTGGGTGATAGTTTTTTTGGTCAAACTGGAGGATGCCACATGGCCCAACCAGAGGCTGCCCTGTGGCACCTCGAGGTTGGGAAAAATTATTGTGGTTCGACCCGCAAGCTCGATGGGATCAAACCTATGACCTGCCAAATAACATCGCCATGCTTTACCACTACACTGCTCACATGTTTCTTAACATATATTCCTCTGAATTTATGTTAAATTTTATTGAAATGTGCATTGGGGGAGAAGGGATGGGACTAAGCCCTGGCCCCTGGTCGTTGAAATACCACAAGACCGTGGTAGAGGGGTGATGAAGGAGGATATTAAGGCCTAGCCCTGGCCTTGTTCATTGACATACCACAAGACCGTGGAATAAAGGCGATGAAGGAGGATATCGGGGCCTAGCCCTGGCCCATAGTCATATCATCATCCACTAGACCAAGCGCCAAGGATGAGGGAGCTGGTGAAGGGGGCGGGGCTCTAGGCCCTAACCCAGAGTCACATGGCAACATATGAGACCACAAGTGAGTGATAAACAGGCGAAGCGAAACTTTAGGCCCTGGCCCCAGTCCCGTGGAATTCATATAACCACAGCCGGAGATGGAAAGGGCTACAATGAAGGGGACGGGTTGTTAGTGCTGACCCCCGACCCTATGGAAGCATAAAACTGCAACTGTCGACGACCGATGTAGAGTGGCGCGCCTGGCCCCCGACCACATAGGCCAATGTGACAGAAGGCGAGGCCTGAATTCAGGCACGTGGTTAATGGGAAAATTAACTGTGAGACAATTTGCACCATTTTCAATGTGAATCCCACTGACGCCAATCGAAATTGTCACTCAGCAGGTTGCAAAAGAGCATAAAATGTATGACACTTAGTCAGTTTTGACAATTTGTAGAACAAATTAGCAGAAAAACTTTGGAGATTCATAACTTGATGAGTTTTTGGCCTTTTTGAGCAAAAAAAGAGCCTAGATAGGGGTTTTTGTGTCTTTTGAAGCCATTGGAAGTATTATTTTTTCATTCTGAGCATTGTAAATCTATATAATTATAGATTTGAGCACATAATTGAAGAGTTCCAACATTTGAAGCTGGTCCCAGAGACGTATCCTAGGAGGGGTGAACTTCGTTATCAATTTCTGTTCTATGTTGTTGTGTATGGTTCATTTGTCTCTGTTTATTTTATGCAAATTGAGTTTTAAACAATAAAAATTTATGTTCTTTTGAAACTTGATCCATTTCCCATAAGACATAAATTTACTTGTAAATTTTCAGTAAACCTTCAAATTTTTAAATACAGATCAGCTGAAAATATAGTTTTAGAAATATAGAGAAATACCATGCAGAAAAAGAGTTAAAGAAACCACAGGGATATGATGCTAATGATGCAAATCAATGTCCTGTAGGAAACCATTTAGAGAAGCTACATATATATGAGTTCAAAGACTAAAATCCCTTCACAAATGTCTTCTTGACATTCAGTGTTTATTGCAAACCATAAGTGCAAATCATGAATACAGGCCACAGTTCTAAGTGCTTCAAATCTTCAGGCTCCGGATCAATTTAATAATATTATAACTTGGATCCATAATTTTCAGACTTTAGGAATATAGATCAAACTTATAATACCTCCTGGATCTCAGTACTCATTAAATCAACCAACATCAACTTATGATATAACTCTAGGATCCAAGTCACAATTAAAATGGTTTCGTTTGTTCATAAGTTTTCTATTCTCTTAAAGAGACAAAGAAACGTGAGTATGGAGAGAATGGATCTAACTCATATTTTATCAAATATCTATATTAACGCTTTATCAAATCATTAAAAAATAATAGAAATGTTGAAACCCTGATCCAAATCTCACGACATAGTGTTAAATAAATAAATTTCTTCAGAGGAAATAAGAATTTATTGTTGTAACTTATGATCAATATTCATACCAATTTTTTCTTTTTTTTCCCTCACCAATATTCATCACACATATGACCATGTAGCTCCTAGAACTTTGATATAAAACAAATGTAAATCGATGAGATGTATCAATATTAAGAAAACATAACATAAACTCATGCATGTAGATCTAGGAAATCTGAAGGTAAATCCCCACAGTTAAAACACTAGAATCAAAGATCACACACCATTCAATAGATAAAAAAGTCATTCTAATAAATAAATATACAAGAGAGGTGATTAGCTAGGTTGGTTTTTCACAAACCAACCTGCTCACACCCTCTACAAATAACTTAAATAAAAGGGAAAAAATAATCATTAAATACATCATAAAATAATATAGCACATGCCATCAAGGATTTATATTAAAATTTATGAGTCTTTTAAATCTGAGGCCATCTGCTCAAGGTAAAATAAAAAGAATGAAACTATAATAATATCCTCGTCCCTCCATAGGCCATCTGCTCTAACAACCCAATTTTTCAAGTATGGAATATTCTACATTTTTAACAAATTGGCCTCAAAGAACCCTGCATATCTTCCTAACCATGGTGAATTTTAGAAAAATATTCAAGTGGAGCTTAATTTTCCATGTTTTAATTTTTTTATCTCTTATGATTTTCTAATTAAACCCCATTTCCTTAGAAATCATGCCCCAAGTTGACTATTTAGATACTTTTACAATTCTGGGTTTAACATGATTTTTTTACAAATATGCCTCAAAGACCCCTTTGGATCTCCAAAAATGTGATGAATTTTGGAAAAAAAATTGAGGCTCAATCAATATCCTATGCTGGGAGAAAAACCTG
Organism: Pinus albicaulis; assembly: GCA_034641835.2. Classification (NCBI taxonomy): domain Eukaryota; kingdom Viridiplantae; phylum Streptophyta; class Pinopsida; order Pinales; family Pinaceae; genus Pinus; species Pinus albicaulis. Next base: position 252,278,354 of record CM076582.1, read on the forward strand.
TGTTTCAAAATTATGAGATTCTTCTTCTTCTGCACAAAAATCGAGGTGAAATTTGGCAATTTAAAAAATGTACGAATTTTGGGGCCGATTTGTCAATTTTGTGCTAGAAACTCACACACATAACCTGGGTGCATTATAACTCATGTGTAGATGTTAAACATCATTTTGAACAGAAACCTTCCTCAGTTTTCCCCGAAAGTGTGCCGAGATGTCGGATCCCCAAATTGATTGCTCTTTAGTGTAGGCATACTTGTTCAGGTAGAAATGTATTTCATGTAGAAGTTGGTTGACCAATTGTTTGTTTGCAACTCTATATGTTTTCAAAAAAACCTTGACATTCCAAATATATGCAAAATATCGAAGAAAACATGCACAATATTTTCTTAGTGTGGGAACCTTCAAGGGTGTAGGAATAGTGTTGTATGTACATGAACTGGGCTAGATGAATGAGAACCCTTCACCTGTCATAAGAATAGACCATCACATTGACTGTCGGAATGGGGTCTCCTAACAAGCTACGAAACTGGTCCATTTTGATTAATTTTGATTATATTTAATATAGCACAGGGGTTTTGGGGTTGGTCAAAGCCCCGAACACATTGTAATGGGTCAAAGGGTAAACTAGGGGTCCGAAAACCATGGGTTGTGGACCATAGGAATGTTGAGGCTAGATTGTTATAAATTGAGATGCATTTAGGATTGAAAGAGATAGGAATGAATGAGATATTGATGCAATCTGTTGCTTAAGCTATCTGGTTCGGTTTTTGGGAATGGACTCCTGTTGGCTGTGTGCACGAAGATCCTAGTCCAGCTGTGTGTGGACCCTGCTGCTGTGTGTGCAAGTTGGGAAGGGAATTGTAAGGAAAGGTTGATGAATGAATGAATGTGAAGGATTATTAGAGATCTAAATCTGTGAGTACTGTTGTATGAACTGCTGATAATTACTGTGTTATGTATTTTCTTTTTTTCTGCTACGAAAGTCTGTGTACTGAATGCTTGGATCTAGATCTATTCCTCTTTGTTTATATAATGCTGTGTTGATGTTATGAAAAGAATATAATTGTAGATATAGTGCACGTGGATTCAAATAGATACATACTTAACCCTGCAAAGAAACAAGTTAATCTGAACAGAATGCAGCTCTGCTTGCCTTACCCTTCCTTTCTTAGGGTGCGGAAACCTGGTTCTAGCACCCACCCATACTACTTTGGGTGAGACTGTGACCTGTGAAAGTAGGTCACTACCGAAAGGGCCAGTGGTATAGGGGTTTGTTGGCAAACCTTGCACACTGAACCTGGGTCAGGACCCCTCAAGCCAACAAATGGTTCCATTGCCGGGACCAAAAGGAGGTTGAGAAAGGGTCGGGTACTGACAAGCAATTACTGAGGTGGGTACCATGGCGACGCACTTGAAGTTACCTACCTTCCAGGGCATGACTGATGAAGACTTGGAGCGGTTTTGGTTTGTGGTAGAGTCAGTATGGGTTGCGCAGGGCGTGGTGGGCGACACTATGAGAAAAGCGTAGCTATCCATAGCCCTTAAGGGGAGGGCTTTGGACTGGTATATGGGGTACATCTCACAAAAAAAGGATGCAAATATCCAGGACATCAAGAATGCTCTGAGACAACAGTTTCGAAACCCTAAATCCTACTCTCAAGTCATAATAGAACTAAAATATTTGAAGCAAGGGGCAACTGAGTTTGTATGGGAAGCAGACCAACGCCTAAAAAGAGCTATCAGGGAAGGGGGATTTCGGTATGATGACAGACAGCTTACGGAGTGGTTTATCACCATGCTACTCCCTCACCTACACGTACCTATGGATCACCAGAATTTTGACTCACAAGACAAGGCCCTGGAAGCCGCTATGAAATTAGAAGCTACACCTCAGAAGGGGGCTATGTTAGATGTCCAGCAGATCTAGGAGCAAATTGAGGCTATGCACCAAGAAATCCAGAATCTACGATGGGAGACTAGAACGGAACAGGGTCACACAATGAGCCACTCGGGACCAAGAGTGTGTAGCCTAGAACAATGGGGCTCGAGGGGACCTACGTTGGGGCATGGAGGAAGCTGCGTAGCTGGGGGGTGTAAGGTCAACCGAGGAGCTTATCCAGGCACCCCGGGTGCCGCATTAGAGCGACGCTGGTGCCGACATTACCGGTCAGTTGGACATAAGGAGCAAGACTGCCGAGTCCATAAGGATACAATGAACAAATATCCAACCTCACTGAGAACCCCCTCGGGTAGGGATGAATTCCCCCCTGGGAGAAGGGACGGGAACCAAAGCAGAAGCGCAGGCCAGGGTCAAGGTCAATTGATTTGCTATAACTATGGAGGCACAGGGAATTTTGCGAAGGATTTCCGGCACCCTTTATGACAGTCCTATAGGTATTGTAGATATTTGGGCCATGCGTTAGAAGACTGCCCAGCCCTAAAAGCAAAGGTATGGGGAAAGCGACTTTCATCTGCGCAGAAGGTGCGAAGGGTCTAGACTAAACTAAGGGGTCCGGATGCAAAGGTAAATATAGTAACATGCAATAGATTGGCGACGAGAGGGGCTAAGGAGAAGGATGAAGCTGATACATTGATCCATAGGGCAGTTAGCAACCAAGAAGGACTAGACCTGCATAAAGTAAGGGAAACATTTATGGATGCCCAAAAATACTTCCTTGAAACTAAAGTCTCGCCATCCACATACCTAGGGGATATGGAAGTAACTGAGGAGGTTAAACCCTTCTTACAAGCATGCATAAGGCTGCTACACAACCCTCGGGCAGTACAAAACCTACAGGCTTTACTGGAAAGCTGCGCAACGTGCGATATCAGGACAAATAGCGTCAAGGATGTGCATACGTTGCACAAATATCAGAGATGCACCAGTAGGGAGATGCGGCTGACAGTCCAGATCCGCGGCTATAAAATGGATCGGGTTATCTTAGACCTCATATTGGATGCCAATATCCTACCTAAGCACACTTGGAAACGCATGGGAAAACCTAAGTTGGAGCAATCCACCATCCAACTTCGAATGGAAAATCGTAGAAGAATCATTCCTTTTGGTAGACTCTTCAGTGTCATGGTTGATGTCACGGGAGCAAGGATCCTAGCCGACTTTGAGGTAATAGAAATGGTGGAAGATGTGGATCCCTACCCTGCACTCCTTGGTCTAGACTGGGCTATGAACATGGGGGGCATTATCGATCTAAAAAAACGCCACATGATATTTGAAAACTAGGGCTGACGAGTCATCGTACCACTGGACTCGGTAGAAGGAAAATATTATGCAGAACCTATACCTAAGAGGGGGGCTGATATCTATAAATTGACAGTACCATACCACAAGGAGGATATTGAGGATTCCAGTAGGGATCTAGAAGCTTGGCAGACCCGGCTAGGAGAAGCCTCTACGCTGCGTTGTTTTCGTATCAATAAGGAATCTCTCTTTATGGCTCCTGAGGAAAAAATGGGAGTAGAACTGGGACCTACCCCGAGCGAGGGACATGTCGACCCTTCAGTAAGCAACAAATTCCCTGTAACACCTATTGGTTCCACAAGTAGCAGCCCCTTGCCTCAAACCACTTGTGCATCGGTAATGCAACCAGGGGTTAGGCAGTTAATGCCAACGTCGGCCCCCCTTAAAACCTTAGTAGAACAGATGATAAGAGTCTCTTGGTCTTGGGCCAAGCACTACTTAGGAAGCAAGCTTGTGTTGGGGGAAGCCAGGAAGCTGTCACAAATTGGCAACCTTAGCATAATAAGTATGCATAAGATACTGGGGATGTGACAACTAGCCGTTGGAACTGTACCCTCTAGGGAGAAGCAGAAGTTACCGTTGAAGGGAGCGGCCCTTGAATCGTTGGTAGGACGAATTACAGGGGATTTTTATCTTTCCTGGGGAAACCCACCCTGCGCGAAATATCTCTCTCTCTCCTTTGGAAAGTGTTTAAATGGCGGCAGGATGATTGGGTTAGCGGTATTATCTCGGGTAAAAAGGAAATCTACTTTAAGTATCTTGCAAAAGAAATCAAACAAAAAAATTCGTTATAGTTGCGGCCTCCCTCCCATGACTGGTAAACCTCCCTCGTCGGATAGTAGTCACCCAGAGCCGGGATTCATTTTTCGTGCAAGGATGTCGACCACTGCCCCTGCCGAACCCTCCGCCCCAACTGGGCTTGAGGTTGAAGAAGTTCTGAAAGATGAGGAGGAGCTGGAGCAATTCCCTCCTCCACGAACCACGCAGAAGGGCAAGGAGAAAGCTCAAAGTTCAAGGGCTCCTCCACAGGAAGCAAAGAAACCCTGAAGTTCCCTAAGACATCCCAAGCCTCCGCCCTCAGCATAAGATGATTAAGAGGAGGCTCTGCCGGCTAACCTGATCAACTGGTTACCCCCATATGTTCGATCATGAAGACCATCTATGCAAATACCGAAAAACTTGGATGGCCTGATCACCTACCTGCAGACTCCGTTGACCCCAGGCGAGGTCCCCATCTTCAGTGATCCCTGCGGACACCTCCATGAGGTCAAGTTCGATGATCATAATTTAGCAGACCAGGACGCTTTTCCGGAATTGGTCTCTGCATTATACTTTGAGACAATCCATGAGGATGATGGAGTCACGATGATTTCTCAACGATGGGTATGTGGCTTGGTAGGATCCAGACTCCTGAATCTGCTCCACATGCCCCATTTCGGCTGTTACAACATCACCGATCGATTGGCATGTCAGTTACTTGCCCTCATTCACAGTGGCTGTTTATGGATTCGTGACAGAGTCCCTATTGATTCCGAGTTGATCCACAATATCATGGGCCTCCCGATGGAGGGGCCACACCTGCTTGAGAAAGTTGGAAAGAAACACGAAGCCGCTACTGCTCTGTATGTTCGGGAAACCTATGCGGTCCAGAAAAATCAGCGAGGGTTTGTGATCCAAACCATCAACGACCCTGCTACACAGATGTGCACTCGACAGTTAGCTTGCAAACTCATGTGGAAGTGCTAGGTTGCGACTATCCCTGCCTATGTAATCCAGCTAGCTGGGCAATGCGCAAAGGGTGTGTTTTTTAATTGGGCTCAATATTTATGCGAAGAATTTCTTGCTAATGTTCGCGAGTCTCAAGAGCATGGGACACCTTTCTTCTATTCGTGGCTATTATTCCTCATAGCACTAGTCACCTGGGACAAACCAGAAGAATCGGTCACTCCCGAGCTCCGTGATGGGATGTGTGAAGGCGCTTGGTATGTTCACTTATGGGACTTTAAGGATAAGCAGCGTATTGAGGATAACAAGGTCTTTTGGGTCCTATTCCAGAGTAGTGTCGCCACTGCCATCAACTCCCGCCCTCGACTATCCCCCACCATATATGACAAATACAAGCATATTGCTACATTTCAAATCACTATGCACCAGGTCCAGATTCGCAGTCTGGCCAGCCAGACGTGGGTAGAACTCCCTTATATGGTACCAGATGAAGAAATTGATCTACTAATCGAACTGTGGCCCTCCACATAGAAAAAAGGCCTCCCCAGCGCACCAGCATCAGTTACAGTTGAGCCTAGAGATAACCCGCTGCATCAGCAGCCATATACAGCTCCGAACCCAGTAGCTACCAGCACTCCCCCTCCTCCTGGTACTAAGAGGACGGGGCCAACGACATTCGGACCAAGGAAGAAACAGCAAGCCCATCACGAGAACTATGACGCGACAGTCACATTAACAGGCGGAGATCTGGAGCAGATCGCAGATGCGGTCACTATGGCTACAGAAGATAAGTGGGCACTTATTGCAGCTCAGTGGAAGGCAGGGGTCGACTCTCTTCAGGAAGACCTCTATGCTCTCCAAATCAAAATGAAGCATCCCCCACCTAGTGAAGGCTAGGCCCAACCTCTGTCAGTTAATAGCAGCATGGCACAAATCGGGGAGGTTGGTCGACTCTAGAGTATCCCTGCCGGTGCCTTAGTCGGAACACAGCCCCTGGAGGGCACAGGAATTCATTTGGAATTTGATCGGCTGACCTACGCAGCATTAGATAGTCTCCTTCATGATGTATCCCAGGAAATTAGTGACCGCACTCAATCCACCACCTAAAAACTTGTGGCCACCCATCGCACCCTTGTGCGAAAGACTGAGGAAGTAGCCCTGGACCAGTTAAAACAAGCGGAGCTTGAGACTGCGATCCATCAGCTCTGCACGGAAGTCACCACGGACATCACGGCTGAGGATACATATAGAAGTAAGGTAGAAAAAGTGGTTGTTGCTTTCAAAGCCTATCGCTTGGAGATTTCAGACTTACGGGCCGGGCTACAGCCCGACATGCCCCCAGAAGTCCGTGCCCAGCATACTGCACTTATCACAGAAGCAACAACAACAATCACGGAGCAAACTGATCAAGGTACCACTATGATGGAATCAGCCATACAGCTTTGGGCTTCGGTCCAGCGCGATCCAGTCCTCCAACAAATCAATCAAGACTTACGACAGCACGTAAATTCTGTTGAAGAGATCAATGCTACGTTGTCTACTTTGGTGCTTGCCCAGCGCTTGGCATGATTGAAAAATAGTGATGACCTCTAGGACTAGATTGCAAAACTCTGGCAGAAACAACATGCCATATCTGAACGTCTGAAGCCCTGGAATACCTCAGCCCTCCAGTTAACACATGACATTGAAGGCGCAACCAAGTGCCTTAAGGAGTTTCTGAAAAGTATTACCATGGCTACTGATGATCCACCTTCCCTGAAGATGGTCACTCTTCCACAGGATGCTGCATCCCAAAGTCAGGTGGTACTCCCTCTGCTTGTCCGTGCTCTAGATACTTTGCTTGTGCAGGTCAAAGATGCACCAGTGCAGTGACTCGGGACGAGTCGCAAGATTGTGTTGGGGGACTGTTGGAACGGGGTGTCCTAACAAGATGCGAAACTGGTCCATTTTGATTAATTTTGATTATATTTAATATAGCACAGGGGTTTTGGGGTGGGTCAAAGCCCCGAACGCATTGTAATGGGTCAGAAGGTAAACTAGGGGTCCGAAAACCATGGGTTGCGGACAATAGGAACGTTGAGGCTAGATTGTTATAAATAGAGATGCATTTAGGATTGTAAGAGATAGGAATGAATGAGCTATTGATGCGATCTGTTGCTTAAGATATTTGGTTGGGTTTTGGGGAATGGACTCCTGCTGGCTATGTGTGCGGAGATCCTAGTCCAGCTGTGTGCGGACCTTGCTGCTGTGTGCGTAGGTTGGGAAGGGAATTGTAAGGAAAGGTTGATGAATGAATGAATGCGAAGGATTATTAGAGATCTGAATCTGTAAGTACTATTGTATGAACTACTGATTATTACTGTGTTATGTATTTTCTGTCTTTCTGCTGCGAAAGTCTGTGTACTGAATTCTTGGATCTAGATCTATTCCACTCTGTTTATATAATGTTGTGTTGATGTTATGAAAAGCATATAATTGTAGATCTAGTGCACGTGGTTGCAAATAAATACATACTTAACCTTGCGAAGAAACAAGGTAATCTGAACAGAACACAACTTTGCTTGCCTTACCCTTCCTTTCTCAGGGTGCGGAAACCTAGTTCCAGCACCCACCCATACTACTTCGGGTGAGACTGTGACCTACAAAAGCAGGTCACTGCCGAAAGGGCCAATAGTATAGGGTTTTGTTGGCAAACCTTGCACACCGAACCTGGGTCAGGACCCCTGAAGCCAAAATTGACCATCATTAGTGATAATCCTACATTAATTCTCTTAAATAATTAAAACAAAGGAAATTCATCAAATAGTAAAAATTTAAATCATCTTGCTTCAATTTAAGATAATTAGCCCAATAATTGTCTAAAGCGATAGCAATCAAATTTAAAACCATGAGTAAGCATAGGGAGAAAATGTGAATTAAACACAATGATTTCAAGACCTAGAAATCTCCACATTTTTAAAGCATGCACAATGATTTCCAACTCCAAGTCATGAGTGACATAGTTCCTTTCATGATCATTCGACTTCTTGGATTCATAGTAGACTACATGTCCTTCTTGCATCGTGACTCCACCATATCCCATATTATAAGCATGAGTGAAAACTACAAAGTATTTTTCTAGGTCGAATGTTCTTAAGATAGGTGCACACGCGAGTAACTACTTCAACTGTTGAAAATTAGCAACACATTTAGGATTCCATTTAAATTTTACTCCTTTTCTTTGTAAGGCAATGATGGCATGTCCAATATTTGAGAAGTTATGAATGAACCTTTGATAATAACCAGCTGATCCCATAAAGTATCTGGCCTCTGTCACATTATGGGGATTGGTCCATTCCATTATCGCTTTGATTTTTTTCCAGATCCACAGCCACTCCTTCCTTTGAAATTACATGCCCCAAAATAATGAACTTAGGTTTTCTCTCTTAGCAGTTGCAGAACAAATATTAGGTGTTATTCATGCTCTTCTTGAATATTCAAATGTATAGTATAATCTACGAATACCAATACAAATTTATCCAAGTATGGTCTGAGAACATTTTTCATTAAGCACATGAATGTGGCCTAGGGAATATTTCACCCCAAAAGGTACCACCAAAAAATCATAATGGTTATACCTCATTTTGAAAGAATTTTTATGAATGTCTTCTTCCTTTATTATGAACTAATGGTATGCATACCTCAAGTAAATTTTGGAGAATACAATGACCCATTTTAGGCGATTTAATAAATAATCTATTCCAGGAAATGGGTATTTATTTTTCATTGTTACCTTATTCAAATGTTGATTATCTATGCATAATCTCAACATGTTTTCCTTCCTTTTAAAAAATTGGGCAGGGGCTCCCCATGGTGACACGTTGGGTCAAAGTAGCATTTCTCCAACATTTACTTCAGTTGTAATTCCAACTCAATGAGATCGGGCGTGCTCAAGCGATAAGGGGTAGTCATTGTTGGAAATGTTCCCAGGATCACTTGGATAGTGAAATCAATGTCTATTTTAGGCAATATACTTAGCAATTGGTATGGAATCATGTCACTGTATTGATATAACACCCGGTCATCTTCAAATGGGTTTGAATTTCCGTTTAATTCCTCAGTCACGTGGAAAAAAAAAACAACCTTCTATGCTATAAAGCTTCACTTGAAGCACAATTATTTTTTTGAGTATTATTGGCATCTTGATCCCTTGCAACATTCTCTCTTCACCCTATGATACATTCCAACGCATTATTGTAACAATTGAATTTTCTTTGATTGGATGCCAACCAATCCATTCCAATCCAAATGTGACAAGACCTCAAAGGAAGAAAATCTAGCTTGACTGCAGTGGTCATGCAACCAATTTCCACAAGGAAGGACTCTCAACCATGTTTGTTACCCGTCTCTTTCTCCCAGTGGCCAGTTTTCGAAAAATCCATGATTCCTCATGGAATTTATTTGAAAATTCATATCTTTCTACAATATTAGGGCTAATATAGATGAAATTAGATCTTGGGTCAATTAAAATTGAAACCAATATATTTTTTTACCACAATTTCCATTCAAATAACTCTAACTTTCTAGTCTTCATTCTTATTATCTAATGCATCATAACCCAAGTATACTTTGGGCCATATCATTCATAGTTTTTTCCTCTTGTAAATTCATATAGATTTGTACCAGTCTATTTTCACTGAGGGAAATTTCTTTGCAAGTGATTTTCTCCATAAGTCCAACATTACACAGGTCCTCTGTTGGACCCCTTAGCTAGTTCATTTCTGCTAATGGTTGCGGGATCTTGCTAATATGCATTCTTGGTAGAAGCATTAAAATTTTCATTACTTTCCCCTTATTTATATCCTGAGGTCCTTTTCCATTTTCCTTTGATATTTCCCCTATCATTCTTCTTCTAATTAGTCCAGACATCAATGTTATGCTTAGAATATTCATAACAATGCTTGGTATTTCAGATAACCTTCTCTAGAGTCTTTGGTTCATCAAACTCTATTCTGTCCCAATATGTAGGTGGTAAACCATTAATATATATCTATATATTAGCCTTTTTTGGATAGTTGGCATTGTTTGGATGGCTAGTGGCTACAAGTGTGTTGGCATTGATGTCAACAATGATGTTGGGAGATGTGTTGGAAAATTGGCATTGTTTGACAGTTGGCAAGAGTGTTGACATTAATGTCAACCATACTAGCATTGGTGTTTGTTGCAGAAGATTTTGGATTTGATGTCCCCTAGCGTAGATGTGATGCTAATTAGGATAGATTGATGTGCTTGATGTGTTAAGATCAAGGGGAGTCCTATGATTGCTACAGTATCTGGTAGAGAATCACCATAGTAGTAGAATTATTGGAGAAGCCATAAAATGATGACTATGTTGGTTGGGAGTCCTAGATTTTGGAGGAAATTATGCCTCAAGAGATTAGCAAAAATACTATTGGAGTTAGCATAGTTTGTTAGAACTCATAAAAATATTTCGAATGGTATGTGGAATTCATTGAATGGATCTCGGGATTTTGAAGTCCTCAGAAAACCGAATTTCGGAACAAGGGGAGCATGCGAACTTTCGGAACCTCGAAGGCTCGACATTTTGGAACTTCAGAATTTTAGAGGTCAGAGCCTTGGGACTTCAGGAGTTCGGAATATCAGAGGTCAGAATCACGGTACTTCGAAAGGAAGGAATATCTGGACCTTAGAGGTTTACTTAAAATAAACCTGGGAAACATGTCAAATTTCCTAATTTTGGAACCCTGAAATATCAGAGCCTAGAGATTTCAGAACCTCATAGTTTCATAACTTCTTAATAGAATTATTTGAAAGGTGTCGAGGGTTGTGTAGAGAAGTCTTTACAAAGTAATTCATTGAAAAAAAAGGTACGATGGACCCTTTGTCTCTCCTTAGACATGACACATGTCAATTGTTGATTGTTCATGAGGAGCTGACAATGGCAGATGATGTAGCATGATGTGGCAGTATGAAGGACACATGAGAGTTAGAATCAACACTATTGGGTGGTATAATGGGGAAAAACCTAGTGACATGTGTCACCACTAAGGAGACGCCCTGTGGAGATGATGATGAGAGCATGATTTCATTCGGGAAGTACATATTGGAGGTCGAGATTTTGTAACTCCTTTGTGGTTGAAATTTCAAAAAGTTCTGATGCTAGGGGCTTCTGATGTTAATTAGGACTTGGTCATGGAATCCTAAAGAACCAAGGGCATAGAGCAAGGCTTAACACCTAAGTTCTATGGAGCATATCAAATGTTGGAAATTTCATAACTCTTCTATAAATTTATTTTGAGTAAAGTTCTAATGTATGGGAGCTTCGATGTTGTTGGTGCTTGGTCATGGACGCTTGAAGAACCAAGGGCGGAAAACAAGTACATAAGGAGAAAGGCCCCTGGTAGGATTATGAAGATATTAGCTCCTAAATTCTATGCCATCTGTCATGACACCCAGTCCCTATGGTGAAAAAAATAAGGGGCTAAGAAAAAAGGGGCTCAGAACCTTGCGATATCGTAATAGGTTGTCTTAATAAAATTACAAGATATGGGGATCCGATGTTGCATCACATAGGTATATGCAGGATGGATGAGTCAGAAGCTGAGAGTAAATGAGCGCAAAAGAGTTGGTCGATGGAGTCAATGGTGACTATTGTAGGCAAGAGAAAGAGACATAGATCATTGGGTCAAGGTGACGAGGACCATGTTTTGCAGGGAAGAGCGTTGGGTCTTTCATGAACTCAGGCAAGCCATCCTTGATCTTGCTTCCATGCTACGAGAAATTAAATGAAGATAAAAGCCTCAACTGCAATAGTATGGAGAGCCTTGTTCGAGTGTACATATTGAATGAAATTTGATTATTAGCATGGAGAATCACACAGGTGCCCATCCTCAGAATTGAATATGCTGCAACCACAATTTGTGAGTGAACAAATCCCATTCTCCGATTTAATGCTACAAGGACATAATTCGAGAAAAGGATGTGACAGTGACAGTCACATCCTTCATGTGACAGTCTTCCTTCACCGATAAGGATGGATGGGAGAGGAACCCTCAGGCCCGGGGATGAGAAACAGACACAACTAGGATGGAGAATCCATGCAGAGGTACACTATGATAATGTGAATGGCTGAGTGATGGTTGAAAATTTTTGCATTGATCACAGTGATACAATTCAAGCAAGTCATACACAACAAAAAAATAGAGAAACATGCTGGGAGTACACTCTTGGAAAATGTGGATGGAAACAAAGGCAACATCGACTAGTGTGAAACAAAGGAAAAAAACTCAGTATTTCCATTGATCAATGTGGGGAAGCAACATTGTTTCTAGTTAGATGAGTGGAGAGCTCTATGTGTGTGTGCGCAATGTTGTGTGAGGCCAAGTGAGCCCATTATTTAGAGAAGAGGTTGGGAGTTCCTATGCAGAGGAAAGAGACCCTAATAGAGGATGTGCTACTGTGTGAGAGGCTGAGAGATTCTATGGAAGAGCAGAGGAAAAATTATTGCATGGGATGTGATGAGTGATTGATGTTGAGCATAAAAATAGGCTATTGTAGAGTGAGTAGAGGAAAGATAATGCCGCATGGGATAAGGGCTGAAGAGAACATAAATGATATCCAACAGAGTGGCTACCATGTATAATGAAAATTGAGTTCCTTATTGAGTTTGGGTTGGTTCCTGCATACAGGAAGTTTGTGCTTCCATCTCTAGTGGGTGTTTGAAGAAATATTGGGGGTTGGTGCCTCCTGCAATTCAATGTATTCATAAATCCAAGGAGCTACAAGTTGGTTCTTGCAACAAATTCGTGAAGTTGGTGCTTCACATGTTGTTTCTAGTAAGATGATCAGGTGTATACAAAATGAGGGATTTGGTGCTTCCTGCTAGTGGGTGCTAGAAAACAATCAAAGGGAGTTGGTGCTTCCTATAAGTGGTGGCTCACAAATACATTGATGTAATTGATTAGGTGCTCTTATTTTTACATCAATAACAACAACAAGATTTGGTGTTTTTTTTTCCCAAAAGGGTTTCCACGTAAAACCTCAGTGTCTTATGTGTTTTTTTCTCATGATGTGTATGCTTGTGTTGCTTGATATGGATGATGCTACTCTTTTTAATGGTTTCTCTCATATAATGGATGAAAATTTTGAATGAGGAAAAAAAAATTGCGTAAAAGTTAAAATTAGCCTTAATACTGATTCACCCCCCCTCTCAATATTAACTTTTTTTCCAACAATTGGTATCAGAGAAAGGTTCCTTCAGGAATATATTAATCACTAGAAGATATATTAAAGGGAAACAATGGCTAATCAAAATTGGCTTCATCGGAAGGAGTTCCATTTTTAAATGGATCAAAGTATGTACTCTGGTAATTTAGAATGGAATCCTATTTAATGGATTTGGATGTTGATGTATGGTGATCCATATTGAATGGAGATAAGAGTGAGAATAATGAAGAAGCCAAAGAGATTATCATGAAAGGGTTCTCTAAGCCATATGCTTAGAAATTAAGGTACTGTGATACAACAAAGGAAATGCTAGACATATTGCATTGTATTTATGGAGAATATTGAAATGTGGCTCAAAAGAAGGTTGGAGAACCTTGCCACTCAAGTAGTGAACTAGAACATGTAGTTGCCGGTGATAAGAAGAAAAGGAAGAAAAAGGAGAAGGCATATAAAAGAAAATATGCTCAAACGATTGAAGCTATTTCTTCCTGTGAGAAAACTACTGATCTTCACTCCAAGGAAGGTGAAGGAGAAGACCTAGATGCGAGTGCATGCCGCTCAGAAGGTAAGCTATTACCTTGTGAAAAATGTAAAGAAATAGGTCATTCATTATCGATATCTTCATGTGAATCACTTGAATATAGAGATAGCCATGCATCTAGTAGTAGTAATGAAGATAGACCCACTATAGTAGCAATAGAAAATGAGGGATCCTCTGAAGAAGAAGGGAGTATATGTCGTGAAGAGAATATGGATATCACTAGAAGTGATGAAGATGGAATACTCCTCAGACTTGTGGAAGATTCCATGGACAAAAAGATAGATTTATATCTCTTTAGTGGCTCAACTAGCACCTCTAATAATGAAGGAAATGATCTAGATGAAATAATTTATTTTAGGAAGAAGTTGATCTCTACTCTAAAGGAGATCAATGAGCTATCAACAAAAAATCTCAACGAAGAGGAGAAATTGAAATTTTATGAGCTTGAGAATGAAAATTTGAGTAAAAAAAATATTTTATCTTAATTCTCAATAAGAAGAGGCTAGTAGATTGAATGGGATCTTAACCAATCAACTAAGTGAGAAGGAAGCTTATTTTGAGAGACTACAGACTGAAGTAGTCTTATTGAGACACGACTTAGAAAATCCCGATAAAGAGGCGTCTTAGTATCAGAAGCTTGAGGAGAGAAAGAAGGCATTGTATGAAATGCTTAAGAAAATATCCCCTCTAATCAAGGTTGGTTTGGGCTTCAAAGAAGAAACAAGCTCAAAGAAGGCAAAGGCTGAAGCGCCAACTTCCCAGGTAAGGAAAGTTGGAAATTCCAACAAAAACAAAGGAAAATAAGTTGTGGGACAACAACATCAGAAAGGAAAGCATCCACAACATGAAAATAAAAGTCAACAACAATATGCTAATAAGCAACAACAAGGAGAGTAGAAAAAGAGAGCCAAGAAACAACAAGAAAAAGTGGTTGTTGGAAAACAACAAAAATGAGGTCAAAACAAAAAGAAAGCTAGCCAACAAAAAGAAAGAGTGCAAGGCAGTAATGAAAATTGTCACGGAAGGCACATGAAGAACCAACAGAGGCCCTTTCCCCCTCAAAGAAAAATACCTCAAAGAAAATGTATCTTTAGTCGTCAAAACCATTTTCATGGTTATTCTTTTTCTTGCAATAATTTTGGGCATAACGCCATAGATTGTAGATGGCATGGAAGAAAATGAGATGTGTTTGGTAGTAGCAACATAAGAATGCACAAAGAGGCTAGGAGAAGGCACAATGGCAATAATAGAAGGTTTGACAAGGGTGCTGTCAAGAATAGTAACCCCTCTGCCCCATTCGTAAGCCAAATCGAATGCTACAATTATGGAAATATTGGGCACAAGAGATAAATATGTAGATATGAGAAGAAATGGCATGCTTATCAACATATGCATTAAAATGTAACAAATCGGGATTTGAAGACACGAAGAAAAAATGGAGTTGAGGAATACAAAATTTTATTCAGTGCTCCGTGTTAAAAGAGAAACATGAAAAGAGGAGGAAGAAATCAGAAGAATGATCCTCGTACTCTTGTAGTAGACCCAACTGTAAGGAAAAAAATGAAAAAAATAGGGTTTTGGTGAAGAAAGAGGAGTTGAAGGAAAATATTCCTCTAGCCATGCGCAACCAAGAGAAAGCCCAAACATGGGAAAATAATAAGTTGGAAAGTAATTCTCCTATCAGGGCTCGACCAAAGAAGGTTTGGATGAAGAAGGAAGATGATCTACTCAATGGGAATATATCCTCTATTTATCTTCATTAAAAAAAGAGAATGGCCTCAAGGGAGGCCAAATAAGTCAAATACAAACATAAAATCTCATACAACATCTGAATAATGAAGGTAAGACTGAGCCCCTTGTGTAGAAATTTGCTGAATAATGATATTTATCCACCGAGATTATCCTGATCACATATCAATTCGAATTCACATGCAACACATAATCTCTTCCACTCAGATCATCACACATGCGGAAATAAAACAAGCGATAGCACATCAAATCATCATACACATTAACACAGTATGTATGGGGAAAGCTTATAGCTGAAAACCCCGCAGCTATTGTGTATATTATAATGGAGAAAACATGTAAAAAACTCAGTACAATACTCCTCACAAGTACTCAGTACTATCTCATGAAGTTACACACAAACTAGCTTGGTTTTGAACAAGTCACGGGTTCAAAACGCATCCACTAATTGCCTGCCTCTATTGCGCAATCATGGCCTGTCTAAATAGAGATCCAAGGTTCGAATCTCCTTGGCTTGACAGCGCAATAATCATGGGCAATTGCCTCCAAGTGTGGTGCAAATCTCATGCACAACTGATGTCACAACTGATAGCTGTACTCACCCTTTCATCTACCTCTTTCACTGGTCTCCACTGAACTGTCCATGCACTGTAGTGAGCTGATGTGTTCTTGAGTTGAATAATGAGTTACTAATTAATGAATTAAATAATATTTAATTCACTCCACTCATTACTAGTTGATTAGCTAGTTAAACTAATCTCAACCAGTTCAACTAAGTTAAACCGAACACAACTCCACTAGTTGTCCCATTAACTCCACCAAACTTCTGCCACTGAAGTCCTAACTGAAGTCAACCATGCATGAGCTCACCAAACCCCTAGGAATAGCGTAATTCCTCTGTCAGATGCATGAGCCACTTCTGTAGCTCCAACTGAAGTGCTCCAAGAGAGAAAACTGAAGTTTAGAGTCCAAATATTATTAAGGGTAAATAATATTTGACTTTTCTATTTTTAGGATAGGCAGTCTAAAAATAGAATTCGACCTAAATGTCTAAAAATAGAGGTCCATCTATTTTTACCAACATGACCAATACTCCAAGAATAGCATACTGCAACTCCCAGACCATGCTCCATATGTCTAAAAATAGACATAGTCTAAAAATAGACTTTGCGCCAAAAATAGCCTGCGGGCCCACTTAGTGAAGGCGACTTCATTTCACTAAGCTCCATCATCTTGCTGCATTTTCAACACCTTGATGATTACATTAATGTGTTTGTTTATTTCAAATGTATCAACATTGAAATAGAGAGGAGAAGTGAAACCAACATGAGTTCAGGGGGAGTACAACACAACATTTTATGTTTTGAAAAGAAGATGAGCTGCACCAGAAGTGTGGAATGACAAGAATCTCATAGTTAAGTAAGGTCCACATGATCATTCCCCATGCAGAAGCAAGGAAGCATATGCAGGAGATCAAAGAGCATTGGCTCAAGGGGAGCTTCTTTATTTAGTTGTAGTAGGAAACAATTTTTAGCCTCAGGAATAAATATTTCTCAGGAAACGAAAGGTTTTCATCTTGGGTGAAATAAAATTATTTCATTTAAGTTGTGAGTTTTATTATGCCTAATAGTCTTGTGTTCATGAAACACAATTTGTACAAGATTTTCATGTCCCTTAACCTTCAATTGGTATCTATATGTCAATTGGTGGCCTTAGGTTAAGGTGGAGAAACGTTTTTGTGAAAATGAACATTTATTTTGATAAAGAGATATAAGAGTTTTCCTGGTACATTGCCCAATTTGTATCAAATGTTTGATGGAATTGGTATTATTTAAGAAGCAGTCCATATTTGGAGCAATAGGATCTTAGGGGGAGGATAAGTGATTAAGAAGCTTAGGATAATTTAGCATAGAGGTTGAAGCAACAACAATGGTGAAGATAAAGCTAAAATGAATCACTAATGATTGGTATTTGCAACAACAAGAATACCATGAGAAATTTAATTGGTTTTAGTTTAATTTTAATGGATACAAAAGATGGATTGAAAAGAGAGTATTCAACCAATAGCCATAAGGTTTTCAAAAAATAGAGGTTTATTAAAAAAGGAGGAAGTATATGTTCAGGGGAGCATATCACACATGTCTAGTTTATAGAGCAAGAACAATGATCAATCCTTGAAGAGAAGTCTACAGAGAATAATGCACAACAACATCTAGACACTCTATCATTGATATTTAGTGATTGCATGAAAAAAAGGCAGCTTGTATCCCTTTACGATTGATGTCAAATGGGGAGAGAATTATTGGAGAAGTTGTGATGGCCCATGCAGAGGAGAGAAAGCCATTTGTGTCTCATGCTAGGATAAGTGTGAAAGAGACATGATTATTGGCCATTAAGGTGAAGAAGTGATGAGGTGTTTCCATCAATTCCAAAGGGAAATATTGTTGGACAATTGGCATTGTTTGGATGGCAAGTGGCTTCAAAAGTGTTGGAATTTATGTCAAAAGTCATGCTGGGAGATGTGTTGGGAAGTTGGAATTTTTTGACAGTTGGAAAGAATGTTATCATTGATGTCAACTAGACTAGCATGGATGTTTGTGCCAACAGAGGTTGGCTTTAATCTTCCCTAGCCTAGATGTGATGGTAATTGGGACAATTTTATGTGCTTGATGTGTCAAGCTTAAGGGGAGTCCTATGGTTGCTGCAGTATCTGGTATAGAATCATAATAGTAGCAAGATTATTGGAGAAGCTATATAATGATGACTATGGTGGTTGGGAGTCCAATAATTTGGAGGATTCCGCCTCAAGATATTAGCTTAGATACTCTTGGAGTTAGCACAGTTGGTTAGTTCTCGGAAATAGCTTTCCAATGGTATGTGGAAGTACATGAATGGATCTCGGGATCAAAATTTATTATCGAAGTTAGGATCTTGAAGTCTTTAGTAGGCCAAATTTCGGAACCAAGGGAGCAGGAAAATTTTCGAGACCTCGGAGGGTCAGAATTTCAGAACTTCAGAATTTTTGAGGTTAGAGCCTCTGCCTTGGGAGTTCGGAATCATGGAACTTCGAAAGGAAGGAATATCGGGACCTTGAAGGTTTACTTAAAAGAAAATAGGGAAGCAAGCTGAATTTTTGAATTTCAGAGCCTTGGAATATCAAGGCCTAAAGATTTCAAAACCTCGGAGTTTTGTAACTTCTTAATAGATTGAATTATTTGAAAAACGACGAGGGTTGTGCAGAGCAGGGTTTACAAAGGAATTCGTTGCAAAACCAAAGGGCCGAGGGACACTTTCTCTCTCCTCAGATAGGACACATGGAAGTCATTGATTGGTCCTGAAGAGCTGACGATGGCATATGACATCAACATGACGTGGTAGTATAGAGGAAACATGGTAGTTAGATTCAACACTATTGGGTGGCCTAATGGGGAAAATCATGGTGACATGTATCACCACTAAGGAGATGCCATGTTGAGATAATGACGAGAGCATGACGTCATTGAGGAAGTACATATCGCAGGTCGGGATTTCTTAACTCCTTTGTGATTGAAATTTGAATAAGTTCCGATGCCAAGGGCTTTCGATGTTGATTGGAACTTGGTCATGGAATCCAAAAGAACTAAGGGTGTAGCACAAGGTTTAGTGCCTAAGTGATATGGAGTATATCGCAGGTTGGATATTTTGGAACTCCGCTATAAATTCATTTTGAGAAAAGTTTCGATGCCTAGGAGCTTTGATATTGTTGGCGCTTGGTCACGGAAGCTTGAAGAACCAAGGGTGGAGATAAATTACAAAAGGAGAGAGGCCCTTGATAGGATTATGAAGAGATCAAGACCTAAATTCTATGCCACCTGTCACGACACCCAGTACTATAGTTAAAAACAACAAGGGAATAAGCAAAAAGGGGCTCGGAACCTTGCGATCTCGTAATAGCTTGTCTCAATAAAGTTATGAGAGATGGGGCTCCACTATTGTATCAAGAAGGCGTATGCAGGATGGATGAGTTAAAAACTCAAAGTAAATGAGCGCATAAGAGTTGGTTGATGGAGTCAATGGTGATTGTCATAGGCAGGAGACAGAGATCACTGGGTCAAGGCGACAAGGACCATGTTTTGCAAGTAAGAGTGTTGGGTCCATCATGAGCTGAGACAATGCATCCCTGATCTTGCTTTTGTGCTATGAGAAATTAAATTAAGATCAACACCTTATCTACAACAGTATGGAGAGCCTTTTTGGAGTCTACAAACTTACTTAAATTTGATTCTCAGCATAGAGAATCACACAGGTGCCCATCCTCCAAATTGATTATGCTGTAACCACAGTTGGTGAGTGAAAAAATCCCATTCTTTGATTTAATGCTGCAGTAGAAGAATTTGAGAAAAGAGATGCAATAGCAGGATGGATAATCCATGCAGAGTTACGCTCTGATAGTGTGCATGGCAGAGAAATGGCTAACAAATACTACATTAATCATAGCAGAAAACTTCAAGAAAGTCAGACACAACAACAAAATGGAAAACCATGATATAAGCACACTCTCGATAAGTGTGGATGGAAGTAGAGGAAACATCGACCAATGTGCAACAGAGGAACAATACTCGAGATTTTCATTGAGCAACATGGGGAAGAAATATTGTTACCAGTGAGATGAGTGGAGAGCTCTGTGTTTGTGTGTGTGTCCACTGTTGTGTAAGGCCAAGTGAGCCTATTTTGTAGAGAAGAGGTTGAGAGTGCCTATGCAGAGGAAAGAGAATCCAAGAGAGGTTGTGCTGCCATGTGAGAGGTCGAGAGAGATTATGGAATAGAAGGGGTTGAGAGCTAAGTGTATATTGTTGAAGAACAGAGGAAAAAGTACTACGTGGGCTATGATGAGTGACTGTTGTTGAGTAGAATAGTAGGCTGCTACAGAGTGATAAGAGGAAAAAGAATTCTACGTGGGCTAAGGGATGAAGAGAACAAAGCTGATATCAGGCAAAGTAGCTACCATGTATAGTGAACATTGGGTTCCTTTTTACGTGTGCATTGGTGCATGCATATAGGAAGTTTCTGCTTCCATCTCTAGTGGGTGTTTGAAGAAAGCTTGGGGGTTGGCGCCTGCTGCAAGTCGGTGATTGCATAAATCCAAGGAGTTGCAAGTTGGTGCTTCACATTGTGCTTTTGATAAGCTAATCAGGTGTCTACAAAAGGAGGGAGTTGGTGCTTCCTACTAGTGGGTGCTAGAAAAAAATCAAAGGGAGTTGGTGCTTCTTGTGAGTGGTGGCGGGCAAAAAAAATTATGTAATAAAGTAGGTGTTCTTATTTTTACATCAATAACAACAACAAGCTTTGGAGATTTTTTCCCGAAAGGGTTTCCATGTAAAGCCTCTGTGTTGGCATGTGTTTGCATGGGTGCTGTTATGGTTGTTAATGTTAGCTCTCATATAATGGATTCCAAGTTTGAATGAGGAAAAATAATTTGGCGTAAAAGTTAAAATTATGCTTAATACTGATTCATCCCGCCTCTGAGTATGAATATTGTTTCCAGCAGTCTTCTAATCCTTGATATAAACATACCTTAGTAATTCCAAGAATTTGCTTGTATACTCCTAAGGTGTCAGTTGTCCCAACTTGTGTTTATAAAATTATTTGGCCTTGCTATCAAAATATTTTTTAGATAAGTACTTTTCTTAGAAGTCATTTTCAAAACTTCCTCCATGAAAGATTCTTTTCTATGATGTCTTTGATATTATTTAAGTCCTCCCACCATATATCAACCTTTCCTTTTAGGCTAGAAATGGCCACCATGACCTTCATATTCTTAGAATAATCATGCACCTTAAAGTACTTGTTCATCCCCAATATCCAAGCCTCTGCATATTATACTTTCTTTACCTATCCATCAAATGTAGGTGGCTTAGATTTCTTGAATTCCTCTTTCATGAAAATCTTCTTGCTCCTCCTTTTATGATAATTTTTCTTTGCTACACTACCTAAGGACTTGTCAAGGCTGCTTATATCTCTCTCTGGTGTTGAGTAGGACTCAACCTCATTTTGTATGTTTATGCCTTGTCTTACAATCTTCTGCACCATCTAGCTTATGCTTTTGAATTTATGATAGATTATGATTGGATTTGCATTTGCCATGATTCCTGGTACCAAACTCCCTCTATATATGTCTTTGAAAATATGATAGAATTTGTAGTAACATAACATTCACTTCTGCTTGTTCTGAAAATATTTTCGTTATCTACCTTTCAACTTCTTATTTCAACTCTTATACTTCTAAGAGCATCCATTAGTTCAAGAGTGTCCTCATGTTATATCTTCCCAACTGACTGTTGAGATATGTTTGTACCATATTGTTCAAATCTAATGCTCATCCTTTCTATTTCTTGTTGTACCTTGACGTCCACCTATCTACTCTTACATACAAACAATTGTTAGCTAACCATAAAAATGAAAATAACATAGTTATCTATTACCTTGGCTTATGTTGATGTGAAATCCTCTGAAAAATCAAATCTCAATCAACACATAGATAAATATTTTATCAATAATCCTATCAAGCTAAAAACTACATCATCTTATAATTTTAATATCAATATACATATGTCAATAGAAAACAGATTTGTCATATCAACATTCATCTAGTGTGTGGATGTGAGCCTTTCTAGGTCTAGTGCTTGAACCATGCCCTGATACCACTTTGTAACACACTCTCCCATCCCCTTAAGGCGTTCTTGGGAAGTGGAAGGTGTTATATCCACATTTACCTGATCTCTAAGGTCTATCATGGAGCTGGGGTCTTAAAAATCCTCTTTTACCAGCTTCCTTAAAACTTAGAATAAAAACTGCTATCACGTCTATATCATCAAGAGATTTCAAATGATATAAATTTTATCGAAATCCAACTTATGGTTCAAAATTTATTTCCATTTAAATTTCAGCCAATAAACCCTTGCCATGTCATCAAGGTACTACCATGTGGCACCCATGTGG
Organism: Pinus albicaulis; assembly: GCA_034641835.2. Taxonomy (NCBI): domain Eukaryota; kingdom Viridiplantae; phylum Streptophyta; class Pinopsida; order Pinales; family Pinaceae; genus Pinus; species Pinus albicaulis. The sequence continues at coordinate 252,300,829 of CM076582.1, forward strand.
CACCCGCATGGCACTCCACCTCACCCGGATGATCCATGTCACCTTGTCATGCCATCATGGATTTTTCTGTGCCACATGGCACATTCCAAGTCATCGCCTCAACCAGGCCCAATGAACCAGTCCTGATGTTGTTTTGCAAAGAAATCGTGTGACAAGGGTTTTTCTCAGCTTCGAGCTTGTAGTGTAACTCATGCTCAAAACCACGATGGACCCTCGAACTCTAGAACCTCCAAATGATTTCGAGTCAGGGTCCATCTCCTGACTTCAGGCCATTCGACTACTCAGTCGTTCAATCCTTCACCATATATGCAAGCAAAATTTAATAAAAATAATAATGAAAGGGACTAATCCCTTAGGTCCTTGCCCCCGAACTGACTGATCGATAAATGAATGCATTGAATAAGAATATGATGAGTTCCAGGGATTTCCCTTGATCCAACCCATCCATAAAAGAAAGATAAATACGTTTTATAAACAAAGAACTCCAGGGCTACACCCTTGTCTGGATCAACTTAACGACTTATGCATGTACAACAAAAAAACAAGGGATCTATCCCAATTTAACACACAACATATAAATAATAACAACACAAAGCTCACGATAAATGAAAATATGCAGTGTAGGTAATCTTTTAAGTCAATAGGCATTCAACCATCTCAACATGATTTAAACCAAACATGTAGCTTCACTGATACTCGAACCATATTTATTCTGTGAGAAAACAACATTTCTTTACAACATTAAACAAGACCAACTATATTCAATTTCATATGCAATTCAAGCATGAAAGGAATTGTAAATCATAGAGAAACATAATAATTTACACAATAATTCAAAGCATTTAGCTTATCCTATTGTTTCCCCAACAACCCCCCTTTTATTTTGAGAAAAGTAAAGGGTCCCTCAAATACAATTTTGAAGTATCACCTTGCTTTGCATTTGAATTCCTATTTATAGTGTTTTGGTTTTCTTATTTTGTCATTTCCAATATTTCCATTACCTTCGTCTTCGAGACATTTCCAACGATATAAAATTTGTTGAATTATGAATTATGGATCAAACTTTGCATTTGGATTCCTATTTTTAGAGTTTTGGTTTTCTTATTGTCATTTCCAATATTTCCATTACTTTCATCTCGTCATTGAGACATTTCCAACGATATAAAATTTGTCGAATTATGACTTAAAAAATACACTTGTTTAAAGTTTTTCTTTAACCATTTTTATTAATTTTAATAATTAATTTATTTTTACTAATTATTTTGGGTTATTGATAATTCAATTAATTTATGTTATTATTAATTTTACTTAATTATTTATTTTTGGGTTATTGATAATTCAATTAATTTATGTTATTATTAATTTTATTTAATTATTTATTTAAGTTGTTATTGTTAATTTTATTTAATTATCTATTTAAGTTGCGTTCTCCCAAATATATTAGTTAATTTACGCTATTATTTAATTATTTATTTAAGTTTTGGTTTGGGAAGGAGAACAATGCAACTCATTCCATTTTAATATCTCACTCTCACCTTCGCCTCAAATCTGGTGGCATAAGGATGCCTAGTCCTGGTTCAACCATTGGGGAATTAAGGAGGAGCTTAGTATAGAGAAGCAAAGATAATATCAAAAATAATATTACCTCCAAGTTTAAGGAAAAACTGTGGGAGGATCAGGAGCTGGAGGGTAAAAGGAAGCTAAGATACTATAAGGAAGTGATCAACCCCACCCTTGATAATCATAATTATCTCTCTGTGCCGTCCAACAATAAGAAAACAATAAACACTACTAAGATAAGAACAAAACTAACTCCCATGAGCTTCCGAGTGAGATCGGACGGTGGTTTATTCCCAAGACCCCTTGGAACGCTAGAATTTCTCAGATTTGCATTATAAGCAGGTGGAAGATGAAAATCACTTCCATTTAGATTGCCCTTGTCTTACTCACATTCACTCTCAATTCCTTACCATCTGTACACTTCCAATCTACAGGATTTTGGATAATCAAACTTAGATTATTTCTCCTTTCTTAAGTGTTCCAAATACACAGCATTGATCAAAACAAACAATAACCATTGTCATCAATTTTTCATTCAATTATTTATTTAAGATGAAATCGCCCAAATTATTATTTAATTAAGTTGAGTTCTATGCATCTCATTCCATTTTAATATCCCCAACCTCACCACACTTGCACGTTTGGAATTCTTACTTTTAAATTTTCATTTTACCTCCTCTGCTACACTTCCAATCTACAAGATTTTGGATAATCAAACTTAGATTATTTCTCTTTTTTAAGTGTTCCAAATAGACAACATTGATCAAAACAAACAATAACCATTGTTATCAATTTTTCATTTAATTATTTATTTAAATTAAAGTTGCCCAAATTAAGTTGAGTTCTATGCAACTCATTCCATTTTAATATTCCCAACCTCACTACACCTCCACGTTTGGAATTCTTACTTTTAAATTTGCATTTTATTTGCATTTGAATTCTTACTTTTAAATTTGCATTTGAATTTATCCACGTTTGGAATTCTTACTTTTAAATTTGCATTTTATTTTCGTCTGGAATTCTTACTTTTAAATTTGCATTTTACCTCCACGTTTGCAACTCATTCCATTTTAATACCCCAACCTCACCGCACCTTATTTGCATTTGAATTCTTACTTTTAAATTTGCATTTTATTTACGTCATTTTCTTACTTTTAAATTTGCATTTTACCTCCACGTTTGCAACTCATTCCATTTTAATACCCCAACCTCACCGCACCTCCACGTTTGGAATTCTAACTCATTCCATTTTAATACCCCAACCTCAGTACGCCACGTTTGGAATTCTTACTTCTAAATTTGCATTTGAATTTATCTACGTTTGGAATTTCTACTTTTAAATTTGCATTTTATTTACGTCTGGGATTCTTTATTTAAAACTACTTTTTTGAACACATTGTAACATATAAACACCGATATTCAAATTTGTTTCATGCATATGGGATATTATTCTTTGACTTGAAAGATTTTCCCAAATAATTCGACAATTTGTCCGTGAACTGCTACAAGACTCCAACTTTTGGAGCGAATATCTCAAACTATATGGCACAACAACTCAGAAATTCAGTAGAAACTCAGAAATTCAGTAGAAAACTGATTACGTTTTTTTATTAAAATTGATTCTTTAAAATTATATTTTGAGAATAAAATTGGATGCTGAAACTTTTTGTTTCTCTAATCTCATAGTTTCATTATATATCTATCAGAATTGCAACAAAACAAAATGATTTGGCTTATATTTTGGTATTTCTTGTTAATTTAAAAGAATTAAAATTGATTCTTTAAAATTATATTTTGAGAATAAAATTGGATGCTGAAACTTTTTGTTTCTCTAATCTCATAGATTCATTATATATCTATCATAATTGCAACAAAACAAAATGATTTGGCTTATATTTTGGTATTTCTTGTTAATTTAAAAGAATTAAAATTGATTCTTTAAAATTATATTTTTTGAATAAAATTGGATGCCGAAACTTTTTGTTTCTCTAATCTCATAGATTCACTATATCTCTATCAGAATTGCAACCAAACAAAATGATTTGGCTTATATTTTGGTATTTCTTGTTAATTTAAAAGAATTAAAATTGATTCTTCAAAATTATATTTTGAGAATAAAATTGGATGTTGAAACTTTTTGTTTCTCTAATCTCATAGATTCATTATATATCTATCAGAATTGCAACAAAACAAAATGATTTGGCTTATATTTTGGTATTTCTTGTTAATTTAAAAGAATTAAAATTGATTCTTTAAAATTATATTTTTTGAATAAAATTGGATGCCGAAACTTTTTGTTTCTCTAATCTCATAGATTCACTATATCTCTATCAGAATTGCAACCAAACAAAATGATTTGGCTTATATTTTGGTATTTCTTGTTAATTTAAAAGAATTAAAATTGATTCTTCAAAATTATATTTTGAGAATAAAATTGGATGTTGAAACTTTTTGTTTCTCTAATCTCATAGATTCATTATATATCTATCAGAATTGCAACAAAACAAAATGATTTGGCTTATATTTTGGTATTTCTTGTTAATTTAAAAGAATTAAAATTGATTTTTTAAAATTATATTCTGAGAATAAAATTGGATGCTGAAACTTTTTGTTTCTCTAATCTCATAGATTCATTATATATCTATCAGAATTGCAACAAAACAAAATGATTTGGCTTATATTTTGGTATTTCTTGTTAATTTAAAAGAATTAAAATTGATTCTTTAAAATTATATTTTGAGAATAAAATTGGATGCTGAAACTTTTTGTTTCTCTAATCTCATAGATTCATTATATATCTATCAGAATTGCAACAAAACAAAATGATTTGGCTTATATTTTGGTATTTCTAGTTAATTTAAAAGAATTAAAATTGATTCTTTAAAATTATATTTTGAGAATAAAATTGGATGCTGAAACTTTGTGTTTCTCTAATCTCATAGATTTATTATATATCTATCATAATTGCAACAAAACAAAATGATTTGGCTTATATTTTGGTATTTCTTGTTAATTTAAAAGAATTAAAATTGATTCTTTAAAATTATATTTTGAGAATAAATTTGGATGCTGAAACTTTTTGTTTCTCTAATCTTATAGATTCATTATATATCTATCAGAATTGCAACAAAACAAAATGATTTGGCTTATATTTTGGTATTTCTTGTTAATTTAAAAGAATCCAGTTTTCTTTTATTAATTATTTTTTATTATTTTGGATTAAGATTTTTACTTTAAGTTTTAATATATTTTTAATAATAGATTTTATAAATATTTTATGAAGAATTTTATCACTTGGAAGTAAAGGATATATATTTTTAATAATAGATTTTATAAATATATATTTTTAATAATAGATTTTATAAATGTTTTATGAAGAATTTTATCACTTGGAAGTAAAGGATTTATGGATTGGAATTGCATATAGGAAAGATCATTATCCATATCCCAAGAAATGTTGAACACATTATAATATATAAACACATTATAATATATAAACACCGATATTCAAATTTGTTTCATGCATGTGGGATATTGTTCTTTGACATGAAAGATTTTCCCAAATAATTCGACAATTTGTCCATGAAGTGCTACAAGACTCCAACTTTCAGAGCGAATATCTCAAGCTATATGGCACAAAGTCAAGCCAAGGATAGCTAGTTGGAAAGAGGAAATCAAAGAAACAATTTGAATTTATTTATTTCAAAAACATTTCAATCTAAACAACTCGGAAATTCAGTAGAAAAATGGTTACGTTTTTTATTAAAATTGATTTTTTAAAATTATATTTTGAGAATGAAATTGGATGCTAAAACTTTTTGTTTCTCTAATCTCATGGATTCATTATATATTTATCAGAATTGCAACAAAATAAAATGATTTGGCTTATATTTTGGTATTTCTTGTTACTTTAAAAGAATCCAGTTTTTTTTTATTAATTATTTTTGATTATTTTGGATTAAGATTTTTGCTTTAAGTTTTAATATATTTTTAATAATAGATTTTGTAAATGTTTTATGAAAATTTTTTAGAATAATTTTATCAGTTGGAAGTAAAGGATTTATGGATTGGAATTGCATATGGGAAAGATCATTATCCATATCCCAAGAAATCAGAAAACAAATTTTCCTACACTCTTAAGAAACAAACTTTTATTTTATTTTGTTTTTAAATTGAAATCTATGATTAAAAATAGAGGGGTTGTGGAAGATAAAGATGAGGCTGAACCAAAGAAGAAGAAACTTATATTATTGTGGATATTTCTTCTCAAATCACAATCCCAAGAGAGTTGGAAATTGTTGCACTTTAAAACTCTGGTTTTATAATCAATATTTTATAGTCCGTTTTTGAAGGCCAATGAAATATTGATATTTATTGAATGATGTGATATGAGTAATGTATGATATTTTAAGAATTTAAAATACATGGTTGGTATTTTCCTCTATGGTTTTTATTTCTATTGATACATATTGAATGTTACAATCTGTGCTTCTGTCATTTCTGTTGAAATGGTCAAGTATATATAGTGTTGAGTTGTTTTTATTAACACAAATTTGTTATTTCTTTAATATGAATGAATCTACATTCATTTATGATATTCAAAGAAATATTTTATTTAACTCATTTATGATATTCAAATAGATAGTGTATTAAAATTTCTCTTGTTATCGGATTTCATTATATGCAAATAAACATTAAAAAACACAAAATATAATTAGTTTTTCATAAGCTCTTTAAAGAAGAGCCCAAAAATCTATTTAAATGGTTGGCTAAACTCCATATTCTAGTCATGGTTTTCACTAATTTAAACATATGTAGTGTTTTCTCTAAATGCTACATTTGGGTGATTTCCCCATCCCATACTGTTAAGATTATTCAAGCAAATCCATTCATACACAACAAAATTGTATAGTTGTTTATATTTACTTGTAAGTATATAGGATGAGTAGAATATATTAGTTTTCTCTTTATTGGTTTTTATGTATATATTTTTGAAGTTATATTAATATAGGAAACCAAGCCTTTGTTCCGGAGAGTATATAGCCATACCAAACGAAAAATGGTCTAATTGGAACTCTGATCGAACCAATACTCACTCGTTGCACGAGGATTTTTTCCGCCTATAAACACATCTTCAAGGAAGAAATTCAAAATAATTAATAGAACATTAAAGGAAATTCTACCAACTAATTTCATGCTCCAGTTTCCTACAACCACACAATATTCCATAGAGATAGACGTCAATTCAACAAAGAATGAATCTTTAAATTCACCACTCTAAGCTAAATCCACTTATCTTAAGTAAAGAAATTGCAGAAATTGAAGGCGGGACTTCGATTTTCCACCTAATTGTAGACCAGTTGCAACTTGTATCTCTTACAGTGGTCAACGCCAAGCCAAATCTATGATACAAGGGGATTCTTCAAACTGTATTAGTTAGAAATATTACTCAGTACCAGGAGTATGGGAATTTTCATTACAAGGGTTTATCAGCTGTGGAAATAACTCATGAATACAAGTTATGGGTGGTTTATCATCTGTGGTAAGAACTCCAAGAGTGGTTTATCATCCCATCAGCAATCACCCTGGGTGGTTTATCAACCCGAAAACAAGCACCTGGGTGGTTTATCAACCTTCTTAGAAAGCGCCCTAAGGTGGTTTATCAATTGTGGAAAGCTCCCCGTGAGTGGTTTATCAACCCAAAAACAAGAACTCATCACCCATCTCCACTGAGCTCTCCATTAAACTATTCCAAGCTTGAACATAGAAAAACCACAACTTCACAACATACGGAAATTAATTCCCTCACTGTGCTCCTCATGCACTCAAGTTTGGCTCCTTACCAAATCAAATTCTTTGGGAAAAAAAACACGATAGCCAACTAAAACAACATTAGCTAACCCTCCCTTGGGTTGTTAAAATTAATTTTTATTATTTTACTTGTGTGTCTCTTCATGTTCCTCATGGAGCCTTCTTTTAGATATTTCTTACTAAATGCACAATTAATTTTAAGTACTGGTGCCAAGTGAAACCACATAGGTTCTTCTTCCTTCAAATCCCCCTTGGATTTTGGATCTATCTTGCACCCTTTAGGACATTAATAAAAATATAAAAATTATAATTAAAAGTACTATTACATTACAAAAATAAGGGGGGATCAATATAATGGGCGTGTCACATCAAGTGGACACTCTACTCATCATTAGGGACAAGTAACTTGTAAGATAGAAACTAGTGTGTTGGCGTTATGATTATAAAAAATTTAATATAAAAGTGATCCATATTGGATCATTATATATTTTTTCATCCATATTGATGCTTTAAGAGTGGAAAATGTGAAGGATTTAACTTAGAGGACCATTTTTTATAGACAAAACTTACTTTGGAAAATTGGGGTATGTAACCTTTCAAGAGTAGTTTGATGCATCAAACATGATTTTTTTTGGGGTGAAACTTTTCTTCTTAAGGAAAATGCTCTTTTCTCCTATTAGACACATAAATACCTTTCTAAATATGCCAGAATCACCTCAATCAGATTTCGTATGCAAAAGTTATGCCACTCGGAAGTTGACCTTCCAATTTTTACCACCATAATTCAAGAGGATGCCACATGAGAACCCATTATTCATGGAAAAGGGGCTAGCTACTCGATAATGATGAAGAATACTCTAAAAGGGTTGATATTTTTTCTCTAGTTAATATTTTAAGGAGTCAAACCTAGCAATTAGTAGGCTATCAGGTTGTGTTATAATCCAACCACTAGGAGGAAAAGGGGTTCCATTATTTTCAAATTAAATTTGCTCCATAGGTAAGAAGAGTAACCGAGAGGGATATGGAGAGAGCACACATAGAATATTTTTAATATGTATTAGTCAACAAGCCTCAGGCTTTACTTCCTTGTACTTGCATCCATTTTATATTCAAAGAAAGAGAGGAAAGTAGCCTCATCTTCAGGTTGAGTTTTCTCCCAAACGGGTTTCCAAATATTTATCTTGTATCAATTGTGGTTTTCTTGTTTTTATTTTTGTTTTCTATTTTTTGCATAATTATAATTTTCATGCATAAAAAATAGACAATAATTAACAGACCTAAAAATCTAAGGAGAAATAAACCTTCATAGTGAATATTTTGAATTTTCTAATATATTTTAGTAGATTCGTTGTGACAAATTGTGTAGTGGAATATCCATGATAGTTTATAGATCATATTGGTATTATAGCAAGTTTCTTTGGTTACATTGTGTGGAGTTGCAAGGGATCTATATTAGTTAAGTCAAAAACCATAAAACCCTAGTAATGATTGATGAATTTATGAATAAACCTCCTGATGCTATAGAGAAGAGTTTTTGGTGACTGGAAGCACACGTTGCATAAATAAATTTTAATGTGAGCCTCCCCATGGAAACCCTTACTAATAATCTTGAGATATTTGGAGAAGATGGGGGTTATAACATAAAGGTATGATCAAATGCAAGATCAACATATTGGGAAGAAACAAAGAAGGATCCAAAGGAATAACTAGAAAATGATCAACCCAGTTTGAGTGCCGTGAACCATTCACAGTCTGTGTTCAAAATGGAAGTGAAAGTTGTCATCAAGCCTTATCAAGGTGATATTTATGCTTTGAAGCTAAATCAATGGTTTCAACAATTATAAGTTTATTTTAGTGCTGATTGTATAGAGGAAGAATATAATATTTCATTTGCTTAACTAAAATTAGAGGGCCATGCCCTAACCTGGTGGGAAATCCACATGAAGATCTTGAGGTTTGAGGGAGATCCTCCAGTGACTAAGTGGAAGGATTTTGAAACCCTCATAAAGTTACAATTTTACCCTGTCAGGTATGTAGAGGACCAGTGAATCCAATGTCATTGCTTCAAGTATAAGTAAGTGTAGAGTGTACAAGAGTACACCATATAATTTAAAAACATGGCCATTGTGAAAGTATCTCCCTCAATAACCTATACATATTCCTCATGTATCTGGGGGGTATACATATGCATCTATAAAAGCAAGTGATGTTGTTCAAGTCTGAATCAATGGACTAGGCTTGTGTATAGGCACAATACTTGGAGAACATAGGCTAAAATAAAGGGAAATCAAGTGGGTAGAAGTAGAAGGAGCACCAAGACAATTCTAAGGAGGGGAAGAAGAAGTGGGAATGGGAAAAAGATAAAAGACGATAACCAAAAAACACCAATGCAAAGATCCCAATAACCACTGAAACCACTATAACATTGATTTTCATACAGAGAAAAAGTGTTGGAAGTTCCATCCATATCTTAACCCAAAGAATAAAAATGAAGATATCAAGAAGAAGAATCTCATGGCCACTGATTCAAACAACTAGGTTGAAAGAAACTTGGATGTGGATGAGAAGATAGCATGAACATAAATGAAAAAGGAGGTGAATATGAGTAACCTTCAACAATAGGAGGAGAAGAAAAGACCAAACTCTTCCATATAAATATATATGTTAAAAAGACCAATATTGATGCTCTATTCGACTCAACATCACAGGAAAATATCATTGCACTAGAGTTGGTCAAGAAATTGGGATTGGAAGTTCATATAATAAAAGACCACATCCATTGGGTTTGGTAAACAAGGATGCGAAAATAAAGGTAACAAAACAATGAAAAATCAAATTTTCTATTAGTGCTCATTTTATTGATGAAGTAGAACGGTAAGTAGTTCCCCTTGATGTATGTGGAGTAGTGTTTGGATGTCCCTATATGTGCATGTATGATGCAATATTCATGTGGAGAGTCAAATAGTATTGCCTTGTCAAGGATGGAAAAATTTTCATCCTCAATGTGCACAAAGGAAGTTGAAAATTTTGATAGTAAGTGCCAACCAAATCAATAAATTGATCAATTCTAGCTGCAAGAAGTATGCTTTGCTATTTTTAAGAGAAAATTGGTCTGTAGAAGATTCAACAAGATCAATGACACTCCTAGAGAGGTATAATGAGAAACACAAACAACAACTGGAAGAGTTGCTACAAGCATACATGGATGTGTTCCAAGAGATTGAAGGGATACTGCCCAAAAGGGAAGTAGAACACAAGTTATAGCTATTGTTGGACTACCCATTTTCAAACATTGGGATGTATAGGTAGTCTATTATAGAAGTAAATGAGGTGAATAAATAATTGTAGTAGCTACCAAAACAGGGTGTCATTCGATCATGTACATCACCATGTGGGTCACCCATCATCATTTTTCCAAAGAAGAATGGACTTGGAACAATATAGATCATAGGGTGTTGAAGAAAATTGTGCTCAAGATCAGTTACCTATTTCCAAAAATAGATGATCTACTGGATCAGTTGCAACAAGATAAATACTTCACCAAGATATACTTAAAGTATGGATATCACTATGTTTGAGTCAGATAAGAGGATACTTGGAAGACTTCCTTCAAATACCAAGACATAGAGATATTAACATAGTTTTTAATCCCTTATTGAGTCCTTGCTTCCCACCATACAAGTGCAGATCCTTCCATCCTCAAAGAAGCCAACGAAATCTTTATGTCATCTTCATGAAGGTTCTTAATTTTGTAGTACACCTCCATCCAATTGTCCAATATATTCTGCATTTACCTCGCCATTATACATTGGAAGGTCAAATTTGAAATCAAGTTTGAGTAAGGGTGTTTTTCATTTTGTGGCTTTTGAGTGAGTGTGAGTAGTTTTTGTGGTGGAAGTGGAAGATGATGCCGATGGAGATGATGAGGATGATGAAGATGGTGGAGATGGAGGTGGATTTCCTCCACTACCCTTTGAACTCTTCTCTTCATCCTTCTTATCATTTGAAGTTCCTTCTCCATATGGAGGCTGAGAACCTTATACTACCATCCCAACAGTAAATGCATTAAACATAATTTTAACCATCCTCTTTATGTCATTGAAGTCTCTTTTGAAATCATCCCCTTCTGAATAACCTTGAGTCTCTCCAACACCTGACATGATGGCTATGGATTTAAGCTCAACTTATGATGTTTGTACCTCTTCAATCAACTCAGCTTATTTTGCAATTTTTACCTCTTCAATCTTAGCTTCTTGAGACAAAATTTGAGGTGTTTCAAGTGCGGCTATGAGTGGAATTTTGGGTGAATATGGTGCTCTTGTAGTTCTCCTTCTTCTGGTCCTATTCTCTGGACTTGCAACCAACAATTTCCCTTCACCTATCTGCAACTTTAACCTTGTCAGCATCACAAATTTGCAACCATTAAACTTGCACAAAACTCAAGCAACTATCAAGTAAATAACCTTGCCTTTCAACCAAGATTTGATACTAACTTGATCTGAGTACGAATGTTAGTTTTGCTATGCTAATATCATTTTAATATTTAAAATTTATTTGCTGATCTTGTGCTTGATGTACATAGGTTTCCTTGTTTCTTATGTGTGTCAACAGGTAAATTAACTGAGTTTTATGAGTGAATTCAAGAGCATAAAGTATGAAAATAAAATTATGAACAAAAACAACATAAAGAACAACAAACCATCAGAATTGATCCATCAACAGAAAGTTTTGATGAAGGAGTTCACCCTTCCTGGGCTACATCTCCTTGGTCCAACTTCCATGGATTAGGCCTCTATATTAGCTCAATAGTGAAAAAATTGTTGTTTACATGCATCAAATGCTCCTAAAACATACTCCAATGAGTTCAAAATGTTGAAATTTATCAGAAATGACTATTCATTCACTCCGTTTGGTCTTCAACTGATCTAGGCATGGCTTTCATTCCTGGTGGCCTTGGGCTTTAATTTTATTCAAAGTGATAAAAAAACCTGTAGAATTGTTCCTCTGCCTTTGAAACCTATTCCCATGGATTCAGAGCATGCCAATCTGCTAGGAATGACAACACAATAATTTCATTTAGTGATCAAGTATAATAATGACAACACAAACAAGTTGGAAAACATGCTTTCAAGGCCATCCACGTTAAATATAAAAAAATTGGGAAGTAATAAGCACATGGAGCCATTCACCCATGATGCTCACAAAGAAGCATATTGTTATAGCATCATTTCTCACCTCTATATGCTTGATGCTCTATGTATTGGCCTTGGGCAACCCTTTCCCTTCAGACTTGTTCCTTTAACTAAAAAACATTATTTTGAATTCCATACACGACTCTGCCCTCTCAAAGGCGCATGTAGACACGGGTCTAGTTATACCCAACCTGCATATATAATTTAAAATATAAAAAAATATAAAATTTCCTATTTTTTGGGTGGGGTTTACGGGTTACACCGGAGGCCTACCTACAGGAGCCCATGGCCAAACTGTTTCCCAACTAAAAAAAATATTTTGAGGAAGTATAAATACACCTCATGGGAAGGCCTAAAGGGTAGAGAGAGACATGTATTGATACTATAGCCTTTTAGTCCCCGATCAAGTCTGATTATCCTCATGCCTCCTGCAATTCCCAAGTTGTGGAAACCCTTGTTTCCCTTTCAAAGAAATTCACCTCCCTTATGTGACATCCTTGTGTATCCTTATGGAAGAATATTGTTGAATCTTGGGTTGGATGGATCCGGAGGACGGTTTTTCTTGGAGCCGTGGCCGAATCAGGTGGTATTCCTCCACATAATTTACATACATCAATAAAGAAGCTCTGTCCCATTCTTGATGTCGTGATATTTAATTTTTTTATACATGTTATGATCTTGTTATAGTTGATTTCATGTTATTTGGTTTATAAGCTTATATGATCTAACCATTGACAAATAGAATATGATTTCAATTACTACTAGTCTATTTCCTTTTCTTGAATGAGTTGTAGGTTTTGAAACACATGGAGAAGCAGAGGGTGTGAACCCTATGGGAACACCCTCAAATGTAGGACCTATGGGTAAGGTCACTTCTCCCAATTTTACTAATTTTGAGCATTAAGACCATTAATTTGCTTGATTCTTGTTGTTGTATGCCTCTTAATCTGTTGGGGTTCTCAACCTAGACCCTAGGGTAGTTCATCCTGTAACACATGTTCAGAGGATGAGGAATTCAAGGAGATATTTTAGAAGTTGTAGTGATCCGAACTTAAACAAGAACACACACACACACACACACACATATATATAACCGTAAATACAAAGATACAACAAAAATACAAATTCATTTCATTAATCTCAAAGAACTAAAATATGATTACATACAAAATGGAAATAAAAAATCTCGGGCGATGGTATCTTACCTCTGAGAAGAGATGTTGTGGATACATGCCTTCGAACTATGTTACAATGAGGCTCAAGGGAATTTTTATTATCGAAAAACAAGGGAAAACCCTAAACAACCAAAACCCTAACCCAGGAGATAGACACCAAGAGTTTGTGGGCCCTATTAGGTTTAGTTGGGCAGCTAACTTCCTGTGGTCGTAACTTGGTCATATTATCCCAGTTTGGCACGTACAATACCTCGTTGGAAATATTTGTCTAAGTACTAAAGGATTTGTAGTTTGAACCTACCTATGGCTATGGGTTGGCTTAAGACATAAAAAAAATGTCGTTTAGGGGGTCAAAATTGCTCCGGAAGTTCAAGACACGAAAAAATTCTAAAAATAGTAAATGTTGCTATAAACAAGGAAACTGATGAAAATGAATGGAGATCTATGTGGAATAGGTAGTGATGAGCTCCATCATTAGGTATAATTGGAGGGGTTAATTGTCACCTTTGTAGCCTTATTAAGTCTCTCTTTCTCACATTTAAATTATATTATGGTCTTATGTTGCTAGTGTAGATGGTGATTAAGGCTTGTAATACTTCGAATGCCTAATATGGGTTAAATGCAGGATAATCACAAAGATATTGCACTTTTGATGAAAATTTTGCAATTAAAGCACAGAGTAGACAATAAGGAGAGATTCTAGGGGGATTTTCCACCTCCTTAACTCCCAAAGGCAACCAAGGGATCCTCGAGACTCCCTCCAACAACTTGAAATCAAAGGCAAACAAGAAATTGGGAGATCAAGTGCACCAAAGCTCCATTTCTCTTGCAGTCAAAGAGGACATATCACCTAATTTTTAGGGAGCTGTTGGTAGCTACCCTATAGGTTAAATAGGGCTGAGCAAGAGCTCATTAGGATTCAAACTTTGAAGGAAGTTAATAGACTTTTAGCTCTTGTAATATGTTTTTTAGACTTTTATGATTATGTAATGAGACTATTTTTTGCAATAAGATGAGTATATAGATTGTCCTTTACTGATTTAGTTTTAAAGGGCTAGGTTCATGGGTTAGGACCCAATCCATTGGTATTAGTCTCTCTTGTGTATTCATGGTTATTTTTATGTCATTGTAGCTAGTTTGCTTACATTTAAATTCACTATTTTTAGTTTGCTTCCATTTGTCTTTGTTGTATTTAAGCTTGCATAAATGTTGGCAGAATAACTTATAAACTCAGAAGCTGTGTGTCATTCCTTCCTCTTTCATCTCGTTCATTGGATCTTGAGAAGGGAAGATCTCCACCCCAAACCAAATTTTCTCTTTAGTTTATGATTTCTTGGAAATAATAGTTAGGTCTCTGTAGTGTCATCAACATGTCTAGAATAATGAGTTAGATTTTTGTTTGAATGGTTAAGTAGGTTTTCTTTCCAAATTCAACTCATCTTTTCCATTTTCTTCATCATAGATTTGCCAATGTCAATTGCACAAATATGCAGTTTTCTTGTAGGTTCAAGTAGCAAATCAAAGGAGGACTTCACCAACACCCTTAGCTTCATTTCTCACCCATCATCAACCTTCTTTCCATCAAATCGCCTTCAACCTTGTTTTTAAGATTTTCACCTTCACACTGTGAGCAACCCTAGAAGTGAAACAAGAGCTTCTCAAGAGGTTATGAGCTTGAAAAAGGGGTTGGCCACCTTCCATTCATCCAAATACACCTTCATTTCACCTCCACTACGCTTTTCTCCATCATTTTTGGCCTCTTAGTTCCCTCAAACTATTTCCTGTAGAAATTCAAGAATTTCCTGTAGCACTATAGGAAACCTGTAGCAGCACCAGTGGGCCTATCCTTAATCCAAAAAAAATCTTCCACCTCATCTAGACCTTCCGAAACCATCAAGACACCTTCAACCTTGCATCCATGAGTTCAATACCTTCCTAAGCCACCTTAGAGCTTTCTCCTCCTTGCTAAAAAAAAATGCATTTACAAGCATAACTAGGTCATGATTAGATGCATGTGTAAAAGCATGCTAGTCAAATCATGAAGTAGAAAAAGTGTGTTTAGCCATTTGACCCAAAAATTTGTGATTAGATTAGCCTTATTTATGCAATTTCAATTCAACATTTTACTTCATGAAGATGCCTAGTTTGCTTCCATTTCTTGCCATAGCTTAATTTGTATATTTTTTTCCTTCCAGAGTAACTAGATGTACTTTATTGCTGTAGAATATTTCTTTGATTGCCGATATAGTAATGGATTTGAATCACTTGTAGCTCTAGGTCTAAATTCGGAAGTGTGATAGAATTCACTTAGAAACCATAGAAATATCACCCTTTCATAAGACTCAGAAGAGGATGACATGAGTAGAATGCATCTGCTGTGTAAATAGCATTGTCATCTCCAAGTTTGTATGAACACTGGGTTGATAAATTAAAATAGAGTAGCCTCTGGGAGTTGCAACATTCTTGGTGAATACTAGGGCTCACCACTTTTTAGCATTGTTGCCAGGGAGGTGTCTAGTAGATGCTTTGATTCTATTTTAACATTATTTTCTGCTTTAATTTTACATGATGTTTCAAAAGTATTGAAAAAAATACAAAAAAATATGATTTTCATGCCTCATAGGAGTAGGGATACTCAAGGAATTTTTTTACCAAAAACCCCCACATCCCCACATAGTCACCCTTCACTCTTATTCAGTGACTGTGAGGTTGAACACACCATAGCTGAGCCTTTTGAAAACTTTGAAGAACCTATTGGAGAAGAAGAATAACTTGTTTCACCAGAGGAACCTACTTCGCCTATACAAAGCCATGACTGAGACTGAAGCCCAAGGAGTCTTTCCCATTATAGAGACCGATGGGGAAACTAAAATGAAGAACATCAACCCCTCGACCCTTCCAAATTTCCATGGGTTCACCTCTGAGGACCCTGACACATTGGTGTTTGAATTTGCTATTGTCTCTAGGACCTATGACTATGACTTAGATGATCAAAATTTGAAGCTATTCCATTCTACCCTTAAGGATGCAACCTTGTGTTGGTTCATGGGTCTACCTAGGAACAACATCACTACATGGGCACAGATGCAAGAGGCCTTCAAAAACAAGTACATGGACTACTATAGGTCCAAGGAAAATAAAGAGGAAATATTCATGATGAATCTAGGGCCCGATGAATCCCTAGAGGACTATGAAGAGAGGCTCCAGTTAAATTATAAAAGATCTAACTGCACCCTTAATCCTAGATCAATTAAACTAGTACTTCTCTGAGGGATCAGGGAGGAGGTGATAGAAACCATTAATATGTTATCAAGAGGAGATATCTACTAGCTGCCTTATGAGACAATCAAATCTATCTTCAGGAACCATTCCGAAGCAGCTAGGAAGAAAGGCAGAGCTAACCAAAGTATGACCAATACCCCTTCCTCTATGTTGTGCTAATCAACAACCCCCATTATTTTAGCAATAGTTACCTTAGAAAATAATGGGGGCATTTTTCAAAATTTTAGAGTTAAACTGATTAAGACCCTTAGAGTGATTCATTAGATAGAAATAGGAATAAAAAAGGGATAAAACCTTCAAATTTTGGCCTTAAAAGCACTTAAGCTGAGAAATATCGCATTATCACAATCACAATACTGCAATAAAGCACATATGACTCCTAAAAGGTCACTTGAAACATATTGCGATCCGATATGAATAAGAAAAAACAGTTTTATAAAGGAAAAAGGCTTTTTTTCCAAGAAAATTCTATAAGGAAAGCTTGTGGGACCTACTTTAGCCATGTAAGCCATTGTATATCTCATTTCACATTTCACAAATTCTGTCTCGATGGTCTTATTGTCACCTCCCATATTTCCCCGATGTGATATACTCCATCTCATCGCATTCCCGCAAACATAATTACTTTTCTTCCCTCGACCATGTTCCCTGATGCAATATATTCGATCACAAATTTCACATCGCTCTTTCACCAACTTAAAAACTTCACACTCCATCTATTTTCGATGATATTGTGATTGTGATATCGTAATCGAAAAAAAACTAAGCTGATCAATATTGAATTAAGATTTACATACGAGAAATGTTGCAGCGCGACATAGCTGATTTTAATGCGGAAATGATTATATGGGAACAATAACCAATATCAACCATTAATGTCATAAATTAACAGTTTTGTGTCCCATACCCCCATAATCATTTTACTGTAAGAAGCATTGAATTCATATCTTATCATCTTGCCAAGTCTCATCTGTTTAAACGTTTATATTTCTATGGTACTTTTGCATTTGTAAAATCAAAAGTTCCCTCTTTTTGCTTATCCTTTCTCATTTATTTGTAGGCGAGCCCGAATAAGCAGAATTCGCCAGAGATGTATAATGCTCTTAAGAAAGCTAAGAAGCATATGGCCCATGTAAACCCTGCACTCAGTACAACCGAGAGAACATAGATTCTTCCTCTGTTTACAGATACTACATGTGGACCAGATTGCGGATCCTCGTAATGGGAATCCATGTACAAGATGCTCAAGGATGAAAAACCTCACAAAGTTCAAAGAAAAACAACTGTTGATGCTCCTGATTCCTCAGAAGCTACAATTGAATATGTAGCTAATTATTTCTTATATCGAATTGCTATGCGAACTAAAATCTTACCATACATTGATATGGTAATATGGATCATTGATAATCACAATATCAGGAATAGGAAATTTCTAACTAGCAGAGGAACGATGATTGGTTCCTTCAAATCCGAAGACCTGAAGTTGACGTACCATATCCCAGATCCTGGAAAGGTCTATGATAAAGCATTTCTTGCACAATTCGCCAAAGAGAATGAGCTCAAATCAAAGCTAATCAAGAAATGGAGAGGCAACCCCAATAAGCACAAGAATGACCAAAAGGGTATGTACTCTACTGGCTCCCTTGCAAGCTCCTACTGTTATGTATCTACGATGATGTCTAGGATTTTTGGTCATCCTGACACTAGATTTTCAGTCGAATGGGTTCCTCTCATAGAATCAGATGCAGACTCCTATGTTATGGATTGGGGAAATATTATGTCTAATAATATTGCCACTCATATTTTAGAATATAGGACAAATTGCTCCATTTCTTCTAAAATTTTTCCCCCGTTTTATATGAGTGCCTATGTCATGGATGTTGTGTGTTTTACTTCATATTTTCTAGCCATGGGCTGGAAATGGACTACCGAAGACCCTATACATATTCACATATTTCATAGTATGTTGTGGGAATCTAAGTATGAGAGCCATTTTTATAAAATTTTCCATGGAGTCATTCTCCCTCTATTTCAAGTTATTTTTAATGAGAAAGCCCCCAGACTGCCAAAAGAAGCTCAAGTTGATTTTTCCTCTATAGGAAAATGGTTTGGAGAAGAGTTGTTCACCTATGTCCAAGTATTTGGGAGCTTAGCTCGACCGCACATTTTGCTCTTGTATGTTCCTGACAAGATTCTTGCAAGGAAAGTTGCATATAATACTATTGGAAATAGCCTAACCAGCTTTCCGATAAAGGCCAAGAAAGCATCATGGCCTTCCTTTCCAATTAATTGTGGTGTTTATGGTTTGGATAATTACAAGCACGCTGTTATAGAGATTGGTCAAATTGAATGTTTGAAGTTATTCACAATTCCAGACAAACAGTATGACCCAATTAAAGTTGCCAATAATTTCACCACCCAAGTGAAGATTAGGCCTTTTGTACACGAAGATGATAATTTCGATGACCTATTTGAATATGTCGATAAT
This sequence comes from Pinus albicaulis, assembly GCA_034641835.2. Lineage (NCBI taxonomy): Eukaryota > Viridiplantae > Streptophyta > Pinopsida > Pinales > Pinaceae > Pinus > Pinus albicaulis. The sequence continues at coordinate 252,320,337 of CM076582.1, forward strand.
TATTCTGTAGTTCAGAATTTGGAATTCCTATGCCTTGATCCAAAACAATTACTAAAGTTTAAATAATATAGGAGCAAGAGATTGGAAGAAATTCCATTGAAAATGTTGGATGTCTCACAACCCTTATCTCAGAAGGAAAAGGAAAATGAATCAGCATTTAAGGATACTAAAGTCCTTAGTAAAACATACCAAGATAAATCAGCCGAAGTTCAAACTATGGATTTGGATTTCCCAAGTAATCTGAGTGATGTTTGGACGGACACTACAAGGAAAAGACCCTCTAGCATATGTTTTTGAGAAACCCCTTATAAAAATACCCTGGACATCTGTTTCTAGTGGAGGTTACCAGAGGCAGTTGGCAGGTGGAGCTTTTTGTGGATGTTTTTGGTCAGGTGCGCTTATCATTGTAAACTGCACTAGTGCATTCAACAAGAGAAAGCACCGGTGCACACAAAACATTGGCACACCGGACATTGTTCGCTCCATACACACCTGTCCAGTGCGTCATATTAATTTAGCGCACCGGTGCTTTACAAATCTTCCGTACCGGTGCATCATAAAAAAGCATGCCAAAACATAAACCGCCCGGTGCGGTATTAAGCAACGACACCAGTGCGCCCATAAAAACCCCGCTTACCAGAACAGGGTTAAATAAAAAAAAATTACAGAAAAAAAACACATTTTTCACTTTTCTTGGTGCTCCACAGCTCTCAAGCACCTGTGAAATTTATCCTTGTTTAAGCTGCCCTGACATCAGTGCTCCCATTGCACCCATAGCACACACTGTTGCTGTGCATTGCCCACCAATCTCCAACTTGAATTTTGAAAAATGGTGGGAAAATTTTATTTTTCAAATTCTATAGCCAATATGCCTCCTCGAAGGCCAAATGTACATATATATATATATTTTTTTCCATAATTAAGAATTTTAGAAGATTAGAATTTCAAATAACCTTAAAATTAACCATTTAAAAGAAAAAAAAAATTGTCGCGTGGTGTGCTCGAGCCGTTCAGTTCACACCGGTTCATGGTGCTGCATGTAAATTTACAGGCCACACAAAAATCGGTGCTAACGATATCCGCACCGGTTCTGGGGCGGTATTGATAGGCGCACCGTGTTATTTTAAAATTTAAAAAAAAGTGCGGTGTGGTCGTTTACCCGGCCGCACCGTTGACAATGTGGAATAGCGGCAACACGGTGCGTTGACTAAAATATACACCTCGGGGCGGGTAGTGTTGTTAGTGCACCACATTCTGCATTTTGACAGGGTCAATGGTACGACCTGGTAAACCAATGTTAACGGTATATGCACCGATTTTGGGGTGGTACCGAAGGCGCACCGTGTTATTTTTATTTTTTTTTAAAAGCGCGGTGTGGTCGGTTACCGGTCACACTGCTGACCTAGTGGAATAGAGGCAATGCGGTGCGTTGACTAAAATATCTGCCCTGTGACGGGTATTTTTTTCAGTGCACCGCTTTCCGTAATTTGACAGGGTCAACGGTGCGGTCGGGTAAAAGACCGCAGGAGGTCAGTCCACTAACATAAATATACGCCCCGGGGTGTAGAGTTTAGTCAGCGCATTGCACTCCTGACACCGCACATAGTCAACGATGTGCTACAAATTTTTGGGAGCATCACCACCGGTGCATTGCATATTATCTGGTGCATCGTCGCCGGTGCGCTCCATAAAAAGACGCACCGGGACCAGTGCATGACTGTTTTTTAGTGCACTGAATTCTTTTTTCTTGTTTTTCCAAAAAAAATTATATATGTATATTTATAAATACATGTCTCATTTGATAAAAAAAATTGTATTTAATATGTCAATCATTCAGAGACGTGAAAGGAGAGAAGAGGGAGAACAACAACAACAACAAGCGAAGCAGTATAACATGTTTCGCCTGTGGGAGGCACGAGAGAGGGAGAGAGATGCGTACCCTTGCCTTATTACAATAGCTAACCAGGGGATCCTAAGGTAGGTAGGCCTCCTCAAGTTCTATGATGAGGCTACTTCCCTAAAGGGCCATGGTTTGTTTTTGAAACATCTTATCCGAAGGTGGAATGCCCACCAACAGGCTTTCCGAGTTGGTTGTAACCAGTGGTACATGCCCACTAAGGAGGATATATATTTCATTACAAGGCTATCAAGGAGAGGGGTGGATTTTCCCTCCTTCCCAGTGGTTTCAGCTGGCTATGTAGCAGGGAGTTAGTTAGTGTACTCCCAGAGATACATTGGAGCATAAGTACTATCTCCTCAAGATTTTCAGGTTGCTGGAGGTCACTTACATATTGGTGCATTTGGGAGTGAGGAGGTGCAGTGCCTCTCACTTCTCATTTCAACCATTTCACACAACACCGGTGACGAGCAACAAATTAGTTCATCACTTCTATTTTATGTTGATTCTTTAGTACAAGAGCCACAACTTTTCAAGTGGTCTGCAATTTTTTTGTAGTAGTTCTGTACAGCCTTAGATAGATGTCGTGTTCATGCACAAGGGAGTGTCAACTTCCCTTTTGCTTCAGATATTTTTTGTTTATTTTTTGATAGGTTTCTAGAGACGAGGCCTACTTTTGTTCGGCAGCCTTGTAGGTCGATGTTCGAGGCACAGATGCACATTTTGGGGCATGTTGGCTCGAGCGGTCCTAACCCAGGTCGGAGGTTAAGGTTTCCAACAAACCCCTATACTACTGGCCCTTTTAGAAGTGACTTGCTTGTGCAGATCAAAGTATCACCCAAAGAAGTATGGGTGGGTGCTGGAACCAGGTTTCCACACCCTAAGAGAGGATAGGTAAGCCAAGCAGAGCTACGTCCAGATTTATAATGACTAGATCACTTATCTCTGAACCAGATCTATAGATCTCCTTCGCATCCATGTGTGCAAGGTAAACTATACTTACTGTATTCAACAAATCATATACTTCTAAAACAATAGTGCAACATTACAATTATTTTTTGCATAAAACATAACAGAACATACCCAGATGCAAAAGAAACACTTAACACAGTACTTTTGCAGCTTAACACAGAATATGCATAACACAGTAGCTATCAAAGATTCGCATCAACAGTACAAATATACTCAGCTATGCAACAACCTTTCTCATTCATTAACCCTTCAGTTCCTTCTTATAATACCCAAACTCGACCTGCACACACAGCAGCAGGGTCCGCACACAATAGGACTTGGGATCTCTGTGCACACATCCAGCAGAAGTCCTTTCCCCAAAAACCCAAACAGATCTACTAAGCCACAATTCACATCAAGATCTCATCATCTTCTTGCCTTATAATTCAAAATGTCCCTCTATTTATAACAATCTAGCCTATTCTTTCCTATGGTCCACAAACCGTGGTTTGCGGACTCTAGGTCTACCCTTTGACCCATTACAATGCTTTCGGGGCTTTGACCCACCCCAAAACCCCTGCGCTAGACTAATAATACACAAAAATATGCAAAATTGGACCAGTTTCGCAGCTTGTAGGAGACCCTGTTCCAACAGTCCCCCAACACAATCTTGTGACTTTTCCCGAGTCACTGTGGCTGCGGGTCCACCAATTGTCCCTGGAGCTACTTGATTATCCTAACCAGCATGCGTATCCCATTCATGCCTCAACGCCCCATCCCTGGTGGGCCGATTCTGCCTGAGACAACTATTCCGGCCATATAGTCATTTAACCCTGTATGGTTTGAGATGACTGCAATTGACATATCCTGGTAACACGTCACTGCACAGGGTAGCTAACCTGACTGCTCCACCATCTGTGATTTCCTTAACAGTGTAGGGACCAAGCCATTGTTGTCGGAATTTCCATGGGTGTTTCGCAAACTAGCTATTGTATAAGAGGACTAGGTCGCCTTCTACGAATGTTTTTTGGCGAATATGTCAATCATGCCATGCTTTATCATGAGCCTTCTGAACCTGCTGATGAAAGTTAACAATGAACCGATATTCTTCCAATGCCAAAAGCTGCGCAAGGCGTTCTTCCATGATGTCAGGTTCTGCCATATTTGTAAATGCTGCGATACGTAGACTAGGAACAATGTATTCTATTGGTAGAATGGCCTCTTTTCTGTAGACCATCCAAAAGGGGGTCCTTCCTGTTAGCTTCTTGCAGGTCATCCAATAGGCCCACAGAACGTAGGGGATGCATTCGTCCCAATCACTACGATCGACATTTCAGACCTTGGTCAATGCCTACTCTAAGATTTTGTTGAAAGCCTTGACCACCCCATTTTCCTGTGGATGATACGTTGTAATTTTTGCGTGATGGATCCGAAATTCCTCATTCAGGGCTTGTATCATCTCATTAACGAAGTGCGTGCTTTTTTTGCTCATCAAGACCTTTGGGAATCCAAATCTGGTTAGGATTTGCTCAAAGATGAAGTGCGCAGCAGTATCTGTAGTACAATCCTTTATCGCTTGTGCTTTAGCCCATCGAGTGACATATTCAGTGGTAGTAATAATGTAGTGCACACCTGTCTTCTTTCCTGGAGGATTGATTGGTCCGAAAAAATCCATGGCCCATTTTTCAAAGGCCTGCAAAGCTATTTGAGGTTTCAATGGCATTTCATCTTTTCATGAGGGTCGTCCTATCCGCTGGCATGTATCGTACGATTTACAATAGTCGTGAGAATCATGGTGTAGGGTAGGTGTTACACAGCAATTTGTCACCATCCCTACAATTCCCCATCCCGCAAATTGGAGGGCTCATTCCGTGACCTGTGAGCAGTGACATAACCTGAAAACACTTTCATGGCATTCCCCTTGTTGTTCAATATCCTCTCTTTATGAAAATCTCCATGAGCCAGCTGATTTAAATCATCACATTCCCTCGCCATGTCTTGCAAAACCCTTTGGTTGTCTATCGTTGCCCTATCGCTGCTTTAAAATTGTATTTTTAATTGATGAAATCCATATTTGAAATTATATTGGGCCCAACCCCTTCTCCGCTAGCCCCGCGCCTTTCTCTCTCCATGTGACCCGACGCTGTGACCGAAGCGTTTCCCCTGCGGGGGCTTTACTCTATCCGTAGGGTCAAACCTTGGTGCCCCCATAGTTGACTCCTCGGGATGGGTGAAGACTTAAATCTAATGGCTGCCATTCACTACGGGGGATTACTCCAAAAGTCCCATGTCCGTACACCTTGGCCCCCCGCAGTTCATCTCCGCCGTCCGATCAAAAACCAATTGACGGAGCGGAACTGTTTCCCGTGGTGCTCCCCGTGCCCGCGTTCATTGTGTGAAAACCAGTGGTTTCATTCCGCACCACCCATCCATAGCCGGCGGTATTTCCCGTGGACCCAACGATTCCATACGTTGGGTGATGCGTGTCCGAGTGTACTATTTCGAAAACCGCCCATTTCGCGCATTATCTCCCGGACAAAAGCTGGGCAGCGGAATTCACCTGGGCCGTTCGATCTTGGGGACCACATCTAATGGTTCCAGCTCTCCAGAGATGCACGATTATTAGTGTCTATGTAAAATGCCCCGGGCCTGCCATTACATCATCCTCCAGTTCTATTTTGACCGTTGATATTGTGTGATGATTGTATGGCCTAGAATTATTTACACGTCGCTGACCAAGTCCACCGCATCTCCATGTCAGAACGTCCACGTGTCATCCGTGTTCCCCTCCACCATTTACATATTTCATTTACGTGTCATATTAATGCGTTTACATTACATATCTCCCCCTCATGCATTCATCGTCGTTTCCCTGCATATTTCACCGTCGCCCTGCATCTCCTCACCATTTCTCCTAGTCCACATCATCATCCCGTGGTCATGGTCCCATTCGCCACCCCAGTGTCTGGTTTAATTTAATGTGTTTGTGGATTTTTGCAGGTGTTCATTGCTGGAGAGCCATTATAATTTGGGATTTGCATCACAAAGGACGAGTGCATTTCAAAGAGCTATTCAACAGGTGCTGGATGATGAAGCAAAGATCCGAGGAAATATTGTTGACAAGACTTTTATTTAATGAAGCAGGGCTAGAATTTATCAAACCCTTCGGAGCAATACAAAAGGTAGCTTCTGGTAGATGAAGACATTTATTTCACGGCATAAGGATATCAGTGAAAGATCGAGAAATGCAACGCCCTGCATTAAAGATCTGGATTTTAATTCAAAGTTAGAGGGCCGAGAGTACTATGCACAATCACAAGCAATCTCAAGGTTTCATGGCAGTAGATTTTTCCCTTTCAGCAAAGGGCAGAACATTCGTATATTTTATTATTTGTGTCTTGTTTATAAGGAGATTTTCATCCTCAGCATTTATTTCTGGAGGTAGATTACAAAGTACAGTTAATTATATTTAGTCATTCACAGTGTGGGCGCGAATGTTTTCCGCCGTTTTATTCAAATCAGATCATTGAATGTATGACCTACCTCATTCTCTAGAGTTTTCTCCTTCTCCTATAAGAACTAGAAAGAAAGACATTGTAAAGGTTCTAGATTTCTATCAGAAAACTATGCAGTGAGAAGCTCTTGTATACATCTTGTAAAATTTATGTATGAAAGCTCAGAGCCCGTAGGGTCTCAGTGAGGAGGAGTTATATCTGTAATGAGGATTCTGGTCTTTGGTATCTCACAGTATGTAATTTTCTCTTATGTGTTAATATAGCATTTCATTTCATTTCATTTATCTTCTTGTATCATGTTCTAGAATGCGAGTGGCTCACTGGTCTTAAGTAAGGACTCATCCTAGTTGGTGCCCATACTTGGATTAGTCAAGCACTTTAAATAGGCCTAGTCATGATATATTGTTCCATGTTAATTTCATCCATATTTTCTGCTATATTAGTTACTTGAGGAGGGTGCTTTTAAAACGCCATTGTCATGTATGGATTCTTAGTTGGATAAGCCCATATGTGGTTTTGTTGTGTATCTGGGTATCAGCCTCATGCTAACTAGTATCTTCTTCATGTTTCTTCACTGCATTTACCTTATGATATTTGATTTCTGTGGCATATTATTTGAACTAGCCCTCTTTGCAGTAAGCTGTCTCTTAACTGTCTGATGCTTTTGTATTGAAGTTTTTGCATGTTGTTTCTACATTATTCTTATCTCTGTATCAGCTTCTGAGAGAGTCCGGTCCCATTTCAATTAATTTCCTTGTTTTACAAGAGATAGCAGGAGAGCTTTTGGATTGACAACCCAAGCTATATTATGAGCTCCTTGCTATGATAAGATGTCCTAGGCACTGGTCTATGGCAACTCTAGGCTGTCTCTAGGGGGACATAATTGTCTACAACACCCCTAGACATGGATTTTCATTTCCCTGAAGACATCTCCTTGTGAAAAACCCTAAAAATAGCCTTTCCATCCTTGGCGCGACTAGCCTGTGTTATACCCATGCCAATGGGGGAAATTATTCAAAGAGGGCGCGCCAATTGGAGCTCTGTCTCAGATTTGCACTCACACCAGGCTTAATAAAGGGTGTTTTTAAAAAATAAATGGCAGAAGATTGACTTTAACCAACTCCTGAACTGGTCTCTAAATTGAGTTGGGACGTTTGGCTCTGAATTTCCACGTAGAGGAAGTAGTTTGCCACCTCTCATGGAAGCTTCCTTGAGGATAGGGCCAATCCCATGATTGTAGGGATCCCAACTCCTCTTCCACCATTTATATAAGCTTTCCATTTCCCTTTGCAAGCTAATCTCCAAGAATCTCCAAGAGCCTTCATAGCCTAAAGAATGTTGCAAGAGCTTTGATAGTCCTCATAGTGCCAAATCCATAGCAAGGAGATTGACAATCGAAGAGAGAGGCTTGTCCCTATTCCCGACAAGCTTTACCGAGACGTATTCCGCTGACGACCCGCTGAAGGAGGATTTCAGCGTCAGAGCCAGGTTGTATCATCCTTTGTTTCATTAATATAAGCGAATACGATTATAGTTCCACTTGTATTGTTCATGCTTGTTTATGAGTTGTGTCCTCTCTGACTGACACATAATTTCAATTATATGGTTTTACGCTCATATGTTCGTCGTGTTTCTTGTATGTGCAGGTGTTCGATCGCGTCAAGTGGTGGAATTGTGACATGTCGGAGCAAGGGATCGAGAGCACTATCCTCTCCGCAACGACAACAGTGTTGGACCTGAGGTATGCCTTCTATCACGCTTTGATTTTTGCAATTAGGAGCTTGCGTTGTAGCATGTTTGATTGTTACTAGATCCGATCTGGGCTAGTAGGGATCACCTCTGTCCGCAGAGGGGATTTACATCTACAACAGTAGGCCACCATAACCCAGCTCTCAAGATATTTTTTGTCGTTGCCTTTCCTGCATAGTGGCCTCCTGCGATGCCTCTGCCAAGAAGGTATGTCGTTCATGTTCTAGGATGTACCTGCGTAGTACTTCATCAGTGCCTAGTTTGTATAATTGGCCGGCAATGATAGTAAAGTCCGCCGCTCGAGTAACCAACTCCTTCTTCTGCTGTACCGAATATTCAGCGGGGGCCAAGCCTGTAGTTAGGAACTAAATGATATCAGCGAAGTGTGCGTCAATGACCTTAATGGCGAACAACTACGCATTCGGTAATCCTTCTTCCAAGTTAGTAGGTTCTTCGCCCGTATCAATGTGGGATAGATGATCCAAACCTGCATTCAGCCTTCCTGGCTTGACTATGATTTCAAAATCATATTCCTGAAATAGCAACAACCATCTGCAAATCTTCCCCCCAACACAGGCTTGTTCACAAGGTTTTTTAAAGCCGAATGATCGATAAACATCTTAAAGTGTCCTCCCAATAGATAATGTCGATATTTCTGTAATGCGTATACCATAGCCAGTCCTTCTCGTTCGGTGATGGAGTAGTTGTGCTCTGCGCTAGAGAGTTTTCAACTAGAAAAGGCAACCGGGTGATCAATATCTCCCTCCCCAGGCTGAGTTAGGACAACACCCAAGGTTTTTCCCTGATGCATCCACATGTATATGAAATTCCTTTGACCAATCAGGAAATATTAGTATGGGTGCATAGACCATCTTTTCTTTGAGTAGCTCAAAACTCTTCTGACATTCATCATTCCAAAAAAAGGAAACATCCTTTTTAAGCAGTTTTTCCATGGGTGCGGTGATCAGTGCGTACCCTTGAATGAATTTTCTGTAATAGCCCGTGTGTCCAAGAATCGAACGCAGATGTTTCTCCGTTGTTGGGACTGTAAGGTTTATAATTACTGCTACCTTCGCAGGATCAATCATCAGCCCTTGTCGGCATACTATGTGTCCAAGCAAGATTCCAAAAGGCACACAGAAGATACACTTCTTGATATTCAAGGAAATCTAGTGCTTTTGACAGGCATCCAACATCATGCGCAGGTTGGAGACATGCTCCTTTACCAAGCTGAATACCGTCCAATCATCAAAATAACTTCCAGAAACTTATGGATGAACTCCTTAAATACAGAAACTACTATTCTTGAGAAGATAGCAGGTGCATTCTTGAGACCAAAAAGCATGACTGTATACTGAAAGGATCCCCATTCTACTGTGAACGTAGTCTTATTGCGATCTTCAGGTGTGATTCAAATCTGGTGGTACCCTAAGAACCCATCGGTGAAGGAATATGCTTCCTGTTCGCCCACACTATCAAGGATTTCGTCTGAGGAAGGCGTAGGCCCAAAGGGGTCATGTACAAATGGGTCATTTAACTTGCATAGGTCCACGTAGATTCATATCTCCCCCTTTGTTTTCTTCTCCTGGCTGACCATCGGACTTACCCAGTCTGACTGTTCAACCGGTTCAATGATACTGGCAATAAGCATTTCGTCCAGTTATTCTTTGACCTTTTTCTTATATTTAGGGTTCAGCCGATAAGGCCGCTGCTTTATGGGGCGTGCCACTGGTTTCAGAGTGATGTGCATATCTCATAGGTCCCCCATGATTCCTTTGAGCTCAGAAAACTTTGTTGGGAATAAATCCTGATATTCCGTAAGTAGCTCGAAAATTTTACCTACGGTTCCTTCGTCCCAATAGTCCCAAATTTTGGCCAACTTAGGATGTTCTTCTGTCCTAATATTAATTTCGTGTAGCTTGAGAGGCTAGGTAACATCAATATTCTACAGCAGGGGTCCAGTAAATGTATGTTCCCCCTCAGATTTTGGGACAAAGATATTCCAAGGATTCTCTTCCTCTTCTTCGAGTGCGAAGCTCCGACAGTCGACTATGTCTTGCATTTGTGCTTCCCATGTCGGGACTTTCGGTGCAGCGTGATGGTGCGATTCATTAAATACAAAAGCATCGATGTCCTGTAGAGCTTCATCGAGCGCCTCCATCCCCCCAATTAGCTCGAATGTTCCTATAAAGTCCTCTTTTAGTGTGTCCCAATGGCAGGTGCACTGATGTAGCTCCGCATCTAAATACCATGCGAAGGGGATAGGCCCCAAAGCATGAATAAATAGATGAACCCACTCTTCTGTAGTCCGGTCGGACCATTTGTCCATCTAGGTGAGCAGATGCTCGCAGGGATCTCCTGGTCCGAGGAACGTCTTGGTGCGTATGTCAGCCAGGGGTGCGAACCACAATATCATCATATCCCCACATTCCTCCCAATCCTGGACTGCTTCCTTGTGGGTGTCCCACCATCATGCAAGTGTTCCTCGCATAGCTATATTAAGGGTCCATAGCCTTCGTTCCGTGGAACCACAGCTTCCAGTGTCCTTCGGAACTCCTTGATGCTACCAGACTCATCAAAATGGGGTAGATCTCTTACCTTGGAGGAAATGCAGCAAAAGTCCCTTGTGACTCGAAGACATCGTAGCATCGAGACATCGTGCAACCGGTTTTGCCAATTCTCCATCACCTCATTAGAGTCAGAGAAACATTCACTGTTTGGCTCCCAACAGAGTACCCCATCCGCTGTGGGATTGATCCAATCTTCATTTCACATGGTCAATTTGTAAATGTGATCCATCCCTTCTTCACCACATACTTGTTCTATGTAGCGCTCACCTTCCTTAGGATCTAAGGGTACTATCACCCTTGTTTCGTTATTTTCAAACACCAGGCTTCTCTTTTTGAGGTTGATGCTACCACCCATATCTATGGCCCAGTCCAGTCCTAAGAGCGCAGGGTATGGGTTTGCATCTTCTACAATCTAAATTACCTCGAAGTCAGCTTGGACCTTGACCCCAGTGATATCTACCATGATTCTTGATAGTCTCCCCAGAGGTATAATCTTCTGCTAGTTGACCATATGCAACTGGATATTGGACCACTCCAATTTGGGTTCTCCCATTTGCTACCAAGTTTACTTAGGTAGCACGTTTGCATCTGACCCCAAGTCTAAGACAACCTGATCCATTTCATAGTTACCGATTTGGGTAGTTAATATCATCTCCCTACCGGTGCGTTTCCTATATTCGCCTAGCTTGTCCACATCTTAGACTTCTGGAGATAGGTGGGACTGCACTACACAGCTATCTATCAATGCCTGAAGGTTTTCTTCAGTTCGTTGGTTGCATAATAAATTCATACATGCTTGCATAATAGCTTCATACATGCCTGTAAGAATGGTCTCATCTCGTCACCCAACTTGAGGTGCGCAGGTGTCTGCACAGTAGCTTCCCTTGTCTTAGCAATGTCCTGGTGGACTGCAATAATTGTTTCTTGTCCCAGTTTTCGGCCCAACCCTTCTTGGTTGATAGGTTCCTGTCGGATTAGAGGACCCCTCACAGCCTCCTTCTTAGGCCCCTTGGTGGCCATCCCACTACATGTTACAACATTAGCACTCAGATTTCTATCCCATAGTTCAGCCTTAACTCTTTGTACATTCTACATTGGTGTTGGCTGCTTTTCTTGCATTTTTTCTATCAAGATTGGACAATCTTCAATCGCATGGTCCAGCTGTCTGCAATATTTGCAGGATTTCCTTGTAGGATTTGGGAAGTCCCTTGCAAAGTGTATTACTTCCATGTATTTATAACAGATTAGCTGTCCGCATCCTCGACCTGTGCTTCCTCCCCGACCTCCCCTACCCCTAGCTAGGGAGCCACCAAAGTTTGCGGGAGATCTGGGTGACGCAGGGTCTGATTGCACCCTATACAAGTTTCCTTGATCTATCATCAGATCATAAGTTCTATAGTTTTGTTCATCATGTCCTACTGACCGGCATAATCTGCACCATTGTTTCTTCAGTTCCAAGACGTACGCACCTAGCCGGGGGCAATGGTTCATATCATGCAGCCCTGCTACATGGAAATCATCGCACCACTATGCAGATCCGCTTGAGCTTGGATGTAATAGGTTGGTTTCTCCACTTGCTCCTAGACACACCAGACTAGGTCCTCCTGCCTACATGTAATCTGCCAGTAGTTGGCACTGATCCTTCGTATGTCCAGGTGCCTGACATCGTATGCACCATAGGTATTGTTGGGGTTCCCATGTTTTGGCCAAATTGGCAAGACCAAAAGATGAGACAACATCAGAACCACTTTCAGACCTTAGGATCTAGCCCTCCTGGGTCCAGAGAGGGATCTCTCTATATAAGCAAAGGTTTTATGTCTTTGAAGCTCAAAGTTAAGATTTTAGGCTAGTTATAGGCACGGGGTTTGTTTGTTTGATTGCTTGTTTGGTTGTTGGGAATCAGGAAATAAGGGTTCAATATAAGACAAGGATGAGTAAATAGGATTTTAGGTAAAAGGGGGATGATTCAAAGAACATCAGGACCATTGGGAAATGGAGTCAGGAAAGGATTTAATTGCTATTCAATATGCATGCTTTCAGTTGGGCTAGTCATCTAAAGCATTGGATCTTAAAGATGATAGTGTGGATTGAAATGGTAAAGGGGAAGGTGAAAGCAAGGAAACCTCCAAGGTGACCTTCAGAAATCAGATCCAGGGGCAGGACATGCCATTGGACAACCTGTGATCCAAACCTAAAGGCTAACTCTTCAGACAAGGAAACATTAAAGATTTAGAACACAAAGTTGAAAACCTGAGATCAGAGAGAGACTTTGAACTCTCAATGCTTCGGCATCCAGCTCAAGGGAACTTCAAAAGGTTCAATTAATTGAAAAGGATCCTAGTGAGATAGAGACAGAGTTCTAGACTCCCGGTATCCCAATTCATTCAATTAAAGCCTAACAAGAACATCTAAGAACAATTTCATTAATTCATACATCAACTAGCAGCATATGGAACCACTACACTGGTTAAATTAGTTTGAAATCAATCCTCAAATAACACATATAGCAGAAAAAATTGAAGGCAAGGAGAGCATAAACATAGGGTACCTAACAATGGTAAATCCTATGCCCGATTTTTGATGCAAGCCGGAAGAAATGAAATGTAATGAACTAAAAAGGAAAACATAGACAAAGACAGAAAAACATCACCACTGCTTTAAATCAGGATCCGAAGAAATGTGCTTGCCATATTAAAGAGCAACACAAGTCAAGTACAACATTACCAATAGCTTGATATTCAGTCTGAAAACATCTTCCTTAGCCTATCTTACAACTTTACACAGAGAACATGTCTCAAAAGAAACAGCTTGCAATTCACAGATAGTCGATCGACAACCTTTACAATGAGTTTTTTCATGAATTTTATAGTTGAAAAGAGGCTGAGGAGGTAGGTGGAAAACTAAATGTAGCATTTAAAACTCAGAAGTGGAAGAGGGCCGAGGCCCCATTTTGTTTTAAATTCTGGGCATTTATCTCTAGTACTCTTTGGATGAAAGAGTGGTCTTCGTCAGTCTACAATTTACTCCAGGTATGTCTTTGATGTACTCGCTGTAGCACCTCTGCAATACTTGTGGTACTCTGGTGAATTAAATAAAATTAGAACAATGATTATGGGGCCTATCATACCGTGTAACAAATGCTTTTGATATCATAGGACTGTTGTCAGGGCGGAAATTTCCTCAGGGACACGAAATAGCATGAAAACCATGTGGGCACTTCATTCTTTCATGGGAGGAGACATTCTACTGATACAGACACCCTGATGATATGATTTTCTGTGCATTTGGATCTTCTAAGTGATCCATAGGGTCTTCAATCTGGTACCATGCCTTTGAAATGTTGGGTTAAGGCTCAAAATCTTCAATTACAAGCCTTAAACTCTCTGCTTTCTCACTAATACTCTTTTTCTCTCCATGATTGCCTTTGTTTGCGAAATTTGCGCTTTAATGGCTCTGGGAAGGTTTTATAGAGTTTAACCCTGTTCCTTTAATGGAAGTCATGTCATAACACCTTCCCCGGCCTTTTTCATAATTTCGATCTCTGCACATGGTCTTTGCTGCGTTCTTTGCCACTATAACGATGACTGTGAACCATGGCGGTTTTCTGGCCTACCTGTAACCCTGAAAAACACAAAAATGCATTAATAAATCATGCATGGGGTCGGATGATGTGGATGACTGTGAAAATTGCAACGCGGCGTGGGTGAGGACGATGAACACAGAGGATACTATGGAGGAATGTCGTGGAACAACGGGAGATGCAGTTGGAAGATGGCGAGGTTGGAATTTTAAATGCGAAACATCAACATTTGACCTTGGCACAAAATATGAATGGAACGAATGAAAATAAGATTAAAACATGTGGAATGGGTGACATGGTGGGACCCAGTAAATGGCGAGGCATGTAGTCAATTCTAACCGTCCGATCTCATGAGGAGATCGACGGTGGAAAACGCATCGGAGGGCGACAGATGGTGGGCCAGGGGTCCCTTTTTGCTTTGATTATCCCCTGAGAATCTTGGAGGAGCGATCGCTATCGGATGGCCCGCCCTAGATCGGACGATGTACAACAATATCATGCCGGATCTACGGACGAATGTTAATGCGCGATGGGGGGCAGTTTTTAAATAGTGCTCGAAGACACGTGTCCTGCAGTGAATGGCATCACAGCGAAATAAAAAATACTTTCCACCTTTCAAAGGTGGTGCAATAGAAACTGGCGGTTTGCAACAGTGACGCGATTGTGGGGCCACCGGGGTGGGATGAGACTTAGCGACAACCGTTGGATTATAGGAAATCGACGGTGGGAAGAACGCTTATGAACCATATTAATCAGATCATGATAAGCGCTTTTTGGGCTAGAGAGTGGTTCTAGTGCCCAGGTCATGTGGGTGAAACGTTAAAGGGGGCTGACCGAAGGGGGCTAGGCCCGAAATATGTTAAAATATGGATTTTCAGCCCTTTTTAATGCAATTTTAGGGCTAGGGAAAGGTTGCGGTAAAGGGAATAGGGGGTTTTAAATCAAACAAGGGGTATTTGAAGGTTTTAAGAGGGAAATGTAGGTGACTTAGAAGGTTTAGGGGGGGTAAAAGGGAGACTTTGACACAGGTGAAGAAGGTTAAAATGAGACACACTGCAGGGATACAAGGGCAAATGCAGGCCTTTTTGAGCACATTTTTTTACAATCAGTGAGGCTTTTTGGCTTAAGAATAGCAAAGGGAAATAATAAAAGTGCAGAGGGTAAGAGGAGGCTTCCAAGGATGATGTGTTTGTAAGGAAAAATTCATTCCTTGAAGGCTCCAAAAAACAATTTATCCCCCTGCTTGCTTGTCAAGAAATTTATAGGGGGCTAACAGTGGCTCCACATGGGGATGTCTTCTTCTTGAAGGAGTCAAGAATCCAGACATTATCTTTGAGGTAGGCCAGATGCCTGCTGCTTGAGCAATATTTCTTCTTTGATTCTGGTTGCCACAAACAGGATAGATCAGCAGAAAAAATCCCAAACAATCTACCTACCCAAACTATAGTCCTATCATTTTTCTTCTAGGGTGCATTTGGACTAGCAGACCCTTTACATCATTTATTTTTTACAAACAAGAAAATAAACCTATTCTATTTCTACCCTTATTCCTCCACGAGACCAGATTAAACTGTTGGTCTCATATGTTTCTCTACCTAATCTAATATCTGTTGGGATTAGACTGTCCAGAAAACTTCTTCTCTACATTCTACAACAGAAATTTAAAAACAGTCAAACTAGGATTAGACAGTCTAGTTTGCTGTGGATCCAAGGCATAAAGACAGTTGCACATGGACAAAAACTTGCAGAAAACTAAAAACAAAATCTTGAAGGCTTGAAATCTGCAGTTTTGAAGCGTCCTTCTTCTCTTTGTGACTCAAGTTTTGAGCTTGTTAGAGTCACTTTCTCTTCTTCATTTCAGCTCTGGTTTTGGGCTTGTTAGAGCTGGTCTTCTTCCTTAGTTGCTGGTTCAGATTTTGGACATGTTAGGACCAACTGTTTAATTCTTTGGCTCAATTTTTGATCATATTAGAGCCAATCCTTAGCATTTCTGAGGTTCATGTTTTGAGCATGTTTGAACCTCTCCTTTCTCTCTGTTTTTTGGAACATTTTCTCTTTTTTTTTTTGAAAAAAAATGTAGCAATGGTATTTACAATGGAAATGGAAACTGGAAACTGGAAATTAGCAGTAGTGTTTGAGCATCTTGCCATTGACAGGACCCCCAAATAGCTCTGTACCATATAGTTCTTGTACAAAAAAGGCATTTGGACCCACAGTGGCCTGGATGATGTATGGACCCTGCCACAAACTGTCAAACTTGCCGTGCTTTCCTTTGTACTCTCTCCTTGAGTCCCACTTCAGAAATTTTTCTCCAATTTTTAAGTCAGAAGCTTTGGTTCTTCTGTCAAACAATTTCTTTATATTTTCCTGAACTTTCATGGCTCTGTTATAGACCTCTTCCCTTGTTTGCTAGAGATGAATTTTTTGGTTTATCCTCCTTACCATGTTGTCTTCTTCTGTTTGAATTTCTTGAACAAGTTTGATTACTAGTACTCCAAGGCTGGTAGGAAACACTACTTCTGTTCCATAAACAAGCTGATATGGTGACATGCCAATGGATTTCTTGGTTTTAAGCCTGTTAGCCCACAAAGCATGCATTAAATTGTTATGCCATGATTTTTTGTTTTCTTCTAGCAGCTTTTTAATGATGGTAACCAGGCTCTTGTTTGATGATTCCGCTAACCCATTACCTTGTGGGTAATAAGTAGTTGAATGACCGAGTGCTATTTGATACATGTGACAAAAATCAACCATTTTCTTGGATCCAAAAGCAGCAACATTATCAGTGATTATTTTCCTTGGATAGCCAAACCGATAGAGGATATGACCTTCTAGGAACCTAATGATGACTGAATCTATGGAATTCCTAGTAGGTGTGGCCTCTATCCACTTAGTGAAGTAGTCTGTGGCTGTTAAGATCCATTTGTGTTGTGCAGAAGAAGCTGGGTGTATTTCTCCAATGAAATCTAAGCCCCATTGTAAAAAGGGACCTTCAACAGTGACGGGTTGTAGAGGTAGAGGTAGGAGCTTTCTTTTGCCTTCAAAAATCTGGCATTTATGGCAGGCAATTATCATCTTATGGATGCTAGTGAAGAGTGTAGGCCAATAATAGCCAGATCTGAGTATTTAATTAACAGTGGCTTTCCAATTCAGGTGGCCTCCACACTCTCCTGCATGGAATTCCTGTTTAATCCTCTCTGCATCAGTTTCAGGAAAACATTTAAGCAATAGGCCATTTGTATTTTTCCAGTATAAGCAGTTATTCAGTATGAAATAGCTTCTGTCTTTTAGTTTTAGGAATCTGGCCTTGGTCTTTGACAGTTCAGGAGGGGCATTGAGGTGTGTGAGCACATACAGAATGTCAGAATACCATGGAGAGCTCTGAAACTTCTCCTCGACAGTGGGATCAGGCAATCCTTCCTGCTCATCCAAGGCTTCCACCATGTTTATGTCAAAGGCTTGTAAATTTGATTCAACCATTAGCTGAGCTAAGCCCTGACCTTCGATCAGTTTTGTGGGTTTTATCTCAAGGTCATATTCTAAGATCACAACAATCCATTTTCCCCTCTTCCCATCTGGGTCTTGGGACAAGATGTCTTTGACCACTATATTTGGCACGTAGGCTATGGTGTGGGAATGCAGTATGTACACCCTGAAGTATTTCAAGGCCTTAACTAGGGCATAGGCCTGTTTTTCCATTATGTTGTATTTCAAGGGTGCATCCCTCAGAGCTTTGCTGAAGAAAGAGATGGGTTGTTCCATTCCCTCTAGATTTTTCTATAGCAGAACTGCAGCTACTGTATGCTCGGAGGCAAATGAAAAGATTAGGAAATATTTTGAGAAATCAGGGCTGATTAAGACAGGAGCCCGGGTGAGTGCAAGTTTAACTGATTCAAAATATTTCTTAGCCTCAGTATTCCATTTAACTCCTACGCCTTTCCTTAACATGTTTGTCATATTCCTAAGGTGTTCAGCTAAGTTGGGAATGAACCTCCTGAGGAAGTTGATTTTCCCAATGAAGGACTGTAACTCTTTGATGTTTCTCGGGTGTGTGATTTGTAGTATTCCCTCAAATCTTTATGGGTCTATCCTAATCCCCTTCTCAGATATGATGTGGCCAAGAAGCTTACCTTCTTGCGGCCCAAATACAGTATTTTTTGGATTCAATGATAGACCAAACCTTCTACATTTTTCAAACACTCTTCTCATATGCTTTAGGTGCTCTTCATCAGTCTTGGAATAGACTATTATGTCATCCAGATAGATGACAATGAAGTGCCCTATTTCATCTGAAAAGGTTATGTCCATTGCTCGTTGGAAGGTGGCACCAGCGTTCATCAGTCCAAAGGGCATTTTTACATACATAAAGGTTCCCCATGGAGTGGTAAAAGCTGTCTTGAGTTGGTCTTCTGGGATTACTAAAACTTGGTTGTAACCTGAAAAACCGTCTAACAGGGAGATCCTTTTTGAGCCCACTACTTTCTGAAGAATGTGTTCCATTTTTGGCAAAGGGTAATTGTCTTTGAGTGAGGCTCTGTTAAGGTTCCTAAAATCTATGCGCAGTCTGATCTCTCCTGTTTTCTTTCTCACAGCTACCAGGTTTGAGACCCAATCAGAAAACCTCACAGGAACTATTATGCCTGCCTCATACATCTTCTTTATTTCCTTTTCCACTACAGGCAATTGTTTTGGGTTTATTCTGTGGAGTTTCTGTCTGAAGGGCTTCTGATTTTCTTTCAAAGGTATTTTGTGTTGTATAATGTTTGTGACATAGGCCTTTAAGTCCTCATAGCTCCAGGAAAACACATCAATGAATTCCTTGAATAGGTCAATGTATTTCTTTTTCATGTTTGCAGGCAGGGACTTAGCCAATTTAATCATCTTGGGCTTATCTTCAGTGCCTATGTTGCATTCCTCGACATCAGCTTCTGAGTGTTCTATAGTGGGATTTGTTGCTACATCATAAAAGTCAAAAAGGTCCTCTAAAGGTGCCAGCCCCCTCGGTATGTTATTATCTTTGGCCTGCAGCACCTCTACTTCTTCACTATATGCATTTTCACATTTTTCGTTTGGATTTCCAATCTGTTCGTTCAAAGTGTTTATTTCTATGTTACAAGGTGGTTATTCCTCATTTGAGGGCTCTTCACTTAGGCATCTATCGTCATATTTAGAGTCTGAATCGGAAAATTCAAACTCGTTCCTGCCTATCAGGAAATCCTCAATCTGTTTATCGCCCTCAAAGACCTGCCAATATTTTTCATTGTCTGGCACTGCAGGTCTGAATTTGGTCTGAATGATGATTTTTTGGTCACTGGGAGGCTTGTGATATGAACTAGCCATGCAGGCTAATCCATTTTCAATTGCGTTCTGACTCCTAGGGACAAACACCAGTTTGTATTCTACAAAGGTTTTCAATAGATCCATAGTGTCATTCCTGTACGCTCTCAACCTAGTATGTTTCGCTGTGTATTCACCATTCACTTGTTCAATGATCAACTCAGAGTCTCCATGCACAGTTATCCTACAGGCTCCTAATTTTCTCAACAGATTCAAGCCTAGGATAAGAGCTTCATACTCTGTGATATTGTTTGTACATTTGAATTTTAGGTTACAAGCATGACTCTCTACGTAGTCACTCTCGATGCTATGTACCCACACTCCTGCTCCTGCGGTCCTCTTGGTGCATGAACCATCGAAATTCATTTCCCATAAAGGTTCGCTCTCGGGCTTAACATCGTTTCGTTCTTGGTGTGGTGCATGGGCTTGTGGAGGGTGACTAATCAGTTGACTGCATTCTATTTCTTGTTCACTCTGAGTTTCTGTTTCAGTGCACTGTCCAAATTTTTCTACATCGTTCTCCTCCGAGTCTAGAGTAGACATTATGCTAAAGTCCACGGGCTCTGTTTCCTTGTTTGTATCTTTGTTTTTGAATTCTGACCCCTCTAAGGATTCATCATTACAAATGATGAAGGAGTCAAGGTCTGTGTGTACAGAGTATAAAGGTGAATTTTCAGGCTTTTTGGGGTTGCTGACTAGGAATTTCATTTGTGCCTCTCTATACAGTCTTCTAGGTTGGCTAAAGACTGGGATTGTGGCATAGGCCCCATCCATCTACATTGTACCTTGCAGCTTGGCTCCCCATGATCTCGATAATAACATGCCATACTTGGGTGGCACATCTGCCACTACAACATCCATGACCATATACTTGGCTGGAATCTGGGTAAGGCTCACACATAAATCTTTGATCAGGCCAAGACACTTTACCCTGCTAGAATCAAATGAATATAAGTCCTTGTAGGGTCGGGTTATCTCTAGGCCTAACCTTTCCATAACTACTTTAGGCATTAAGTTGTGTGATGCCCCAGAGTCATGCATTGCATTGTGAAGGATCTTGTCATGGATATTGAGACTGATATAAAAAGGAGGTATTACCCCTTCCTGAAACTTCCCTTCTATCTTTGGACCAAACAAAAGGGTTGGTTGATCATCACTCAGATTGACAGTGTCACTATTTTCCTATAGCTTTAAAGCTTTCAAAATTTGGCCTTTATATACATCCTGAGTGGCCAGCTCAGAGAGTGGGACAGAGATTTTAATTTTTGCAATCTCACTCTCCAAATTGAAAATGGACTGACGCTTTGGGAGGTTCAACTCTGTTTTGTTAGCCACCACCTTAGAGGCTGAATCAGTGGGTTGATTCTCACTATGTACAATGTTTGTGATAGTTTTATCAGGAGCACTAACTACAGTGCTAGTGCTTCTAGTTGGTTGAATTTTTTTATCAGTGTTTTGGTTGTATTTTTCTTTGTTCTTCACAGAAATTTCAACTGCTGACTTGTTACCTTCAGCAGTCACTTTAGAAGTTTTCTTAGGCCTTTTCTTGATGGTAATCTCAGAAGCTTTTGGTTTGGGAGTGTCTAGGCTCTTTTTGCTTCTAATTTCATACTGTTCTCTGACCTGCATGATGGCATCCTCAAATCCAAGTTTGTAATCCTCAGATTCCAATCCTTCCTCATTCCAATATGAGGGTGAGGGTTGATCTTCTTTTGTGGAATAGTTTTGGATTGAGTTTTATATTTCAAACATGTTTATTTTGTTCCCATCAGACTCTTCTATGATTCCCTCATATTCATCAAGAAAGTTCTCTTGGAATGGGGGAATAACTTGCTGATTTGATTCTCTTTGTCTGTTGGGAGCAGTACTGTTTCTTCTAAAGTTCTAGTTCTGGTTGTGATTTTGGTTTTTGTTCTGGTTACTAACTGTGACAACCATTTTTTCCATGATTTGCTATAGTTTTTCCATGTTTTTAGATATACGGTCATAATTGGGATCAGATGTAGAAGCTACATTGTCATATCTATATGTTACCCTCTTCTAAGCTCTCAATCTTGCTTTTTTCTCAATAAGGTTATCTTCTACACTCACTGCTCCTTTTTGCATGCCTTCCAATGTGTTGTAATCCATCTCCCTAAGCTGGTAGGCCATGTCAACATCAAAGCCTTTAGGATTTTTCACTAGAGCCATACCTTGGGGAGGTTTCATGTGTGGAGGAAGAGCGTTGTAAACACTGTTAAACCTTGTAGAGTAGTCATGGACAATCTCTCCTAAATTTATTTTAAGGTTCTTGTATTCTGCTAGGATTTGGAGAGGGTTGGCCTTAAATTCCCATTTTTTTATGAAAATCTGATATAAAGCAGGGAGGTCTTGGATACTATTAGGAGGTAGGCTTTTGAACCATTTCTTCACATCACCTCCTAAGCTCTGGGCAAAGATTTTCATTTTGACTGTATCATCATCTATCTCCATGTAGTCAAAAGAATCTTCCATTCTATCTACATGGTGTTGGGCTGTGGTAGACTCTTTTACAGTGAAGTTTGGGATCTTTGACTGATAATCATTGGGCAAGGGCACTAGAGGCTGAGGTAATATCAGAGGTGCATACCAGGCTGCCATGATGATGTTTTGCGGAGGTAAGGGGTTGGTTTGAGCAGCTGTTATATGGATGACAACGATACTAGGACCAACAAAATTATGTTGGGCAGATCTAGGGTGGCGGAGCCCCAAGTTTTGAATGAAGTGAATATCAGGAGGTGTATATGGAGGGGTCTCTCTGTCCCTAATGTGTTGACCACTATGAGGTGGTGAACCAGAAAGCTCAAGGTCTGACTGTTCTAGAACACTGAATTTCCTAGTTCTTAGTAATATGTTTGGTAGGTCTAGGTCGAAAGGTGGGACTGATAGAGTTGTAAGGTCCTCCGGTGCAGAGTTAGCTCTATGGATGTGGCCGAAAATAGTTGGTTTTTTAGGTGTAGGAGATCTCTTGAGGATGCTCTCAGGGTTGTCAACTATTTCAGGTGGGTTTGTGTTGGGGTAAGCTCTTGTGTGAATGGTTCTTGAAGCTACAATGTTGTTTTCCAACCAAGCAGCTTAACCCTACTTGTTACTTCTATTGTGGCTAATGTTGTTATGGAGGTTGGTCTCCCAGTGGAGTCTTATGTGAACCAAGGTAATCAGCAGGCCTACTGATCACCAGTGGAGTCTTTGATCTTTAAGGAACTATGGAGTCACCATGTGGAAGGTTTAGGATGTTTCTGGGGGGTACACTGTCCACCACAGTGCTTATGTGATATCCCTTTCCAAGGATATCCTGAAAACACAACAAACTCTAACCAGAGATTGACTGGGAGGGATTTTACCAGATATTCCACCTCTGAAATAGGATGATATCCGAAGGCTATCTAGCCCTTTCCAGACTCTGTCTAAGAGTGTGGGAGAAAACACAACAAGTGGTATAGAAGTTGATTTGCGAATAGGAGTGTTTAAATGCCAACCTAACCAGAGATTGTAGGTTTCTGAGGCTCTTGGGATGTAGTAAGATGGAAAATACTCAAAAATTCCCCAACGGAGTCACCATTATGTTGGTGACGACAATGGGAGACAGACCAATTTTATCAGTTATAGACTCTCAGAAGTCCTCAGTGGAGTTGCCATTATGTTGGGTTTCCATGTTTTGGCCAGATTGGCAAGACCAAAAGATGAGACAACATCAGAACCATTTTCAGACCTCAGGATCTAGCCCTCCTAGGTCTGGAGAGGGATCTCTCTATATAAGCAAAGGTTTTATGTCTTTGAAGCTCAAATTTAAGATTTTAGGCTAGTTATAGGCATGGGGTTTGTTTGTTTGATTGTTTGTTTGGTTGTTGCGAATCAGGAAAGAAGGGTTCAATATAAGACAAGGATGAGCAAAGAGGATTTTAGACAAAAGGGGGATGATTCAAAGAACATCAGAACCATTGGGAATTGGAGTCATGAAAGGATTTACTTGCTATTCAATATGCATGCTTTCAGTTGGGATAGTCATCTAAAGCATTGGATCTTAAAGATGATAATGTGGCATGAAATGGTAAAGGGGAAGGTGAAAGAAAGGAAACCTCCAAGGTGACCTTCAGAAATTAGATCTAGGGACAGGACATGCCATTGGACAACCTGTGATCCAAACCTAAAGGCTAACTCTTCAGACAAGGAAACGTTAAATATTTAGAACACAAAGTTGAAAACCTGAGATCAGAGAGAGACTTTGAACTCTCAATGCTTCGACATCTAGCTCAAGGGAACTTAGAAAGGTTCAATTAATTGAAAAGGATCCTAGTGAGATAGATACAGAGTTCTAGACTCCCGGTATCCCAATTCATTCAATTAAAACCTAACAAGAACATCTAAGAATATTTTCATTAATTCATACATCAGCTAGTAGCATATGGAACCACTACACTGGTGAAATTAGTTTGAAATCAATCCTCAGATAACACATACAGCAGAAAAAATTGAAGGCAAGGAGAGCAGAAACATAGGGTACCTAACAAGGGTAAATCCTATGCCCGATTTTTGATGCAAGCCGGAAGAAATGAAATGTAATGAACTAAAAAGGAAAGCATAGACAAAGACATAAAAACATCACCACTGCTTTAAATCAGGATCCAAAGAAATGTGCTTGTCATATTAAAGAGCAACACCAGTCAAGTACAACATTACCAATAGCTTGATATTCAGTTTGAAAACATCTTCCTCAACCTATATTACAACTTTACACAGAGAACATGTCTCAAAAGAAACAACTTGCAATTCACAGATAGCTGATCAAGAACCTTTACAATGAGTTTCTTCATGAATTTTATAGCTGAAAAGAGCTGAGGAGGTAGGTGGAAAAATAAATGTAGCATTTAAAACTCAGAAGAGGAAGAGGGATGAGGCCCCATTCTGTTGTAAATTTTGGGCATTTATCTCTAGTGCTCTTTGGATGAAAGAGTGGTCTACGTCAGGCTGCAATTTACTCCAAGTATGTCTTTGATGTACTCGCTGTAGCACCTCTGTAATACTTGTTGTACTTTGGTGAATTAAATAAAATTATAAAAATGATTTTGGGGCCTGTCATATCATGTAACAAATGCTTCTGATATCATAGGACTATTGTTAGGGCGGAAATTTCCTCAGGGACACGAAATAGCATGAAAACCATGTGGGCACTTCGTCCTTTCATGGGAGGAGACATTCTGCTGATACATACACCATGATGATATGATTTTATGTGCATTTTGATCTTCTGAGTGATCCAAGGGGTCTTCAATCTGGTACCATGCTTTTGAAATGTTGGGTTAAGGCTCAAAATATTCAATTACAAGCCTTAAACTCTCTACTTTCTCACTAATACGCTTTGTCGCTCCATGATTGCCTCTGTCTGCGAAATCTGCGCTTTAATGGCTCTGGGAAGGTTTTACAGAGTTTAACCCTGTTCCTTTAATGGAATTCATGCCATAACACCTTCCCCGACCTTTTTCATAATTTCGATCTCTGCACATGGTCTTTCCTGCGTTCTTTGCCACTATAACAGTGACTGTGAACCATGGCGGTTTTCTGGCCTACCTGTAACCCTGCAAAACACAAAAACATGTTAAGAAATCATGCATGGGGTCGGATGATGTGGATGACTGTGAAAATGGCAACGTGGCATGGGTGAGTTCGATGAACGCAGAGGATACTGTGGAGGAATGCCGTGGAATAGCAGGAGATGCAGTTGGAAGATGGCGAGGTTGGAATTTTAAATGCAAAACATCAACATTTTACCTTGGCATGAAATATGAATGGAACGGATGAAAATATGATTAAAACACATGGAATGGGTGACCTGGTGGGACCCAGTCAATGGCGGGGCATGTAGTCAATTCTAACCGTCCGATCTCATGAGGAGATCGACGATGGAAAATGCATCGGAGGGCGATAGATGGTGGGCCAAGGGTCACTTTTTGCTTTGATTATCCCTCGAGCATCTTGGAGGAGCGATCGCCATAGGATGGCCTGCCCCAGATCGGATGGTGTACAAAAATATCGCGGCAGATCTTCAGACGAATGTTAATAAGCGATGGGGGGCGGTTTTTAAATAGTGCTTGAAGACACATGTCCTATGGTGAATGGCATCACAGAAAAATAAAAAATACCACCCAGCTTCCAAAGGTGGTGCGATAGAAACCGATGGTTTGCAACGGTGACGCTATTGCGGGGCCACCGGGGCGGGATGAGACTTAGCGACAACCGTTGGATTACAGGAAATCGACGGTGGGAAGAACGCTTATGAACCATATTAATCGGATCACGATAAGTGCTTTTCGGGCTAGCGCATGGTTCTAGCGCCCAGGTCATGTGGGGGAAACGTTAAAAGGGGCTGACCGAAGGGGGCTAGGCCCGAAATATGTTAAAATATGGATTTTCAGCCCTTTTTAATGCAATTTTAAGGCTAGGGAAAGGTTGCGGTAAAGGGAATAGGGGGTTTTAAATCAAACAAGGGGTATTTGAAGGTCTTAAGAGGGAAATTTAGGTGAATTAGAAGGTTTAGGGGGGGTAAAAGGGAGACTTTGACATAGGTGAAGAAGGTTAAAATGGGACACATTACAGAGATACAAGGGAAAATGCAGGCCTTTTTGAGCACAATTTTTTACAATCAGTGAGGATTTTTGGCTTAAGAATAGGAGAGGGAAATAATAAAAGGGCAGAGGGTAAGAGGAAGCTTCCAAGGATGATGTGTTTTTAAGGAAAAATGCATTCCTTGAAGGCTCCAAAAAACAATTTAGCCCCGTGCTTGCTTGTCAAGAAATTTATAGGGGGCTAACAGGTATGTTATAGCTCCTTTTCCCCATTCCTTCTGTAGGTTCTGAATCTCCATGTGCATAGATCTGAGCTGCTCCTAAATTTTTTGTACTCCTACCAAAGTATCTTCTCTAGGCGCAGCTTCCAATTTCATGGCGGTTTCCAAAGATGTTTCTCGTGACTCGAAGGTTTTTGTGGCCCATAGGTATATGCAAGTGAGGTAGTAGTATAACGATGAACCATTCTGTATGTTGTCTATTTTCATACTTAAATCCTCCTTCCCTGATTGCTTTCTTTAGTCTTTGATTAGCTTCCCACACATACTCAGTTGTTCCTTGCTTGAAATATTTCATGTCTGCTATGATCTGAGAGTAGGACTTAGGTTTTTGGAACTATTGTTTCAGAGTGTCCTTAATATCTTGAATGGATGCGCTTCCGTTTTGAGATATGTATCACATATACCAGTCCATATTTCTCTCTTCGAAGGCTAGGGATAGCTATGCTCTTTTCACAGAATCGCTTGCCACACCTTGCGCAATCCATACTGAGTCTGCAACAAACCAAAATCGGTCCATGTCGTCATCTCCCGCACCTTTGAAGGTAGGTAATTTCAAGTGCGCTACCATGTCTTCTTCTGGAGGGGTTTCGAGTGAGGTTTTACCCTTATGTGGTTCTAAAGGTGGTGTAGCTGGAAGGCTTTGCACAACTTTTCCTTCTAATGGGCTATAGACAGATCTATCCCCTTCCAAGTTGGCTCAAAAGTACTTACCGCTCCGCGTTGTACTTTTGTTCAGAGTGGAGGTCATTCAACCGTACCTTCTATTCTTTTCTTCTCAATCTTCCACTACTTTTCTTGGCATTACCCGATCCCCTTCTCAAAATGATCCCGGTCCCAGCAACAGAACCATTTTTTGGCTCGAGGGGTCCTGACCTAGGTTCGGAGGTTAAGGTTTGCCAACAAACCCTTATACTATTGGCCCTTTCGGCAGTGACCTGCTTGCGTAGATCAAAGTCTCACCCAAAGCAGTATGGGTGGGTGCTGGAACCAGGTTTCTGCACCCTGAGAGAGGATAGATAAGCCAAGCAGAGCTGCGTCCGGCTTTATAATGACCAGATCACCTATCTCCGAACTGGATCTATAGATCTCCTTCACATCCATGTGCGCAAGGTAAACTATACTTATTGTACTCAAAAAATCATATACTTATAAAATAGTAGTGCAACATTATAGTTATTCTTTGCATAAAACATAACAGAATAGACCCAGATGCAGATTAAACAATTAACACAGTACTTTCAAAGCTTAACACAAAATATGCATAACACAATAGCTATAAAAGATTCACATCAACAGTACAAATATACTTAGCTACGAAACAACCTTTCTCATTCATTAACCCTTCAGTTCCTTCTTACAATACCCAAACCCGACCTGCGCACACAATAGCAGGGCCCGCACATAGCAGGACTTGGGATCTCCATGCACACAGCCAGCAGGAGTCCTTTCCCCAAAAACCCAAACAGATCTACTAAGCCACAATTCACATCAAGATCTCATCATCTTCTTGCCTTATAATTCAAAATGTACCTCTATTTATAACAATCTAGCCTAATCTTTCCTATGGTCCACAAGCCATGGTTTGCAGACTCTAGGTCTACCCTTTGACCCATTACAATGCTTCCGGGGCTTTGACCCACCCCAAAAACCCTGCGCTAGACTAATTATACACAAAAATATGAAAAATTGGACTAGTTTCGCAGCTTGCAGAAGACCCTATTCCAACAAGGCAGATGATGCCCAAGAGGGGCAAGACTCTGTTTCCAGCAAAGATATCGAATGATGCACTGGAGTTGCTAGCCAGTGTTGACAAGCATCCATTCATTATGGTCCCTTATCCTTATGCAATTTTGTATTGGTGAGGGTGTGCCAACATCCTCTTCACAACTAATGAGCCACAGGATGATAGATGTAATATTACTGTTTTATTTAAATTTATTCTAACATGTTCTTAAATTATTTTTAATAAATTGTGTAATGAAATTGTCTAATTATTATTATGTACTTGTATATATTTTTCAGACATTGGGTCTTTTGATGGCGAGGATATGTCGTCACCATCACATGATCCAGGTGTGGACCTTGATGATGATCAGGGCATGCCATATGCCGAGGATCATTAGGAGGCCGATGTAGAGAGACCTGCTCCTGCTAGTGCGCTGGTACCACCTTTTGCTAGGCACGGTCGACTTGATAGCAGATATAGGATGGAGTTGGGTGACCAAATCACTGCTTTGATTTTTGAGGTAGGCATCAGGCCCACTCATATGAGATAGATATAGGCCGATGGTAGGCTGTTACAGACGTGGCGAGGCATGCGGTGTGCCATGCATAGATTGATGTAGCATGTCGTAGGAGCTATGACCTTAGTTACGCGGTTAAGGAGGATCGTTGCACGTTATAGGCATGTTCACATGATCGACAGTCCGCGAGATGCGACTCATCATCTCATGATTTCTCACCTCGCGCCGCGCCAGATGAGCAACCTACACTAGCATCTAGCAGCAGTCATCATGGACATCAGGCTGGACCATCGGCCATGTCCAGTCAGTAGCTTGCAGTATCCAACATTACTCATGATCATGAGCAGGCTGGACCATCGACCGTCGGGGCTGCACCCTTGACTGAGCAGGCCTCGACTAGTACTACTATATTTGATGTTGTACCACCAGGTGATCCATGACATTTATATTACAGTTGTATATTTTTGACATTATTCAGTTATATATATATATATATATATATATATATATATATATATATATATGGTCCATGTATTTTATGTTCATGTTGCAGTTGTATTTAATTTACATGTTGGTGGTCATCATGATGTGTATATTGTTAGGTCATGTTAGATATGTTCATTTAATGTGCAACTTGCAGATAGATGTGTATGTGATAGCATGAGTTATTTGACATGAGATGTATGTTTGATGTTTGTGTTGTGATGATGTTAATATATAATGTTAACTGTGTTTTGTTAGATGATCATGATCATGATGATGTTAGCGATTTTGAATGTGTTTTTTAGTCAAATATGATGTTCTTATGATAGTTATCATGAACGTGATGTTTAATAATTAATTTAATATTAAATGATCATGATATTGTAAAATTATAATTTTTGTAATTCTAATTGTATGTAAAATTCTAAAATTGTAATTGTAACTCTAATTTAAATTGTAATTGCATGTAAAATATTTGTAAAATTTTAATTGTATTAATGTGAAATGATTTTATTAAAATTTGTAAATTTGTAAAATTTAAATAATTGTAAAATAATAAATCTAGAATAATATGAATTATTGTAACATAATAAAGTTTAGAAAATAATGCAAATAAATTCATGTACTTTAGAATTATCATTATTTTATTATGATCTTAGATACAAAAAAAGAACTAATTTATACAGTATGCCATTGTTTTTGAGATCAACATAATTGAAAATTATCAAGTGAAATATTGATTTTAACGTTAACACAATGCAAATTACCAATTAATTCAAAATACATATTATAATGTTTCAAAAAACCCATCTTAAAAAGTATAAATATTGATGAAATAACACATGTACCATATCACTCTCAGTTCTCATGATCACCCTCATTATCTTCCAGCTCGCATGGCATGATAACACTATTGTTCTCAAAAATATGTTTTGATCTAGGGTCATGTGTCAATACGAACCACCAATCCCTATGCAACACATCTAGGTTAAAAAACACCTGGTCGCAGTGTTTGGGGAAAACATAGCGCTCCTTAGCTTCATCCCACATCTTTCTTTCTAGAGTTGATACATATCAGCTTACTATCGCAATCTTCCTTTACATTATTCCAATCAAAGGTGTCCCACCATTTGCACCTAAAAATAACACATTGGAAAGAAGAGAAATCCACTTCAATTATATCTTGTATCTTTCCGACGTAACCTAACGTCCCTTGTACTAGGTTTTAATCATGGTGGCTAGATCGACTAGATTGATCAAAATCGACTTCCACTCCACAGTCTTGTGATGTTTCCAGCATCAACATTTTCTTTGCGAAAATGGTGTCCATATGCCCACATAGATGGGAACAAATGCACCTATTATAAAAAGGTTAAAAAAATCATAATCTCATGTGTCTTATAATAACCCAACAGTTAAAATATGAAATATAGATGTCTTATAAGTTTCAAATTTACATATGATTTAAGAATATTATTACCGAGTTGCTGCACCCATTCCCTATGTTTAGCGCATCCTCTTCAGCACGCGGGTAATGACCAATTGCACTGTATTTCTCTTTGACTTGGTCAACAACCCAACTATTGGGGCATATTTTTGGCATATTTTCTTTGAAATTATTGGGATAAGGCACACTTCTACCATTCAACCATCTGAATTCTTTCCTGTCACTATCGCATTTCATCCTCTTCTGTTCATACAATGCGACCCATGTGTTAGCCACCTGTAAAATTTGATTATCCCAAAAGGTGGCTAAATCTATTTTGAGCCTTCAAGGAACAATTTTTCTTACTAAAAACTGTTGGCTCTTGAAGAATTTTGAAGGCCCCCATCTTGAAAACTACGAAATCACGATAATTTAAAAAGTCTGCACTGCTTTCATTTTAATCCTCCTCTTCAAAAACTACCCTTTTTTTCTATCCCTCCATTTCCCATGAAAACCCCTCATTTTTACGTTTATCCCCTTTCCACTTCATAAAAAAACCTTGATAAGGTTTTAAGACTCTCTCTTAACCTTATCGAAAGCCTCAAATCCCTTTCAAAATCCTTGAAAAACCATTAAAATGCATATTTTCTATGTGTTGGACTTAAGCCCCCTTCGGCTAAAGTCTCTAACCCTTCTTATCCATGTGCCCTGGCGCCAGAACCAGGCGCTGAGTTAGTCAGGCGCTTATCCATTTTAACAATTATCCCGCCCCGAAAATATTAAAAACCTTTGTTATTTGCAAATTTCGGGTTTTATTTTATTTTGTAAAGTTTTCTGCCAGTACGATCTTCCACTAAATTTCCATCGTCAATCTAAATCCACAAATCGGGCAGTGCGGAGTCTGCCTACCCGGTGGTCCCCACCAGCTGTTCCCCACTCCAAAAACTGTGTGGTATCCATCGCACTGCCTTTGGGGCAAGGGCGGTTTTTCCCCGATCACCAGCGATTCCATACATCACGTGACACACGTCCCCTGTACTTTTTCAAAACCGCTTGCTCATTGCGCATTATTGTTCATACGCGGATGCCAAGCGATATTGCCGTGCGCCGTCTGATCTAGGGCGAGCCATCCAATGATGATCGCTCGTCGAAGATGCGCGCGCGATAACCGGGCTACCGTGCAGCGGAAACAACATCTTCGCCGTCGATCTGATCTGCAGATTGACGGTCCAAAATTCATCGCCCAGATTCCCTCCGTTTGACTTTCAACTTACGCTCCCCACCGTCGATCTCTACGTGATCGACGACTCATATTCATTCTCCTTTTATACCTCCTCGTTTAATCTCGATCATCGATCTCTGCGCGATCGACGACTCGGATTTAATATTTTTTCCGCCCGTTCTACGATCTCTCTCGATCAATCCTGACTGTTGGATGATGCCATCCAATAGCCACGCTTCCTCCACATGCCTCTGCAGCAATAAACCTATAAATGCATGGATTTTATAATAAGTTGTTTCTATTTTGCAGGGTTTCGAGGTTTTATCGCCATTTTTCGAGGAAAATTCGAAGGCGGTGGATGACTATCCCCCCGCCTTCAATTCTCCAAAGAAAATCATCACAGGGTTTTGACTCCACGTTTATCAATGATCTGCGAAGGCATTGATTCCTTTCAAACCCTGCACAGCCCTGCACATCAACAAAAACACAACAAGTCAATCACAAATCACAGAGTATCAGTGATGGAGATCAAAATGAACCAGAATAGAGGATGGAAGACATGATTATGGGGATCACGGCTAGGAATGATTATCAAAAGCCTAATCCCCCAAATTAATTCACAATTAAAGGAAAATCTAAAGTGTTTTATCGACAGAAACCCTCCACCCCCAAAAATTGAGGCAAATTGATCCGTCTAGCTACCACGACGCCACCTATGCTTCAAAGTATTCAATCAGAGGCCAAATTTATTGATCAGGATCAGATATTTGTCTCAACACAGCCATAAATTTACTTCTGCAAGGAAACTTAATGTAAATAACATCTGCAGAGTTACTTCGACGCCACACAGAGCCTCAAAAGTCAACAAAAGCTCCCACAGAGCTTAAATATTTATGTAAAATCATTTAATACAGAGAATATGTATGTAATTTTCTTCATTGAGCCCCTCAAAGGCCCAGAAATGATTTAAGTCTTTATTAATTGTAATTGAGATTTTTTATCAGATCTCACCTCCTCATCCTTCTATATATACTTCTTCAGAAGATGAGTGAGGGGTTGGTTGCAGAACTTGGAAATATATTTGAGAAAAGAACTTCTGATTGTAAATAGTGTTCACTGGCCCTTGGAGCTCTGCTTGTGATAGATTAGATAGGCTAATAGTGAAGATGATTGTTGAACTGAAACATTGGACTTGAAGACTGTAACTGGTTTGACATCAATAAACAAGATGTTTCTTGGGATCCTGGTCTATATCACTGGTGAAGTGCTTCTTTCTTTGTTATTGTTTTCCTTCTATGTATGTCATATTGGTCACTATTCTCTGATAAAGGACAAAATTTATAGAGTTAGGACCTACTGTATATTAGTAACCTTCTTTAATTGAAAGCTTTATCTCAATGTTTTCCTCTAACTTGTTTGTTTAAGAATGATTTAATACAATTTAAGCAGTTAGGAATGCTGGAGTTTCCCTCATCCTATTGTTTGCTTTAAACATTGTTTCCTGAAATTTATTTTCTTTATTTGCTTATTAAAGATGACTATGGAAGATATGGTGTGCCCTGGTCCTAGTTTTTCTCCAAAAGTAGATTCTGAAAGTTTCCCTTGGTGTTGACTGGAAGCAGAATAGGTTTAAAAGTACTTTATCTGGTCTTAAGTTTACACTTTGTTTTTATTATTTGTTTTCATACTTTCTGAAGGTAATTATGTGGATTACTGGATTTTTTGTCAATTAAGATTCTTTAATACAATCTTGCCCAAGAGGTCAATGGTTAGCCCTGCACTTGGTTGGTTTTAAACAGTTACTTAAGAGGATTTTCTTGTTTGGACTGACTATAAATCCTTTGTGAAATTATTATCAGTTTCCACCATCTCCAACACTTTATTGTTTCCATTCCATCACTCTAATCTCAGATAATCTTGTGATATAGATGACTTTCCCCTTGGATCACTCTTGATGTTGTTGTTCAATTAAATCCCTGTTATGACTCCATAGCCCATTGGACTAAAAACCAGCGTTATATCTATCTTTTAACCTGGCTGCTCTATCCACTTTCAAATTCTCACCTTTGAAACTCTTTGCATTTATAACTTTCCCCTCAAGTAATTTTCATGCTCAACCATCCAAAAACAAACAAAACCCTTGGCCTTCATAACTAGCCTAATATCATTACCATAAACTTCAAAGACAAATCCATCTTTGCACTTATTGGAGAGATCCCTCTCTGGATTCAGGAGGGCTAGATCATAGAATCCCAAATTTGGTTGAAATGATGTTGCTTCTACAGTTTTAGTCTTACCAATCCACTAAAATTACAGATCCCTAACACCATGGTTGTGTCGCTTCAGAATTGTGAAGAACGAATTTATTGATTGCTTCAATTTATGCATTCGCTGATGAAATCAAATCGACATTATATAGTACTTAGAGATCAAAATATACATTATATCAAATTTCAACATGAATATTAACTTTTTTTAAATTTGAAAAATTATAAGTCGCTTACTCTTTATCAAGTGCTTTTTTCTGCTCATTTGGAGAAACTCCCCTTCTCTTTTGTATTCATCTCTTTCATTGTCCCAAATCACCGCACCTGGTTTGTTGTCAATCTTCTTGATGTAATCACTGGCATAATAGAAAGACTCATACAATATATACCCCTCTGCCATAGACCCCTCAGGTTTTTCCCTTTGTCGAACAAAACCTTTCAATTTCTTCATGTACCTCTCTAAGAAGAAAATCCAATGAAAAGAAACCACCCCAACTAATTACACCTCATCTACTAGGTGTATTAGAAGATGAACCTATAAGTCCGTGAAACTCATCGACAATTCCTTCTCAAACATACAAACAATCTCAACTATCTCTTGACGCCACCGTGGAATGCTAGCCACTTGAATCTCCTTTGATGTGATCCAACGTAAAAATGTAGATAATTTAGATATGACACGTCATAGGTCTTGAGGGAATTCATGTTTCACACACCCACACACGAATAGAGGATAATGACACTGCAAAGTTATAAACACGTGAAACAATATACAAAATTAGTTATGTTTTATGATCCCCGCATGGGATAAAATTTATTAGTATAAAAAATAATAAAATCATGCTTTTGACATTATATGTACTCTTAGAAGATTCAAATTGTCATGGGATTTCAACCCCGACAAATGGTCATCCATGGTGAAGCAGTGCCATAGTGAAGACCCGTATGAAATTGACACCCTCACACCCATTATAACTTCCTTTTCCAAAGAAATATCATCTTTTTTAAAAATCCATGGGACATCACCTTCTTTTAAAAACTATGAATTAGAGGGACCAATGCCTGCCTCCGATCCCATACTTTCTAATCATCTTGGCCAAAGTTTCTTTTTAGTTTTTGAAGTAATAAGATCTTTCCTAACAACCAATGTGTCTATTTGTTTCGATGATATGTGCCTCCATAAAGAAGATGACACATTTTTAAATATATGCATGGGATCTAATAAGTGGGTAATATTAAGATGCTCCCAATATGGGAGGTTATAAAAGATATATTTCCTTTTCATCCCAATGGGAAATTTCTCAACATAGGTGTCGAATAATTCTGGATCATCGAACATAGGCTCCCCATTTGAATTGAACATTTCTATGAACTCCTTCTCCTTCTCTCTCTCATATGCTCTAAGCCATTCAACTGGTGTCATTATTGGAGGCCTTTGGGTTCTCTCTCGTTTACCATTGAAAGTGGATGCTATTCTTATGTAAGGGTTTTCTTCTGGGAGGAATACCCAGGAGCAATCATACACTGGCTTTCGTAGGTCCTTGCACCATCTAGCTTTCAGAGAAGGTCCACAACATTTACATCCAAAATGCCCTTTTGTTACAAGACCTATGAGATTATTGTATACAATTAATATGCATGGCATGTTAAAGAATATCATGAAGATCAGAACAAATATTACAATGAATTAAATAACTAATATGTGAAATAATATTGTTACGTATATAAACAAATAAATAAATTAAACATGTAATTTACCAGAGAAAACTCCTAAGCCTAGATAATCATGTGTCGTGTAGGCACATATGCCATACAACGTAAAACTCTGAGTCTGATACGAAGGGTCTTGATACATCGTATACATTTATCCCATCCCATAATTCCTTCAATTCAGCTACCTATGGTTGTAAGTAGACATCCATATTCTTCACTTGTCTTCTACCAGGGACTATGAGAGCCAACATTAGATGTTCATTCTTTAAAAATAACGATGGGGGGATATTGTTATTTATCACTACTATAGGCGAAATAGAATAGTTGGTGTTCTGGAGGGAATATGGGTTGACGCCATCCATGGCTATGCTGAGTCGTAGACTTCGTACTTCATCCTTGAATTTTTCGGACCATGTATCCTCTATATGCTTCATGGCTATTGAATCAGTCGGGATTCACATAACTCCCAACTCACTTCTGTGTGAGGCATGACATCCCTGCAACATGGCTAATTCTTTGTAACGAAAGAGCCTTTGAATCCTTGGGATTATAGGCATGTGCCTCAATATCTTAAAAGGAGGACGAGTGCATGATTTACCCTTAGTTTTTGATTTATCATACCTGTCATGCCCACATTTCAGACACATCTCTTTGTTTGCATATTCTCTTCTATATAGAATACAATCATTTGGACATGCATGATATGATATGTACTCAACCCCCAATATTTTCAACAGTTTCTTTACCTCTTCGTAGCTACTGGGCAAGACATTATCACTTTGAAGAACGTTATCTTTGAATAACATGTAGTTGGTGATCATGGAAAAATATATTAACAAATGTACATTAATGTCGATATAATTATTAACGTTCATAAAATTTACCATTTGTAATGTTCATTGTAGTGTACTGATTATATTTCAAATTTATATAAGGGAGTACTTCATGGTAACTTACCTCAAAAGTTCCAAGAAACATGCATTCGAAAAGCCAAAATTTTCTTTCAAGTTATATAGTAACATCATTGTCCCCAACTAGGTAGACTTTGACTAACCACTAGGTCCAAAGAGAAGGGTGGTGGAAGCAAATTTAAGGCTTTCGAAAAAGGTGTCAGCGATATGAGCATCATCCCCTAGCTGATCATCGTTTTGGAATGAATCTAACAACATTGTCTCCATGGTGGTCATATCCCTTAAGTAATCATTCATACCAAACTCTATTTTACTGACTCCATTTCCAGCTTGTGAAGAAATACTATTGCTATAGTCATTCCTAATTGGTGAATCTGGACGTAGCGTGAATTGAACTGGTGGTTGATTCAACCATTCTTGGTATCGTTCCTCTGTGATTTTTTCTCTTAATTCAGTCTTATCTTGATTTGACATCATCATGGGTGCAACGGAAGATGGTAGGTAGGTCGCTCATCATCAATACAATCCTAATAATTAAAAAAAAAAAATACTTGAACATGTTTAGTACAAAATATATGATATCAATTAGTAACCACGTTGACAATATTGCATGATTATAAATTGGTTTGACGTTGCAATAATTAAATTAATCAAGATACCAAAAAATTATAATTATTACCATCATTGTCCTTGTATTGTGGCTAGAAGATGCAATATTTTTATAATTGGCAGGGTGAAGCGGCTGTCCATTTTCATCTACCAAATGCGCCTTGGGGTATGCATATCTTGATAAGAGCTTCCGATGTTTTGGAGTTGTTTGAATATTTTTTTCATCTGAACTCGATGCTGAATCTGCATGAACCTCAAAATTTGTATACATTATAAATTTAATTAAGCTGTGCATGATTGACATGGATAAAAAACATAAATTAAATTAGACAATGAAAATATAAATAAAATCTGAAGTAAATATTACGTCTCGAGATGGATAGGGAGAACTCTGCGATGGACTTTGAGAAATATTATGGAACGAGCTGGATTTTTAAGAATTGTCCATTCAATATAATTATGATATTTTCTCCCTGCATTTGAGAAAAATCAACAATAAATTTTGGTGCACACACCTAAAAGTAATTTCCGTGCCTATAAAATGGAATTCTTGTTATCGGTGCTAATGTAGTGATCACCTCACCGATGCGTTTTTGGTACAACTCACTGGTGCCGTTTTATAAATAGACGCACCAGTGCGGTGCTATTAAGTGATGCACCGGTGACGAATAGCCACAAATAAAAAAAGCGCAACTCTATTTTCTTTAAGTGAAAAAAAAGTTGTAAATTGAAAAATGGGCAGCAAAATATTTTTGAAAATCTAATTTCATAAAACATTTCTTTAAATACTAAACACTTTTCATTATTTCACTATTTTTGCAAAAAAATTCAGCCAGAGATTTGTAGGAGACATACCTAGAGAATTTAGAGCACGAGAGCTCTGTGTCTCAGGGAAATACTTTCAAACAGAAGTATTCAGACAATTAGAATTCCAAACCTCTACTGATTCAAACCCTGTAGCATAGAATTTCAAATGATATCGTCATTAAAGTTTATTGTTTTTTTACTTTTTCTGCAGTTGTTTGTATGCAGTAAAAGAAAAAAATCAAATTTTATTGTTTTTTTACTTTTTTTGCAGTTTTCAGAAAAAAAAATAAAAATAAAAATCCATTTTTAGAAACAAACCCTAGATTATTTTTGTTTCTGCCCTTTCTTCTCCCTCTTTCTGTGATTTCAGAATTAGGGGTTTTCAATTTAGATTTATAGGATTTGTATTGTTAAATATAGGCGTAACACATCCAACCCATGGGACAGCTTTCATAGTCGGATCCTAATCCATGTCGGCCCTTCCGCGAATTTAAAAAAAAACATAGTTTTTTTCATTGGTGCGCCCGATGTAACCTAGCGCACCGGTGTGTTGTATTATCCCAACACACCGTGAAAGTACTCTAATAAAAAATAAAAATAAAAAAATATTTTTTTTTATCAGTGCACCATATGTAAAATATGGCACCGTTGCGCTATTTCATAATGGCGCACCGCGAACGTGCTGTTTCGCACAAAAAAAAATCCATTTTAGAAACAAACCCTACATTCTTTTTGTTTCTACCCTTTCTTCACCCTCTTTCTGTGATTTCAGAATTAGGGATTTTCAATTTAGATTTATAGGGTTTTTGTTGCTAAATATAGGCCTAAGACATCTAACCCACGAAATGACTTGCATAGTTGGATCTCAATCCATGTCGGCCCTTGCGTGAATTATAAAAAAAAAAAACCATATTTTTTTCATTGGTGTGCCCGACATAACCTAGCACACTGGTGCGCTGTATTATCCCAGCACATCGTGAAAGTAATGTGATAAAAAATTAAAATGAAAAATATTTTTTTCTCAGTGCACCATATGTAAAATATGCCGCCGGTGCGGTATTTCATTATCGCGCACCATGAATGTGCTGTTTCACACAAAAAAAAATGCATTTTAGAAACAAACCCTACATTCTTTTTGTTTCTACCCTTTCTTCTCCCTCTTTCTGTGATTTCAGAATTAGAGCTTTTCATTTTAGATTTATAGGGTTTGTATTGCTAAATATAGGCCTCAGACATCTGACCCATGGGACTACTTGCATAGTCGGATCCCAATCCATGTCGACCCTTGCGTGAATTTAGAAAAAACATATATTTTTTTTCATCGGTGTGCCAGGTGTAACCTAGTGCACCGGTGCGCCGTATTGTCCAAGAACACCGCGAAAGTACTGTGATAAAAAATTAAAAATCAAATTTTTTTTATCATTGTGCCATATGTAAAATATGGCACTGGTTTATGCTACAAAAACTAACACTCGACGATTTTTTTATTATTTTCTCTGTGTTATTCGGTGCGCTGGCTAACATGTAATGCACTGGTGCTCCTTGTTGACATTGAGCACCATACGGCCTATTATACGGTTTGTGCTGTGTGTTTATAGTACCTCGACACATCGACATCGGTGCGTACAGAATAAATGGCACACCAGTTTCTTGAGATTTTTTTTTTACTGGAAAAGTTGACAATTTATTTATAAAAATGTTAATGAATGATACAGTACAAGTTTCAGATTGATAAAGAAATGAATGACAAGAGATCAAGTAACAAAAATACTGAAAACACATCAAGAAAAGCAAAAGAGGCAAGTTCTTTGTAAATTCTTTATAAAAAATATTATTTTTGAACTATATGTAAGTTTGACTAATATGTATTGTTTACTGTGTATCATGCGAAGCCACAAAATGATGAAGCTCGATAAGATTATTTCTGATCTAGGACCAGAAGAGCGTAAAATATTGATGGAAAAATTTCAAAAGGATGAATCAGATGAATGAAAAAATATTATCGATCCAATATGAGTTTCATTTTTTAATTTTCATTAATAATATACTTACAATTATTAGATAACATGTGTCAAACAATCTATTAATTCACATCTATTTAATGTTCTACAGGGACCAACAACTCAGAAAATGAATGTTGTTCTAAGAAAAGAAAAAAATTATAACATGCAAATGAAAATGAATTGCTCCTTAGCTCATCTGGAGTCGTGCTGGAGGTTAACAAAAGGGGGAAAAACTTTTACAAATGTTTGAGGGATCTAGTGGAATGAATGTATGGACGTTCTTTCCACTTACAATACAAAAACCAATCCAATGATTCGAAGAACCAAATTTTATCTAAAATACAGGAATATTTTCCAGAGAATTGGTCAATGAGACATGTCAGACTTTTAATAGCAAAAACGTACAAAAAAAAAGAAGGAATGAAAAAGTAATATTCCTTTAAATTTTTATCTAGAATTATTTATAAATATCACTTTTGTTATATTTACTTTTCATATATCAATATAAAAATTATATAGTTTATTGTCATGTTACATTTTCAGGAAGATTATGAAAATCTCAAAAGATGAACGAGTTGATATTAGAAATATGCCAGTAGGAATGTCCAAAAAGGTGTATAAGGAGATGGTCAAAGAAATGGAAAAAATTGCATTGCAGGAGGAGCCATCTCAACAACAACGTGCTTCAAATGTAATATGTAATCATTGAATTTTTTGATCATTAGGTACAATAAATAAACAATTTAGCATTAAATATTAATTTTAAAGTATTTTCTTGCAGAAAAGAAAAGAAAATGGAACCCATTCAGCACATAAAATAGGATGACAAGGAAGAAAAGGGTTGATATCTAAATTTGTGAGTAATTGTTACTTCCTTATAACAAATTAACTAGATTTCATTCTTGTATTTTTTAAGTTATTTTACAAAAATCATCATTGAATGTATTCAAACAGGTGCTAACATACAAAGAAGAACCATCAGAGGAATTGATTGAAATTGGGTTAAATATGGGTTGTGAGTATATGTTGGCATATCAGAAATTAAATGTGGAATTTGTAAGCATCTATCGATCTTGTTTTACTTAGCTCTGTCTATAATTAATAGAACAAAAAAACATTTTATATTAAATATATGATTTGTTATGGGGTATAAAACTTGCAGGAAACAAAGTATGGAATTGCGCCAACAGAAGAAATCTTGAAAGATGGCATGTTACATGGTTTTGAAAGGATGTGTATAGTTTATGAGTCAAATTTTGCAATGGTACATCATTTATTTTCGATTTACATTGATGTATTTTATTTAATACTGCAATTTTAATTATTCTCACCAATGTATATACACTCATTACAATTTATTTTTATGTTTGTAGATGGAAGGCGAAGAAGAAGGAAACAATCAACACCGTGAACAAAACATTCCTGAAATAACCCAAGTCATGGAAGTATCTCTAGTGGTGACAGCAGTTCAAGCGAAGAATGATGATCATATGTTGGGATATCAAAGCAAGGCATTGTATTTTTTGAAATATTATCCTGTGAAATCAGACATTTTGTTTAATGTAATGGACATAGTGTCCCAGTTGAAAGACAAAGGGATACCAATAACTGTCCCATTTTGTATGACAAAGACTATCTTATTCATATATATATATATATATATATATATGTTTTAATTTATTCTATTGCGTTCTCCATTGTCGCTGTGAAATGTAACACCACTGATTAAATTTATGGATGATTAAAATATTATAATGAAGAGATTTGAAATTTGATGATATGATATAAAAAATAATCCAATCATCACATTCAAATGCACTAATAAAAATTTAATTCATATGAATTTTGTTATAAGATATATATGTGTCGACTTTTGATGAATAATGAATTTTAAAAAATAAAAATAATTATGATATGATATAACAAATTAATCCAAACATCAAATTAAAATGAATTAATAAAGATTTAATTAATATGAATACTGTTATAAGATGTGTCGACTTTTGATGAATGATGAATTTAAAACAATCACAATAATTGCATTGTCACAGGTCGACGTTTCTAAAAAGTACAAAATGAAAACTGATGCATGTCACTTACTTTATACTGGTGCGTTTGTATTCTTAAGTGCACTGGTGCATTTCTACGACCTATGGGCAATGCAAAAATACCAAAACCAATTAAAAATATTGGTACATTTGTGCAGTACTATGCACCGGTGCGTTTATGTGGAATTACGCACCGGTGCATTTGGCCGACCTCTAGGCACTGCACAAATACCGATACCAATTATAAATATCGGTGCATATGTGTGATATTGCGCACTGGTATGTTAATGTGTCTCTATGCACCGGTGCATTTGTACAACCTACAGGCATCACACAAATACCGATACCAATTATAAATATCGGTGCATTTGTGTTATACTGCGCACCAGTGCGTTTCTATAAGTCTACGCACCTGTGCATTGAGACGAGCTATGGGTACAGCACAAATCCCAAGACCAATTAGAATGGCCCCATGTGTTGTGTCACCAACACTACGCCTAGTGCAGTTTTATACCATGACGGCCTAGTGCGTTCTCCTTCGACAGGCCTGTGCCACCTTCTAGATGTATGCACTGATGCGTTCAAGCCCGAGTGGCGCACTGATGAAAAAAACATAAGTAATAACCTCCAACCACCCATTTTTTTAGTTGTGTTGAATTTTCATTAAAAGCTCCGCAAAACCTTCGTAACCATAAACGGATGTTATAGAAAATGTTTTTTGATCATTTTGGCCAATTTTATAACGCTAAGAACCTCCTTTATAACCTCTGCTAGAGGGTCTTTTCCTTGTAGTGGGAGTTTAATCTAAAACTACAGGATGAACAAGGAGCCATACTTATTGATTAGCAAAATATTGTGCATACACCTCAAACTAAAAGTCATGACTCATTCACTGCTGAGCCTTCTGACAAATTAGTAAGCACAGAGAGAGTGGAATTCATCCTGGCCTTCCCCACCACTGAAATTTTTCTTAATATTGATGAAATTCCTCCTTTGGAAATTTTATACAGTCCTAAACACAAGGAGGTTATGAGAAGACAAAATAAAAGAAGGAGATCAGAGAAATCTCAACCCCTTGTACAAGGAGATGTATCAATGGATATTGTTTGGAAAGACACACAGGTAGATCCTTCATAGGATCTAACTCACCTAACTCAGTTCATAGGATCTTATGCCTATGAAAATATTGATAAATCGTCAGAATTTCAACAGTTGATGAAACAAGATCATGAGAAAATAATCCAATTTGAACTTGAGCTAGTGGCAGAAAAACAAAGTGTCAATCAACAGTTACAGGTACAGATCACACATCTCCAAGAGAGCATGGACCAATTGAAAATTCAATAGTAGAATGAGATTAGTTCCAAGGAAACTCTAATTCATAAATTGCAGCTCTCTATTGAGAAATTAAAAGATAACCCAAATATTGATGAATTCACAAAAGAGGCCTTAGAACTAAACACTTTACTAGCACAACAGTAGGTTGTGTATTGTCAGAAATTATCAAGTATTCTTGAATTGTGTAAACAGAGGGATTCACTAATGAATGACATTTCAGATATGAGATTAGTTTTGATGAGATAGATGATAATGTTTCCCAGTTTGTCACTTGGCAGGATTCTGATGATGGCCAAAAGGAAAACCTTCCCAGGATCGAGGAATCAAAGAAAGAAATATTATTTACAGACTGAGATATACAGTTGAAGCATGCAGAAGGAGCCATTTGCAGAGAAAAGGATGTGGCTACTAACATTGTGAAAACTGTTAGTCAAAATCTCATCATTGCAAACCTTATTGACATATGTGCTCCCGATTCATTGCCTATAGGGAAAGACTTGATAATACAGTGGAAAAAAGTGTCAAAGGTAAAAGAAGAACATATCAAGAAGCTCAAAAAGATGGATTGGGAGAAATATTGGAGATATTTAGTAAAGCCTCACAACTAGTGGCTTATGATGTGATGTCTCACAGATACATCCTCTTACATGCTTCCTCCACTTTCTGATGTTTTTTTCACTGGACAACTACGCATTAGTCCAGGCCAACCTCCAGAGGTTAAGCCCATGCTTAACATCCTTCAGATGAAGGAAAAATGGCTAAGGAGACAATGAGACAATCATCAAGCAAGTTACCCTTTTAATTTATGTTTAATGTTAGGTCCCTATATTACTAGTTTATTCCCTTATTCTTATTATTATAGCCCCCTTATTGTTATTTTTTTTTTTTTGCAGAAAAAAATCGAACCATCTATTGATAAATAAAGGTTACATAGCATATGTAGAGCATTTTCATTTCCCTTGATTTTCAGAGAAACCAGAATCAGCTGTTTGTGGGAATTTCGAAGTGTTCCCCCCAAACAGCCCTGTCAAAACATATTCTT
Source organism: Pinus albicaulis (assembly GCA_034641835.2). Classification (NCBI taxonomy): domain Eukaryota; kingdom Viridiplantae; phylum Streptophyta; class Pinopsida; order Pinales; family Pinaceae; genus Pinus; species Pinus albicaulis. The sequence goes on from CM076582.1 coordinate 252,364,910, forward strand.
TAGGACAACAAAGAACCCGTAGTTTCCCCAACTCCCGGCTTCCTATTAGGAAAACAACCGAAATAGAGTAATGGGAAAACCACAATATCAAAAGATGCTAGTTAGTAGACACTGTGCTGGTAGTATGGTAATATAGAGTTCAAAAGTGGACAGGATCTTAGGCCTCCTTTGAGAGGAAAACAACACTGAGTCCTGTTAAAGTTTTACATATACATAGAAATTTTTAACAACAGTATATACAAAGAAAACAAAAAAACTAGAAAGTAAATGGGAGCTGTAGACAGCTCATATGTTATGCAAAAGCTGGAGGAGCAAGTCGCCTTGCCACCCCATCAACCACTTCTTCTACTGTCCATGCGCCCAGAGCCTGCTCAGTGCCTTTTTTATAAAGGCTGTCTGCTCCTGAGTTTCTTTCCCTGAAAATATGACAAATATGGAGCTCAGAATTTTTTTTTTTAAGACAAATGATCTCATTAAGCAAAGGAGTTAAAATAAAGTTTCTGCAATGTTGCAAGCCATTGGCCCACTTAATTGTGTTCAAAGAGTCACCAAAGATCTATGCCTCATGCTCATTGCACAAGGAGAGCCAGCAAAGAAGAAGATGTAAATCTTTTAGTTCAGCAAAGTTATTTGTTCCGGTGCCGAGTCCAATGGAGGCTTTGAGGAGTTTCCCCGAGGGAAAGTAGATAACCAGGCCAGCTCCACATCTCTTGTTAATATCTGAGGCCCCATCGAAGTAAGCCCAGGGGATGGAGCCCTTTATTTCTTCTTTCTGAATAGGCCTGATACTTTGTGAGGTAGAAGGAGAGGGGATGTTTTCATAAATGACCCCCCCTCTGCTGCTAATCTGGTAATGGGAAAATAGGTGTCTTTGAAGATCAAGTGGTTTCTGGCAAGCCAGATTCCCCAAACAACCAACAATGGCATCGATCTGACTTTATCATTGGGAGCATGCTGCCACCAATTGTTCCAAGCCTTAGATATCTCCTCCCCCTCCCATCTAAGGGGGGTGATGGTCAATCTTAGCATTTCATTCCAAAGGCTTTTAGAAAAAGAGCAAGAAAAGAAAATATGCTGTGAGGTTTCCTCGCTCTCCTTGCACAAGGAGCACCACCCAGGTTCGTTTTTCCCCATTTTTTGGAGAAAATCCCATGTGGGGACTTTCTTTTGAAGAACACACCAGAAGAAAAGCTGGGTCTTGGCTAGCCCTTTCAATTTCCATAGTGGCATGGCCCACCAGCTTGGTTCCTCCCACCCCTTTTGAGACATAAGCCAGTCATATCCCATTTTTGGAGAGTAGAAACCAGTCTGAGAATGCACCCATCTTAGCTCATCTGGCTCATCGGTAATACGAATGTGTGAGTTCAGCAAGCCTGCTCAGAAGGCCCTCCATTCCTCTTGCCATATTTCATCTAGGACAAGAGCTTCCCCAGAAAGCCACTCCTGTAGCCATATTGAAGAGTTTGTAGGGTCAGCAATTTGGTGGAGAGAGAAGAGCCCTTTGTTATTTAGATGTTCAATCAGATCTCGTGAGAGGGAAAATGAGTCTGGGCAGCCCACCCAAGGGTCTCTACCAAGCCTTACTGATCTACCATCACCCACATTCCATGCCAAGCCTTTTTCAATAATCTGTACAGCTGCCACCAAGGCTTTCCATACCACTGAGGAGTTTTTTGATGATTTTTTGGGCATTCTGATCCATTCCAATGGTGAGATTGGGTCGATGTACTTTCTTCTGGTTACAGCAGTCCAAAGATTGTCCAAAAAGACCAGTCTCCAGGCTAATTTAGCAGCTAAGGACCTAGAGAAAGGATACAAGTCCTTTATCCCCCATCCACCCCATCGTTTTGGTCTGACAATTTTGTCCCATGCAACCCAGGGAGTGACATGGTCCTTCTTCTGACCAGCCCATAAGAATCTGCTATAGATTTTTTTGATTTTCAGCAGAATGCACTTCGACACCCAGATGAGACTAGCCTAGTAGACTGGGATGGCCAAAACCACAGATTTGATTAGGACTAAGCGGCCTGCCCTAGACAGCCATTTAAAACTCCAATTCTTCATTCTATCCTCAATTTTTTCCAGGAGCCAGGACCAATCTTGAACCTTGTAAGAATCAATCTTAAGAAAGGAACCGAGATATTTGAATAGATCCTGAAGGGACTTTGCTTCAAAAGAGAGTAGCTCTTTGGCTTTATTCACTTCTGAAATCGAGAGCCCTGCAGTAGTGATGGAGGATTTCTATTCATTTATAACCAGACCCATGGCTTTAAGAAGAGATCTAAAATTCTTTTCAGACAGCGGCAATCATTCCGACTCCCATCACAAAACAAGAGAATATCATAAACGAAGAGGAGGTGAGTCACGCAAAGGTTAAGCCCAACTTCAATCCCTTTCAGTTCACCTTGTCTCTTTGCCTCTTTGATCATTAAGATAATTCCTTCTACTGCAAGCAGGAACAACAGAGGAGAGAGAGGGCATCCCTGGCGCAGGCCTCTTTGAGGATTGAAAAAATCCGAAGTAGCACCATTGATTAGGACAGCAATCGAGGTCGAAGAAACACACCCCATGATCCATCTTATAAAGTCATACCTGAAACCAATATGCGTTAGGAGAAGCCTTAAATACATCCAGCTGATTCTATCAAAGGCCTTAGAGAGATCAATTTTGATTATGGCCCCTTTTTTCTGGCTCTTTTTCAGGCTGTGAAGAGTTTCCTAGGCTACACTGATCCAGGTGGATATTGGTGGCCACCCACCTATTCCACTTGGCCCCCCACCATTATCTCTTTCAGTTTTTTAGTTTCGGCATAACTTACTATTTTAGCGCTGGTCTCGAACTTCTCCCTGCTGGAGGCCCCAAACGATTGGTTTCACATATGATACCAAATTAATTTTCTAATAAAATTCGTCCCGACAGCTGTATTCCTCGGATAGAGCTTTCTAATGATGTATCATGTGCGTCAAACGGAGATAGTATGCCAAAGTTACGTCCCTGGGAAGTTGAAACACCAATTTACCCAAACGGGGCCCATAGTTTTGGCGCTTCATCTCCTAGGGTTAGGTTATTCTGTTGCATTCCTGCATAAATCCGGATCATACACCAACAGCCTCATGAATTTTTCGACCATCCAAAAATCCAAATTGTTCCACAGAGATGTTTTTGGAGAGGAAGGGTTTCAGCCTGGAGGCATTGACTTTTTCAATGACCTTGTATAAGTAGGTGCACAAGGAAATGGGGTGGAAATCGTTAAAGGAAGTAGAATGGTCAGACTTAGGGATGAGGGTCAAGAAGGTGGCATTGAGAAGCTGGTAGACCAAACCTGAGATCCTGGATTATTCCACCACCACAGTCAGGTCGTCACCGAGGGAGTCAAAAAAGTGGAGGAAGAATTCCACTGTCCAACCATCTGATCTAGGGCTTTTCTCTTTTTGCATCAACTTAAGAATAGCTTCCACTTCATCTTTAGAGACCGGAGACATCAAACATTCATTGCCTTCTTCATCAATGAAGCTTGGGAAGAATTGAGCTACTCTTATAACTTCAGCAATGGAGGCTTCTTCTGGGGCTCTGAAAAGATCTTTGAAGTGGGCAACCCCTAGAGAGGCAAGCTCTTCAAAAGACTATGCCTTTTCCCCATTTTCTTTTGGAATTTCCCAAATGGTGTTTAAATTTTTCCTTCCTTTGGCATAATTCTGGAAGAATTTTGTATTTTCGTCCCCTACTTGTAGCTAGATAGCCCTGCTCTTTAATCGCCAACTTTCCTCCTTCACCTGGAGAATTTTCCTTCTGGCTGCTTCGAGCTTCCGAATTCTGTCTCGAGAAGCCAAGGTGGCGTAGCCACCCCCTTCAGGGTCTTCCAGAAGATCAAGTTCTGCATTTATAGCCCTCAACTCCTCATCTTCCTTTAGTGACTTTTGAATAACCCAGTCTTTAGTTGTTACTTTCAATTTTTTTAGGTTGTTCATAAAATCCTTACTTCGACTCAGCCCCTCCGCAACTTCTGGCCCATCCCTTCTCCAAGTAGAGTGAAAGAGGGCTATAACGAAATCATCAGCAAGCCAAGAGGAGTTGAATTTGAAGGGGGACCTTGGTTTTTTAAGAGTTCCTTCTGCCTCCAACAGGATTAGGAAATTGTCAGGCAGGCCCCCTTCACCCACCCAATGCCAAAAGATAGATAATTTTTCAGTTAATTCTTCGCCCAAGAGAAAACGATCTAGTTTCTTTCCCACCCAGTCATCACCCACTCTTTTATTTCGCCAAGTAGGTCTGGATTTGAGGAGTGAGAGATCAACCAGGTGGGAGGAGGCAAGCTTGGAGAGGAAGAAATCTGTTAAGGGGTCAGCTCGGGATTTGGCTCCCCAGGATTCCGAGACCCCCAGAGAAAAATTGAGGTCACCTCCAATGATCAGATTAGGGTGGGAAAGAAACGATTTAAGGAAAAAATAAGACCAGAACAACTCCCTCTCCTGACAGGGCCCATAATCATTAAGGAGAAGGAGAGGGAGACAGAGCTCCTTAGAATAAAGCTCTAGTGCCAGAGTGTTTTCATACACCCAAGCAGAGATTTCTCTGAGGTTTCCTGCTTTATAGCTAGTGACCACCCCACTAGAGCAACCATTTGCATCGAGGGCTTGAAAGAGCTAGCCAGGAAGCAGTTTGGAGAGAATAGCTATGATATCCATCCCTTTACCAAGGGTTTCTTGAAGCATAAGAATGTCTGGATTGTAAGATCTGATCAAATCCCTCAAAGCTAGTTTCTTGGGTTGACTAGCTAACCCCCTACAGTTGTAGGAAAGAAGAATCATTTCAAAATATCGGGGGGTGGCTTTGCTGCTCTAAGCACCCCAGTCAGGGATTTTTGTTTTCCATCAACAATGTCGATCTTTGCCTTATGCTGTGCCTTTGAAATGTTTGATTTCCTACCTCTCGATTTTTTAGGCCCAATAGGCATCGAGTCCTGCTCTAAACCACCAAGAGCTGTGTCTTTCCTAGGACGGTTAGCTAGAGATCTCAGGTTGTAAAAGGGAGTAGGCTCTAGAGGGAAACATGGGATCGAGAGGTCTACTGGAGAAGGAGGAGGGAAGTCAGAGGCCAGAGGCACCGAAAAAATCAGAATATCGACAGGAGAGGAGTTTATGTTTAAGGAGGAGAACTCCATCTGAAGCTGCCTAGAAGGAACAAGCTCAGTAAAAACAAAGAAAAAAGCTGAATAAAAAAAACAAAGGGAGGAGGGGAGAGAGAGAGGCATACCCGCCTGTGAAGCCCCTGCTATCTCAGTTGCAGAAGGAATCAGAGAGGCAGACAACGCAGGTGCATTCTCAGGGAGCGGGTCGGGAACAACCTGCTGCACAGGGACATTGGATGTCACATTCTCCATATCGGCCTCTGAGTCCTCCTCCATGGGTTCCTGCAGGACATCCTTGCCTAGATCTGGAGCTGGATAAACCGTCGGCTTTCTAGAAAATTTGAAGGGATTTCTTCTGCGGCGATGACCCAGAGGACATTCTTTGGCCAAATGTCCGTATTTATGGCATCTGTGGCAATGGAATGGAAAATTATCGTAGTCCAACTTTTGAAGGAATTCCATCTCTCTATATTTTAAAGTCATGGCGTCCACGAGCACTTCTCTGTGGTTGAGGCTTACAAGAATCTGTGCCACACTGAGATCATTTGTTTGAACAAAGGACCTGTCAACTTCCAAAAACTTACCCAAAGTGTTCCCAATGGAAGTCAAGACCGAGTCAACCCAAAACTGGAGAGGGAGCCCTGGCAGTTTAATCCAAACTGGAGATTCATTCATTTTTTCAATCTAAGCATCGAACATGGGGGTCCATCTACGGAGAAGAACTGGGCGCTTTCCGAAACACAAATTCCTGTCAAGAACCCAGTTGACATGGTCCTTATGGTCGAAGCACAGAGTGAACCATCCTCTATCCAGGACTTTAATCTCCACTGGTTTACCTGGCGCATTTGCCCATTCTGTCTGAACCCAGTCCTGGATGTAATCAACAGAGTATTTCCTCCCACACACTCTGCCAACTAGTCTAGATTCGGATGCTACCATTGCTTCTTCTATAAGGATATCCACTCCAAGGGTGTAGCAAGGGCGAAGATCCTTCTTTCTGATAGGATTATGCTTTTTGTGCTTTCCTCCCACTGCCACCATCTGCACATCACCCTCCCCGGACTCCTTGTTTGGCTGGGAATCTGTAACCTCTAAGTCGGGCAACTCCTGGTGCCTATCCTCCAGGTCACGATTATCACGACCTGCCGACCCCTTGTCCAAAGGTTACTTGTCTATCTGACCCTTCTCAGGAGCTGTGACAAGCCCAAGTTCAAGTTACCCCGGAGGACTCAACTCTGTACCTACCTAAAATAACTTCAGATGGTTTTTGATCCCAGATCCATGGGCTATACCCCCGTCCTAGATATCCTTCTGAGGCTGAGCCCAACTCACCTGAGCAGAGAAGTATATCGAGCATCCAGGGTTTGTTACCAGCTTTTGGCTTTGGATCGGGGCCCTTTTATCATATGCGGTCACCCAAGAGATCCCTGCTCCAGAATCTAGCCTTCTACAGCCTTTTTCTTTTTCCACTAAAGGCCCTTTCTGCACATGCAAGCCACAGCTTGCCACCACATCTTCTAATCCTTCGGAAAGAGGAGGGAAAACTAAGAGATCTGGCCCTGAGGAGAGGGTAAGAGGCTCGTGAACACTAAAGCGGTCGCTACCAAAACCTTCACCTCTGGGAAGACCACCATTGTAGGAGAGAACAACTTAGTCGGCCTTCAGAGCGCCAGATGAGTCTAGGAGTGTAGATCTGGAGGGGAAAGGATCTGCACCTTCTTCCTTGTTTGGAAAGGTGGATTTCACAGTCAACTTTGGGAAATAGCGTTCGAGATTCTGGGCTGAAACTTCATGTCCCCAGACGGTGAGTAAGTCTTCCGGCGCTGGCTCTACATCCACGTAGTCATGATCGAGCCCCATCTCTGTGGTTAATACCAAACCCTAGCTCGACACCACTGAAACTGAAAACCCACTGAAGATAAAAAGTAAAACCCCGTCACGAGGTGAGAAAAGAAAAGAAAACCATTACCTTCATTTTGGCTAGGGTTAAACCCAAGCGGTCTTCCCACCTCGAAAAACGCTGTTCATGGCTAACCCAAAAAATTCCAAGTGGACGCGAGGCCCTAACAAGTGAGATACACCCATCACATCTCACAGCCCTCGTGGCCTGAGGCAGGCCTAGCCTGCGGAAGCTCAGAGATCTGCCATGCGAAGGAAAACCCTAGCTCTACAACCCTATCACCCCCTTATTGTTATTGTTGTACCCCTCTAACCCCAATATTGTTATTATTGTGCCCTTACAGTATTATTGTTAGGTCGGCTAGGATTATATTGTGGCCCCATGGACTCCTATATATAGAAGGAGTTTTTTTTTTCAATTGTATCATCGAAGAATTGTTCATTTATGTGATGTATTGGAGGTTTCCCCCTCGAAGTGGCTGATTTATAAGGGGTTGATCTCTATTTTCTTCTATTTTTGGAGCTGGTTTTATAACATTTGGTATCGGAGATTTGGATTCTAGGGTTTCGCTACTCCAAACAGGTCATCATGGCATTTTCACTATAACATTTTTTCTACGAAGGTTCAGAAGCTAAAATTTTTATAGAGTGAAGAAAAAATCCTAAGGAACGTTATGGAAACATTTCAGATCTTGCTTCATAATATTTTCAGAGATATTATCTGTGAAAGTTAGGGATTTTTGTAGGCTCCTGAATTTAACCTAAACAGGTCATCGTGGAATTTTAGCTATAACGTTTTTTCTACGAGGGTTCAGAAGCTGAAATTTTTATAGAGAGAAGCTGCAATCCTGAAAAAAATTATGGAAAAAATTCAGAGCTTGATTCACAAAATTTTTGGAGATAAGGTATGTGGAAGTTAGGGATTTTTCAGGATCTTGAATTTCATCTCAAAGAGGTGACCATGCGAAAATCGTCATAACTCTCTCTCTCTGCATTGGATTGGAATTCTGTAAAAAGTGGCCGTAAGTACACAGACTTTACTTTCCTTTGTATCAATTTCAAAGCCAAATTAGGAAACAATGACACGTGGCATGCCATACAAGGTCGCTCTACTGAAACAATCCATAATTAGGTCATTGTGGGAGATTGGGAAAAAATTTTCCTTGAAGAATCCAAATCAGGTGAGACCCATGGAAATTTAAAGAGGCTTCAGAGGGCTACTACAGGGCCGAATTTCAAATGTTGAAGATCCAAAATAACAAAGATAGTTCAGATTCAATATCGAGGTCCTCAAAAGCAATAAAAAGGTGTGTATTTTTTTCGAATTACATATGTTTTGTGTGAAAAATCAGTTCGAATTGATTCAAAGGGAATATTGTAGAATAGATATCAACATTCAGTTATAAAATTCCCCCTAAAAGGAATTCAACACCCATTAAGCCTTTAGAAGGCTCTATTATGACTAATGAAGACAAAGAATTGCAACATGACATATCATAATTACAAAAGCAAGTGCACCAAATTTCTCTCTCGCAAAGAGCAACAAAAAATGAAATAGAAGTTTTGAAGAAAGGCGTGGAAGCTAAGATGGATGGCATGGAAGCTAGCATGGAAGCTAAGATGGATGAAATGAAAGACAACATGGAAAACATCAAGAATTATCTAAATGGACACATGGAAGGTTTGACAAAGTTGATACAAGAAATGTTTCCTAATGCCGAAAAGATAGTAGTGGAAACTAATGATGAGAAAAAAATAAATGTTAATCGTGATTTCATAAACTCTAATGTTTGATGGAATAACCACCATATTCCAAAGATGGATATGAGGAAGTTTTATGGCAAGGATCTCATAACATGGATACTACATATGGATCAATATCTTGATCTCAATAATGTGAAAAACACACAAAAGGTGCGCATTGCAACTTTTCATTTAGAACAAATTACATTTTTTTGGTATAGATGGCTTTGCTCCCATAAAAAAAAATTCACTTGGTCAAATTTTACGGGACGAAATGATAACACATTATGAGGATACAAAAATCAACACCTTCTTTAGCCAATTGATAAATCTCAAACAAAAGGGTTCAATGGTGGAGCACATTGAGGACTTAAAAAAATTGAATATAAGGGTAACTGATATTCTAGAGGAACACCAGATTGATGTCTTCATAGGGACTTTAAAGGATAACATCCAACATGAAGTTCACATTTGGGAACCTGATTCATTGGAAAATGCATTAAGGCCGGCAAGAAAAATTGAATGTAAAATTATGGCGACAAGGAAGCCTACCACTCACATATATAAAGATGGAAGTGTTGCTACTCCTAGACTTCCACAACCTACAAGGTTGACACCACAAAAATTGGAAGAAAAAAGAGAAAAAGGGTTTTGTTACAGTTGTGATAGCAAATACACTAAAGGTCATAAGTTTGCTGAGAAGAAATTATTTTACATAGATTGTGAAGAGGAAGAATAAAATGAACAAGAATCTTTAAAAGAAAAGGATATACACCAGGAACCAATCCTAGAAGAGGAAGAAATGAGTTCGACCATATCGTGTAATGCATTGGCAGGAATTGCCACTCCTCAAACTCTCAAGATATAAGGAAATATCAAGAAGAAAAAGGTAATAGTGTTTATTGATTTGGGTAGTACCCATAATTCAATTCATTGTAAGGTAGCCAAGGAATTGAATTGTTTCCTATACCCAACACCAGAATCTCAAGTGATGGTTGCAAATGGAGGAACTATAAATTTCTCTAGAAAATGCCATAGTATAAAGCTAACCATGGGGGAATATGTATTGAATAGTCCAATGATTTCCATTCTAATGGGAGGTGTTGATGTTGTACTAGGAGTACAATGGTTACAATCTTTGGGGATGGTTGCTTTTAATTTTCAAGAACTTTTCTTGAAATTTTTTTCAGAAGGAAAGGAAGTCGAATTATGGGGTATCACAGGGAAGCCAGGAAAGATAATAATCTCTAATGTCATGGCAAAGCTTCTGAAGAAAGAACAACGAGGCGTAATTGCACAATTATGGCCACTAGAAGTTCCAACATCAAAATAATCTATTTCTGCAGATCTCCAAAAAGTCTTGGACAATCATTCCAAGGTGTTTGAAACTCCCAAAGGACTCCCACCTATTCATGATCATGATCATGCTATTCATTTGATTCCAGGAAGTGTTCCTCCAAACATCAAGCCTTATAGATATCCTTATTTCCAAAGAGCGAAATTGAACGTATGATTGCAGAAATGTTAGAGGCGGGTATAATTCAACCTAGTCAAAGTTCTTTCTCTGCTCCTGTAGTATTGGTACACAAGAAGGATGGATCATGGCGAATGTGTCCGGATTATAGGGAGCTCAATAAGCTCACCATTAAAGCTAAATTTCCCATTCCTGTGATTGATGAATTATTGGATGAATTACATGGAGCAATTTATTTTACCAAGTTGGATCTTCATTCAGGATATCATCAAATTAGAATGAAGACTGAAGATATTCCAAAAACAACATTTCGAACTCATGAGGGTCATTATGAATTTTTGGTCATGCCTTTTGACCTTACCAATGCACCTTCTACATTTCAAGGCTTGATGAATTCCATTTTCAAACCCTTCCTTAGAAAATTTGTGCTAGTATTTTTTGATGATATACTAATCTACAGTAGGTCTTGGAAGGATCATGTTCAACATGTTGACAGGGTGCTCAAACTATTGCAGGAGAAACAATTATATGTAAAAGCATCCAAATGTTTCTTTGGAGTATAAGAGGTGGAATATCTGGGTCATATTGTATCTCACGAGGGTGTTAAGGTAGACCCTAACAAAATTAAATCCATTAAGGAATGGAAATTCCCCACAACCATAAAGCAGTTGCGAGGATTTCTCGGGTTAGCAGGGTATTATCGCAAGTTTGTTAATAATTATGGGAGAATAGCAGCACCTCTAACAACATTTTTGAAGAAAGATGCATTTTTATGGACTCCTGAAGCAACTAAGGCCTTTGAACATCTTAAAGAGGCAATGTGCCTAACATCGGTCTTAGCTACACCAGACTTCACAAAAACCTTTATTGTGGAATGTGATGCCTCAGGAAATGGAATTGGTGTTGTTTTAATGCAAGCAGGAAGACCCATTGCTTTTGAAATTTGTCCAATCAAAGGAAATTATTTACATAAAGTTATTTATGAGAAGGAAATGTTAGAAATATTACATGCACTAAATAAATGGCGACCTTACCTAATGAGAAGACACTTCAAGGTAAAAAATGATCATGATAGTCTTAAACACTTTTTGGAACAAAGAATATCTTCAAAAGAGCAGCAAAAATGGGTCAGAAAGATGTTGGGTTATAACTTTGAAATAATATACAAAAAATGGAAGCTAAATGTTGTTGTAGATGCACTCTCAAGAAAGAATGAAGAGGTGGAAGCATTGCTTTGTGCCATTTCTATTATCCAACCAGATTGGATAACCATAGCAAGGGATGAATAGAAGAAGGACAAAGTGTTGACACTCATTCAAAAGTTGCAGCAAAATCCTAGTACATCTGATACATTTAGTTGGAAATATGATTCCTTATGGTACAAAGATCGCTTACATCTTTGTAATAATTCCCAAATAAAACAAAATATTCTTTTGGAATTGCACACATATCCTTTAGGAGGACACTCAGGATTTTTAAAAAATTACCACAGAGTGAAGAAATATTTTTTTTGGGATGGCCTTAAATCTGATATTAAAATTTTTGTGGCGGAATGTTTGGTTTTCTAACAAAATCAAGTTAAGAAAATTAAGGCCCACGTCTTCTACAACCTTTATCCTTTCCAATTCAATGTTGGGGGGAGATTTCAATGAATTTTATCACAGGTTTACCTAAGTCGGAAGGAAATAGTGTCATCATGGTGGTAGTTGATAGACTTACCAAGTCTACACACTTTTGTGCATTATCTCATCCATTTAAAGCAAGTACAGTTGCTACTACATTTATGGGCACAATTCAAAAGCTACATGGAAACCCAAAGATTATTGTGAGCGACAAAGATCCATTTTTATTGGAAATTTTTCGACGGAGTTATTTTCTTATTTGGGTACTCAATTAGCTCATAGCTCATCTTATCATCCTCAATATGATGGTCAAACTGAGATAGTGAATAAATGTTTGGAAGTATATCTTCGTTATTTTGTATCTGATAAACAAACACAATGGGTCAAGTGGTTACCTCTTGTTGAATGGTGGTATAACACTTCCTTCCATATGGCAGAAAAAATTACCCCATTTATGGCACTTTATGGATATCATCCACTATCCATCACATCATCTTTTAGAGAAAATTCTAAGGTTCAAGTAGTGGAAGATCACATCGAGCATCAATAAGAAGTTCTCCAAATCTTAAATGATAATCTAAATTTGGCACAAAATCGAATGAAACAACAGGCAGATCAACATCGCAGCGAGAGAAGTTTTGATGTAGGAGACTGGGTATTTTTATGGTTATGACCATACAAACAAATGTCCCTCAAGCAAGCTAAGAAGGATAATAAATTATCACCAAAGTACTATGGTCCTTACAAGGTGTTGCAAAATATTGGTACTATGGCATACAGATTGGAGCTTCATGCTTCTTCGCGAGTGCATCCAATTTTCCATGTTTCATCCTTAAAGAAGGTTATAGGTGAAAATATTCTAGTAATATTGCCAGAACTTGATGAGGAAGGAAAAATCATATTGGAACCTGAAGCGGTCATGGAAACAAGAAATCGACAGCTACGAAATTGATCAATTTCAGAGTATCTCATTAAGTGGAAGAACTTTCCCACTGAAGATTCTACATGGGAGGATGAGAATTTTATACAGAAGCACCCAGAGGTACTCAAGCATTGAGTACAACACTTTTTTGAAGGAGAGGGGCATGTTAGGTCCCTATATTACTAGTTTAGTCCCTTATTGTTATTATTATAACCCCCTTATTGTTATTGTTGTACCCCTATAACCCCAATATTGTTATTATTGTTAGGTCGGCTAGGATTATATTGTGTCCCCATAGACTCCTACACATATAAGGAGGTTTTGGTCATTTGTATCATCCAAGAATTGTTCATTTATGTAATGTATTGGAGGTTGGTTGATTTCTAAGGCGTTGATCTCTCTTTTCTTCTATTTTTGGAGCTGGTTTCATAACATTTAAATTGCACTTACTTTAAGGAGGGTTGTTTTAAACCTCCTCAGATTTTTATTGTAATAACTATTTTAGGACCTTTTAATTTTATATTTAAACCCCTTTATGTCTTTGAAGAAGGGGTCTTGAAATTTTGAAAGGAAGACTTTACGGATGTTGCACTTTTGTACTCTTGAAGTTTTCTGAATAGAAAAGGCTGGACCAAGTACTTTTTCTCAAATGATTAGAGTGAACATATACATGGAGAAATGGTTATTTATCTTATGATGTTTTGTTTCATTTTTCTGTTTGAATAAAGTTTGGCATTAACTCACTTTTGAACATTTTATACTATTATCACTTGATACATATGCAATAAATGCATCTAAGAGTTGTGATATAATATTTATTCAATTGATTTAATTAAATCAATTATCTTAAATGTTTTCATATCTCTAAGTGAATGCATGATCTTTATTTGCATCCACTGAAGGGCCATTTTTGTAGATCACACATAAAATAGACTACATTCCAGGATACATAGTAGATAGATATATTATTTATTGCAAGCTTGATAATATTTCCATATATCAAGTTATACATAGTGATAAATCCATCCATTCACCCCAATTATATTAAACTAGGAATTGGTCCCATAAATCCAGTTAGAGCCACCATTCCAAACGAAAAATGGACAATTTTTAAGTCCCTGACTAGGTTGTTTCCCTGATGTTGTTGCACTGATTTTTGGGGCCTCAGAATTTTTGGTGCTAGAAGGAGGGACATCTAACTATGAATGGCACCAAAGCTTATTCCAAAAATAAAATACCATCAAAAGAGTCATTCTCCCTCCAAGTCCACAACTTCTAGTCCTGGTTCAAGATCTCCTATTCATAAATTAAAAGTTGTTCAATCTTTCCCTAAATCCCCTAGTTATGTTCATAAATAAATGTATTCAGATTATACTCTAGAATCACCTGAAGTACAAACATTAATAAATAAGTTGGAAGAAATTTCAATTTTTCCAGATAAACCTGTACTTTCTAAAGCCTTAGTAGGAAGTGGTACTTCAATATTTGAAGGCACTGGTGTATTAACCCGTTCTAAGAGTGAAAAGCTCAGAGTAATCCCTTTTGAATATCCTATCCATTCTCATTATAGGAAATATCCTATATCTAAAACTTAATCATCAACTAGCGATATTCAATCCTCTTCTATCCCTCAAACACCATCATTTATTCCTCCTTCTTTCACATCTTCTCAAACAATTTCTTCATCAACTCATATTCCTTCTTCTTCTCAGTATACAATGGCTACTTCAAGCAGTATTAGTTCCATGTTTTTTTCTTCTACCCCATAAACCACTACTGGAACTACTTCTTCTACTCAAAATCCTCCACTTCACATAATGACAACCAAACCTTGGCAAAATACTGGAGCTGTTCAATTACCAGGTCCTCTTCATCCTTTGCCTAAGCATCCTGAAAGATAGTTGCCTAAGTATACCCTGGATGATGGATTACCTACAGAAGAAAATCTCCATAACTTTATGCTTTCCATAAATCTTAATGAAGTTACCGAGGAAGATTGTGTAGTTAAATTATTTCCCTATAATTTTCAAGGATCAACTAGATCATGGTATTTTTCACTACCATTAGGCACTATTGCTAACTGGGATATTTTTGAAGAACAATTCTTTACTAAATTTGGTGATGATCGCACTACTACCACCCTTATCAATGATATTTCCAATCTTAAAGAAAACACAGGGGAAAGATCAAAGAATTCAACTCTAGATTTAACAAGCTGCTCAATAAGATCCCAACCACATCTAAGCCTAGAGTAGAAATGCAAATAGAATGGTACATAGCCTCTCTTCCTTCTAATATTGATATTTTTGTAGATAGAGCCAATAAGGCTACATTGGTATAGAACATGAAAGAAGCTCTTTTTGTTGAAAAAATAATACTTGCTTTAGAGAAGAAAATTGCATAAGAAGATATAAAAACTAAGAAGGTTTCATTTAATGATGAACCCAAAAAGAAAAAATCTAAAGATCCTTATGATCTCGAGGGATTACAAAAATTTATCAAAACTATGTCAAATGATAGGGTTGAGATAAAGAAGCAAGTATTTGAGTATTCTTCGAAGAAACCTTTTATATATTTTATGAAAAACCAAGCTTCCCAACCTCCAAATGTAATCTCGAATGTTGAATTAGGTCAAGAAAAAGAACATGATGAAACAATATCATTTGCAGAAGAATCTCAAGAATAAGAATTGGTTGAAGTCCATGGACTATGGGACTATCATTCCAACTTATGATGATGAACATGAACATGAGGAACTTCCAATTAACACACGAAGTAAAAATTCCACTAACCTAACTCAATCACCTCAAAATAAAAAGTCTTCATCCTCTGTTGCTAAGGACAAAGTAATTAACAAAAATACTTGTTCTTCTAAATAAAATCCAATTTATTCTACTCTTCTATCTACATCTAAGACATTAGTCGTCTCTGATACTATTGAATACAATATAGTGGAAGATATGAAGAATATTAAGGAAAATATCTCCATACATGAGTTGAGAAAATTGAGACAAAAACATAAAATTTTACTCAAAGAATTAAATGCAGTCCCTGCTTCATCCTTTCATGCTCCTGTAACTTCCAAATAATATAAAGGAGTTGGTAAGCCTCCTAGTGATTTACCTGAGAAAATTGATGCAAGTGATGCTATTTTAATCAGCGATAGATCAAATTCACATACTCCTATTTTCCTTTTAAATTTTGAAGTATTCAAAAAAAATGTGCATAATTGTCCAAACAACTCTGGAGCCCCTTCAAACATCATGCCATATTCTGTTTGTTTGAAATTCTATATAGCTCCTCAACATTTTGAAGTACATATTGTGCAATTGGACAGAATAAGGTTAAGGTATTAGGAGAAATAAATTCAATCCTTATCAGATTAGCATCCAATCTAAAATTTCATCAAGTAATTGATATCTTAGTTGTTGATATTCCTGATTCTTATCATTTAATACTAAGTAGGGAATGGTCAGAAAATCTTCTTGGATTTTTTGCTACTGATTGGTCTCATATGTGGCTTCCATATAATGGTAAGCCAAATCAAATCCGAGTAGACCATGAAAAACACTTAAAAAACTCAGTAACTGAAGTTGAATATGAGAATGAACCCATGGATTTTACTAATAACGTTCTCGACAATTACTCTGCTGAATTCTTTTTGGGGAATTTTAATGCTCAGAAATCCCCATTTCTCACCAACTTAGTTAATTCTCAGATCGAAAATTATTCTCAGTCAGACTCTTCCAAGTGTATAAATATCATAGATAAACCTTTTATTAATACGTTGTTTTGGACATTATACTTTGATGGATCAAAATTCGGTGAAGGTGCAAGAGCTAGTTGTATATTAGTCAATTCGGAAGGTGAAAAGACAATGTTGGCATCATAAATTGAATTTGAATGCACAAATAACAATGCAGAATATGAGGCACTGGTCCAAGGCTTATAAAAAGCAAATTGTCTTGGTGTCAAGTATCTCAAGGTATATGGTGATTCTAAAATAAGTGTCAAACAGGTAAGAAATACCATACACTGCATTTCTGGTCATCTTAAACATTACCAGTCATTAGTACAATATCTTACTTATCATTTTTGGGGATTCAATATCTCATATGTTCCAAGAATTCAGAATGCAAGTGCAGGCCTTCTGGCTAATGTAGCATTCAGACTTATTCCTTTGAAAGATTATAGTCTAGATATATTTTCTATAGAGTTGATTTTTCGCCCATCTATTCCTGATAATATCACTAATTGGAGAGTATTCAACGATAATGATGATGTTATAACTTTTCTTACATCAGAAGGATCATATGATGATCAATTAATTGATGAAGATGAGCATGAAAGGAAATTGAAACAGAAAACTAAAGAAAATGCCATACCTAAGTCTATGGTTAAGCTTGAAGATCTTTATGATATCAAAGATAGATTCAAAAAGGTTACTAATTCTAAACTTCAAAGTTCAATTTTGAGGTTTGAACTAGTAAATCTTGGAACAGATCTTAACCCTCAGAACATTAACTTAGGACTTGGTCTTTCCTCTGATGAAATATTAGCCTTCATTTATTTATTGAAGAAATACAAGAATGGATTCGCATGGAAATATGAAGATCTCAAAAATTATGATACTTCCATCATCCAACATACTATCCCAATGATATCCATTGAAAATCCTATACAACAAAAGTTAAGGAAAATCCACCTTGATCTTGAAAGTAAAATCAAAAGTGAATTGAACAAACTCCTTAAGGCCAAGATTATATTTCTTGTTAGGCATTCAAAGTGGGTCTCAAACTTAGTCCCTGTTAGGAAAACGAATGGCGATATTCGTATTTTTATTGATTTTAGGACTTAAACAAAGTTTGCTTAAAAGACAATTTCTCATTACCACCGATGGAACAAATTTTGCAATCAGTTGTTATTTCTGAATTAATGTCTTTCCTTGATGGAATTTTAGGCTACAAACAAGTTTTAGTTCATCCTGAAGATAGATTAAAGACTACATTTAGAACAAAATGGGGAACTTATGCCTATTAGAAAATTCCCTTTGGTCTAATCAATGCAGGAGTAACTTTTCAAAGAGAAATGTATATTTATTTTACGGGACTGATAAATAAAACTATGGTTGTCTATTTAGATGATATAACCATTTAATCCAAGAAAAGAAACGACCACTATCATGATCTTAAGGAAATCCTATAACGTTGTTTAAAATATGGAATTTCTTTAAATCCAAAAAAGTCTTATTTCACTTTAAGTGAAGGTAAACTCTTAGGATTTATTGTTTCAAATGAAGGAATTTGCATAGATCCAGAAAGGATAAAGGAAATTTCTAAACTCTCCCATCACCATAACAAAAAATCCATGCAGTCCTCTTTAGTACAAATAAATTTTGTCAAGATATTTATTCCAAATTTTCCCCAAATTGTTTTACCATTGAAAGTAATGATTAAGAAAAATGCACCCTTAAAATGGGGACATAATGAAAGAGAAGCTTTTGATCTAATCAAGGAAGCTATTATCAAGGCTCCTTCTTTGACTACCCCTGGTTTTTCTAATCATTTCATTTTATATGCTTTTGCATCTAAAACATCTTACTCTGATGCGTTAACACAAATCAATGATCAATATATGGAAGCACCCATTTCGTTCTTTAGATCAAATCTTCAAGGTGCTGAACTAAATTATTCAGAAGTGGGAAAACAAACATTTGTTTTTTATAAATATTTGAAGCCATTTAGACCTTTTCTCCTTAAAACACAAGCTAAGGTAATAGTTCCATTTTTGACTGTAAGGAAACTACTTATTCTAAAGGAACTAGGAGAAAAGAGAGCGAATTGGGTAAATTCTCTGCAGGAATACGAAATTGAAATAAAACTAGCCAAAATCATCCGAGGAAAAGGTATTTGCATAGTGCTATCTCGAGCCTCCAACATATCAGATGACGAAGAGTCAGGTAACACTATACACATTACCGAGGTAAGCCTGAATGACTCTGAATCACCGTATACTAATTTAATATTTTATTTTAAAAATGGATATGCTCCTACTGAACTCAATTAAAAAAGAAAAAGAGCTTTAATATTGAAAGCTAGTCAATATCAAATCATAGACAATATATTGTCTAGAAAGGACTATGACTCTGTACTACTAATATGCCTTGAGAAATATGAAGCACAAAGGGTTTTGTAGGAACTTCATGATGGACCTGCAGGTGGAAATTTCGGTGGAGATACCACTGCAGATAAGATCGTTCATGCAAGATATTACTGGCCCACTCTATTTAAAGATGCTCATGCATATGTGAGAAAATGCAAAAAAATGCCAAATTGCTGCTGGAAGGCAAAGAAAACTAGCCTTACCTTAACAACCAGTTAACATTGAACAATATTTTGAGCAATAGGGATTGGATATCATAGGTGAGATTTTTCCTAACGCATCCGAACATCATAAATATATTCTCACTGCAACAAATTATTTTAATAAGTGGGTGGAATTTGTTCCAGTAAAAGGTAGCTAACTCTGAAGCTATTATTGAATTTATTGATCAATTTATTATTACTAGATTTGGCTTACCCAATGCACTTATTTTTTATAGTGCATCTTATTTTTCGGGAAATAGTATGACTGAATTTTCTCTCAAAAGAGGTTTTAAGCTCAAATACTCTAATAACTACTATCCCCAAGGAAATGGTTTGGCAAAATCAACAAATAAAAATATCATAAGAATCATTAAAAGGAATATTGATCAAAATCAGAAAAATTGGCATAGGTCTTTAACATTTTAACTATGGGTAGATAGGATTACTCAGAAAGCCTCTATAGGAACTTCTCCATTCAATCTGGTTTATGGAAAAGAAGCTATAATTCCATCAAATTTAGCTCTTCCTTCATTATCCCTAGTTCAATTTATTGACGAAGTACCTTCTTCTTCCCTACAATTAAGAATGTCTCAGATCCTTAAAATGGAAGAGGAAAGAGAAAAGGCCAAGTTAACTCATGCTTGACACCAACAGATAGTGAAAAATTCTTTTGATGCAAATTTTGTTTCCCCAAAAACATTCCAAGTTGGAGACCTTGTACTTAAGTGGGACAAGGAACATGAGGAAAAAGGTAAGCATACCAAATTCAAAATAATGCGGCTTAGAACATTTCAAATCATAGAAAAAATTGGCCCATCAACCTTCATGTTACAAGATCTTCGAGGGAGAAAAGTTTTTCTCCCTGTCAATGGGCTAATATTGAAAAAAATATTTTCTTAGAAGAAAATCTTCTTCTAAATGTACTATACCTACACTTTTATTTTTCTAGGAAAGTAATGTTTGATTACATACTTTTGGTTGTTCACAAATCTCTGAATTATTTTATGTTTTTATTTTTGAAGAATAGAAAATTTTGAGGAAATGACTGCCAAACTAGAAAATTGAATGAATACTATACAACTCCGAAATAGTTTTCCAAAAAAATTGTAAATTTTATAAACCTGGAATTTGTAAAGTCTTTTTACTTTAGCATAAATCAGAAAAAGGTTCATCTACAAATAAAAGACTTGTTTTGACTAAGCATATTTAACTCTAAATTGTCATCCAAAACTCTTAAGGAGACAATTATTCTCCCCATCCATTGAAAATATTTTTTTAGAGTGTAATTCAAAAATATAAAAAAGTGTAATTCAAAAATATAAAAAACTTAAAAGGATAAGAGGTCTCATTATGGGCCTGCTTACCATGATCATAGGTTAATAATAAAATGACATTACCACAATTGCATACCAAATCAGGGTAATGGCTCATGATTATTAAGATCATAAGACAAGGGGTCTCATCACGAGCCAACTTTTTAAGTTCAAAATTTATAAAACAGTGAATGGAAATGTCACTTTCTAGTCATCAAGCTAGGACAATGAATTTTTAAGAAAAAGAAGAAAATAAGTTATATGATTCAAAATTTATCTCAAAAAATTGTAATAATAAATGGATGGGATACTGGATCATTGATGGTTAAAAGGTAACCTTGTCTGAGCTTTTAATGCCTACTAGCAGCAGTGGCTCTACCTATGAAAAAAGGAGAAAATCAAAAGGGTAAGTTACAGAGAGACACTTACTTTATCTTTTAAACCATATAATGATTGATATCGAGGAATGAAGATGTTTATTTATGAAAGGTTTCTGAAATATTAACGATAGAGATGAGTTTTTATATTTAGAGTAATTTTATGCATTTGAATATTTCAAAAACAACTCTTGTTTCCTTAAATTATTTTTACTTATTTTAATATACTAAGAAATTGTTTTTTAGGAATAACTGGTTCTTCCAGTGAATATCCAATTGTTGTGCTAATCAACAACGCCCATTATTTTAGAAATAGTTACCTTAGAAAATAATGGGGACCATTTTTATTTTTTTAGAGTTAAAACAAATAAGACCCTTAGAGTGATTCATTAGATAGAAATAAGAATTAAAGAGGGATAAAACCTTAAAATTTTGGCATTAAAAGCATTTAAGCGGAGAAATATCGCATTATCACAATCACAATACTGCAATGAAGCACATATGACTCCTAAAAGGTCACCTAAAACATATTTCAATCCAATATGTATAAGAAAAAATGCTTTTATAAAGGAAAAAAGCATTTTTCCCAGAAAATTCTATAAGGAAAGCTTGTGGGACCTACTTTCGCCATGTATTCCATCGCATATCACTTTTCACATTTCGAAAATTTTTCCCTGAAAGTTTTATTGTCACCTCCCATATTTACACAATGCAATATACTCCATTGCATTGCATTCCCACAAAAATAATCACTTTTCTTCCCTTGACCATGTTCCCCGATGCAATATATTCCATCGCAAATCGCACTTCGCACTTTCTCCAACTTAAAAACTTTGCGCTCCATCTATTTTCGCTGATATTACGATTGCAATATCGCAATTGACAGAAAACTAAGCCGATCGATATTAAATGAATATTTGCACACGAGAAATTCTGTGACGTGGCGAATCTGGTTTTAATGCAGAAATGATTATATAGGCACAAAAACCCATATCAACCATTAATGTTAAAAAATAACGGTTCTGCCGCCCATACCTCCATAATCATTTTACTATAAGAAGCATTGAATTCATACCTTATCAGCATGCCAAGTATCCTCCGTTTAAACATTTCTATTGCTATGGTACGTGTGCATTTTTAAAATCAAAAGTTGCCTCTTTCTGCATATCCTTTCTCATTTATTTGTAGGCGAGCCCGAATAAGCACAATTCGTTGGAGATGTCTAAAGCTCTTAAGAAAGATAAGAAGCATATGGCCCCTGTAAACCCTGAACTCTCTAAAACCGAGAGAAAATAGATGCTTCCTCTATCTACAGATACTACATGTGGACCAGAAAGCGGATTCTCCTCATGGGAATCCATGTACAAGCTGCTCGAGGATGAAAAACCTCACAAAGTTCAAAGAAAAGAAACTGTTGATGCTCCCAATTCCTTAGAAGCTACAATTGAACAAGTAGCTAATTATTTCTTACATCGAATTTTCACGCAACCTAAAATCTTACCATACACTGATATGGCAAGATGGATCATTTATAATATCAATATCGAGGATAGGACATTTCTAACTAGCAGAGGAATGATGATTGGTTCCTTCAAAACCGAAGACCTAAAGCTGATGTACCATATCCTAGACCTTGAAAAGATCTATGATAAAGAATTTCTTACATAGTTTGCCAAAGAGAATGAGCTCAAATCAAATCCAATCAAGAAATGGATAAGCAACCCCAATAATCACAAGAATGACAAAAAGGGTATGTACTCTACTGACTCCCTTGCATGCGCCTACTGTTATGACTCCGTGATGATGTCTAGGATTTTTGGTCAGCCTGAAACTACTTGATTTTTAGTAGAATGGGTTCCTCTCATGGAAGAATCTATAGGCTCCTATTTTATGGATTGGGGAAATATTATATCTAATAATATTTCCACTCAGATTTTAGAATATAGGGAAAATCGCTCCATTTCTTCCAAAAAATTTCCCACGTTTTATATGAGCACCTATATCATGGATGTTGTGTGTTTTACTTTAGATTTTTCAGCCATGGGCTAGAAATGGACTACCCAAGACCCTGTACCTATTCATACATTTCATAGTATGTTGTGGGAATCTAAGTATGAGAGCCATTTTTATAAAATTTTCCATGGAGTCATTCTCCCTCTGTTTCAAGTTGTTTTAATGAGAAAGCCCCCAGACTGTCAAAAGAGGCCCAAGATGATTTTTCCTCTATAGGAAAATGGTTTGGAGAAGAGTTTTTCACCTATGTGTGAGTATTTTGGAGCTTATCTCGACCACACGTTTTTCCCCTATATGTTACTGACAAGATTCGCACAAAAGAAGTTGCATATCAGACTATTGGAAACGACCTGACCAGGTTTCTGAAGGATTCCAAGAAAGCATCATGACCTTCCTTTCCAATTAATTGTGGTGTTTATGGTCTGGATAATTACAAGCATGGTGTTATATATATTGGTCAAATTGAATGTTTGAAGTTATTCACAATTCCAAACTTATAGTATGACCCAATTAAAGTTGCCAATAATTTTACCATCCAAGTGAAGATTAGGCCTTTTGTACATGAAGACGATGATTTCGATGACATATTTGAGTATGTTGATAATTATTCTACAGTTCAGAAGTTGGAATCCCTATGCCTCCATCCACAAAAATTACTGAAGTTTAAAAAATATAGGAACAAGAGGTTGAAAACAATTCCATTGAAAATTATGGATGTCTCAAAACTGTTATCTCAGAAGGAAAAGTAAAATGAGTTGACATCTAAGCATACTAAAGTCCTTAGTAAAACATACCAAGATAAATCAACCAAATTTAAAACTATGGATTTGGATTTCCGAAGTAATCCAAGTGTTGTTTGGAAGGAGTTTAATCTAAAACTCCAGGAGGACCAAGGAGCCATATTTATTGATCAACAATAGATTGTGCATACACCTCAAAATAAAAGTCATGACTTGTTCACTGTTGAGCCCTATGAAAAATTAGTAAGCACAGAGAGAGTGGAATTCTTCCCAGCCTTCCCCACCACAAAAATTGTTCTTAATATTTATGAAATTCCCCCTTTGGACATTTTATACAGTCCTAAACAAAATGCGGTTATGAGTAGACAGAAGAAAATAAGGAGATAAGATAAATATCAACCCCTTGTCCAAGGATATGTGTCAATATATATTGTTTGGAAAGACACAGAGGCAAATCCTTCACAGGATCTAACTCGCTTAACTCAGTTTGCAGGAGCTTATGCCTTTGAAACTATTGATAAAGCCTCAGAAGTTCAACAGTTGATGAAACAAAAGGATGATAAAATTGTCCAACTTGAACTTGAGCTACAGGCAGAAAAACAGAGTGTCAATAAATAGCTACATGTACAGATGACACAACTCTAGTAGAGCATGGACCAATTGAAAATTCAACACTAGAATGAGATTAGTTCCAAGGAAACTCTAATTCAAAAATTGCAGCTCTCTATTGAAAAATTCAAATATAACCCAAATATTGATAAATTGATAAAAGAGGCTTTAGAACTAAACACTTTACTAGCACAACAAGAGGTTGTTTTTTGTCATAAATTATCAAGTATTCTTGAATTGTGTGAATAGAGTGATTCACTGATGAATCACATTTCAGATATCAGGATTAGTTTTGATGATATTGATAAGGTTTCCCAATTTTTCACCTCGCAGGATTCTGCTGATGGCCGTAAGGCTAACCTGCCCAAGATCGAGGACTCAAAGAAAGAAATATTATTTAAAGACAAGTATATATAGTTGAAGCATGCATAGAGATCCATTTGCAGAGCAAAGGATGTGGCTACTAACATTGTGGAAACTTTTAGGAAAATTCTCATCGTTGAAAACCTTATTGACAGATGTCCTTCTGGTGAATTTCCTACAGTGAAAACTTGATAAGACAGTGGAAAGAAGTGTCAAAGGTAAAATGAGAACATATCAAGAAGCTCGAAAATCTGGATTGGGAGAAATATTGGAGATATTTAGTAAAGCCTCACAATTAGTAGCTTATGTTGTGATGTCTCACAGATACATCCTCCTACATGCTTCCTCCACTTTCTGATGTTTTTTTCACTGGAAAACAACGCATTAGTCCAGACCAACTTCCAGAGGTTAAGCCTATGCATAACATCCTTCAGCTGAAGGAAAAAATGGCTAAGGAGACATTGGAACAATCATTAAGCAAGTCACCCCTTTAATTTATGTTTATGTTTAAATTCCACTTACTTTCAGGAGGGTTTTTTTAAACCTCCGTAGATTTTTATTGTAGTAACTATTTTAAGACTTTTCAATTTTATATTTAAACCCCTTTATGTCTTTGAAGAAGGGGTCCTGAAATTTTGAAAGGAAGACTTTACGGATGTTGCACATTTTTACTCTTGAAATTTTCTAAATAGAAAAGGCTGGACCAAGTACTTTTTATCAAATGATCAGAGTGAACATATACATGGTACTTTTATCCTATGTGTTATATTTTTACTTCAAATGAGAAATGGTTATTTATCTTATGATGTTTTGTTTCATTTTTCTGTTTGAATATTGTTTGGCATTAACTCACTTCTAAACATGTTATACTGTTATCACTTGATACATATGCAATACATGCATCTAAGAGTTGTGATATAATATTTATTCAATTTATTTAATTAACTATTTAATTAAATCAATTATCTTAAACATTTTCATATCTCTAAGTGAATGTACAATATTTATTTGCATCCACTGAAAGATCATTTTTGTAGATCGCACATAGAATAGATTTCATCCCGGGATACATAGTAGATAGATATATTATTTATTGCAAGCTTGATAATATTTACATATATCAATTTATACACAGTGATAAATCCATTCATTCACCCCAATTATATTAAACTTGGAAACTGGTCCCATAAATCGATTCGGAGCCACCATTCCAAATGGAAAAGGGACGATTTTTAAGTCCTCGTCCGGGTGGTTTCCCTAGTGTTGCACTGATTTTTGGGGCCTCAACAATCTTCCACCTCCATCAAGCATGATATTGGAAATATGTTGGAGGAATTCAACAGTGTGCTGCTTCACACGTTTGCATTGAAAATGGACATAATGCAGATCAAGATGAAGCAAGAGGAAGCATAAAGAGCCTTGGCTGTATTATGCCCTAGATGTACTAGAAAACACCCTTAGAATGAATGTACACTAAATTTCATAGAGGTTTTATTAGTCTATGAGGAGAGTCATGCCACAGATAAGTGTCCCTCCTTACCTAGAATAAAATTTGTATATCAAGGCAGGGAAGTAAGACCAAATCAACTTTGTTTCATCAACCAGATTGTTAGCCTCCACAATGTCCCAAGGCTGAAAGGAAATCGACGGAGGTAAACTCAAACCAAGCTTTTAGTTTGGTAGCTAGCCCTACCAAACCAGATATGGATATCTTTATGAAAAAAACGGCCAAGTATCTGAATGGTGCAAGAGTGGATGTTAGGCTAGATAGCTCAGCTCTAGGGTTTTGAAATATTTAGGGTTTTTCTGCTGGATCGGGGATGAAAATTAGGTAACTAGGTCAAAGTATCAAAGGTCACAGCTGAAAGAGATATGGAGGAGAAAGATAGCTATTTTCTTGTGATGGGCTTAGGAGTTTTTTAGTGTAGTGTAAGGTTTTAAAGTGAAATAATATTTTAGTGAGCATGTGAACCATGAATTCATTAATCGAGAAGGAAAATTACACAAAATGACATTCCCAACAAAAAAAATCTTTCACGAAAAGAATTTTGTTTATAAAACTCTTAGGAAAATCACTGAAGAAGGAAGATATAGAAAGGAGACATGTATATCATTCATATAAAATTATAATAGAGAGAGAAAAACATCACAAACTCATAACACAAGAATTCCTAAATAATAGCTGCAACTAGTCATTTTATTTCCTGTATAAAAGATGAAGTACAAGCTACGAGAGTTCCACCCTTTGATGTCCAACCTTTTTTCTCTATGAAAAAAACATACATATAGACCAAAAACCTTTCCCCCTCTCTTAGGGGTCAAATCCTAGAGTTTAGGAACAATTTACATGAATTCGTCAACAAAAACCTAATGACTAGGGAGGTTAACAAACTCTCTTCAAAATAGAAAAACTGATACATTTGACCTTGAAAAGAATTTACAAGTATGAATCTACCTAATTTTAACTTTAACGAGCATATTTACCATTTATTACATTATGAAAACATCATAAATGAGTAATTACATCAAGATAAACTAAGTTTGACTGAAAAAATTGAGAAAATAGGCTTCCAGAAAAAAGCGCAGCGAATTGACGTGAAAGCGCAACGTGTTAGGAGAAAACACAGCGTGCTTGGTGTAAGAGGATTTTGGAGGAGTTCCCATGCTCCAAATATGGATCTAAAAGATGATGGAGAAATATATGCTTGTCTACTACACCATAGAACCCTCAAACACTAAATATGACTACTCCAAGACCTTTAAAACTCAATTCTCCCACAACTACTTCAAAAGCACAACTTACCTTTGAAAAAACAGCCAGAAAGGTGATTTTTTGGTAGTTTTTTGACCTTTTCACCCACCAGAATGTGCTAACATGGCTCTCCCAATAGATGAAGTCGATGTATAGGTCAAAATCAATCCAGAAATGCAAAAAAATTATCATTTGGATGCCCCCAAAAAAACACAACATGAGGCTCGCTACCCTTTTGGACCAAAAACTCTGCAAAATTTCCAAAATGGCCAAAAACTTCTAAATTTGTCAATATTTTCCAAATTTTCTCAAAATTATTCCAAAATTTCTCCTTAAAGTGAAATAAGGATGTGTTAGGCCATGAGAGAGGCCTCAGCTAGCAAATCAAGCCTATCCTTCCCTTGTTGCCTCATTTGGGTTTCTTTCAACCTTTTCTTCAACTACTTGATTCTAACTTGGGAGACCTTTTTCCTTGTATAATAATGCATATCCATGTGTATTTGTAGGTTATTTTTTCTATTTTCCCTCTTGAGAAGCTTCTCCAAGTGGAAATTCACCTTGTCAAGCCAAAACTCCCTATCTTGATTAATTTCTGCTGCAATTGGGTCATCAACAATCATTTGATATTTTGGTGGAGATTGTTCTCTTTTCTTCTTAAGTGCCATAATGATGCCTCTCATTCTAGGTATTCTTGTTCTAACCTGCTCTTCTTAATCCTATGAATCATCAATCGCGACCACTACCTTATCTTTGGCACCATCTTTCCTCGAATCTGCTTTGGGTTTGTTCAAGAACAACTGATTTTCTTTTAATTGCAGGTTCTCCTACTCCAAGAATGAGACCAAAAATTTAGCCTTTGACAAGATATCCTTCAGTTCTATAATATCAGCCTCCTTCTCCATGATGATCGGCTCTGCTATTTTGTTTTCTTCATTCACCTCCAAATCTTCCATGTTAGTGTCAAGATGGAATGGTTCCTCATGTTGTGATGATGTTTCTTTCTCACCTGATGTAGGCTTGGCCCTTTCAGCAATGTTTGGAGAAAACACAAGCCTCTTTCCTCTTTGATATGTTTGAGTCACCTCAGCCCTAGGTGTCCTGTTGACTGAAATTTTGCTAGATGATCCAACCTCCCTTGGCTTGGATGGTGCTGATGGTGTACATTGGCTAGTAGGCTGGCTAGTAGGGGGAAAATGACAGTGGACTGAATGAATGTATCCCAAGAGATTTTCATCTGTGTAAGCTGGTGTAAGAAAATTATTTTTATGAGGCCATGGTGGAAAAGACTAGCTTGGTGATCACTCTCTTTATGTTGCACTTTCTCTGCCATTTTAGCCAAGATTTTGTAGAGATAGTAGGGTAAGTTGATAGTTTTTACACTTGTGAAATGCATCAAAAATCTGAAATGATATTTGTACAACCTTGAGAATCTACCCTCACATGTGAAATACCTCATTATGGCCTTCATAAATGGAGAAAACTTATCAAGCAATTGTCCAAAAGGAAACATTTTATTGATGGCATATTAATAATGAATTTTAATGAAAGATATGTAATTTTGAACATTCAAATCTGAGTTCTTGAACCACTTTTCTCCACTGTTTGGTATCCATTTAGCTGTGGCTATGGCCTTAGTTGAAATTGTAAAATTCACTCCTGCAATGGTGACCTTATCTCTCCTAAGGTTTGTGGCAAGCAAGCTTGTTAACTTGTCATGATATCCCACTTGGATTTTCTCACAAAACCCTAAACATCCTAGATTTTTAAAACATTGTTTGGCCAATGATGCAGACATCAACTCCTGAGTGTTAAGTGGCTGAAAAATTGAAACTTGTCCTCCTTTGTTGTATGGTTTCTTTCCTCCCTCCATTTTTTACAATTGCAAAGCAAAAACCTAATGAAAGAAAGGGGAAGTAGATGAGGGGATGAAGGGATTAGGGAGAAGATATGTGGTTAGGAAAATTTTGGGAGGTAGATAGGTGTATTATGAAGCTTATGGAGGTGGAGAATGACAAAAAGAGTGTAGGAATTAGTCTAGGGAATTAAAACACAATCCTAACCCTAAAATTTCCCAAAAACACAACGTAGGAGCTAGGGTTAGGTGTAGGGGTTAGGTAAATGAGTGTGAGAGGGCTGTGGGAAATGTATTTGGGTGTGGGGAAGGGTGGAATATGTAGTTAATTAGGTATTTTTTCTTGCAACTCAAACTATGGAGCTCGCCCACTAAAAAAGTAGTGTGGGGACTATGGGAGGGTTTCACCACTGAAACAATGAAATAAATTCTAATAGGAGGTGGAAAGAGCTTCAAATTACTTGTCAATAGGCTTATGGAACCTTTAATTGCCACTGAAAACCATTGAAGATTATTTTTTTGCCTCTAGAAGTGAAAACATAGCGAAGGGTAAAAAACACAGCGTGGTTGGCTGAAAACACAATGTGGTTTCCTGGAGAGGGTGCCAATCACCTTTTTAGAGTGTCCTAAGATTCTTGCTGTGCTAATATAGTATTCACTGGTGAGTTAGTGCTCAATGCTAATGGAATGAGTGAAAGAAATTCTTGTATGGTCCTTTGTAGCTTTTGGAAATCGAATTCCCTTCATAGTGGTTTAGTTGCTCCACCATGTGTTTTTTTTACATTTTGAATTAAAACCTTAGCTTTAGAATATTGTGAAATATATTACATCATTATTGAAAACACTTTTAAAACCTTTATTGAACATTTTTCAAAATTACTACTCTTTCAATGTTGAATTTAATGGTGAAATTATTTTTTATGATTTTGACCCTAAAACCTAATGGTGAAACTACATGCAATGAGCTAAATGATGACCATGGTGATGTGACAGAGATGGTAATGGAGAAATTTTAGTGGCGATTCATCAAAATTAATGATGGTAAGGACCAAAACGTGAATTTTGAAAGGATTAGTAACACAACTAGACACACTAACCAGTGACCAAATTTTTATTTGAAGACCTAACCAGAAAAATTTGACCAAAGAACCTAAAAAACCTTGTAAGATAAAATTTGATCACTGGTGACTGGCAGGGCTGGCAGTCACTAACACAGAGAAGGCCTCAAGTCCCTCAATCATATCAGCATGGCATGCAAGGTGCACCTTATTCCTATTATCAAAACAATAAGAATGAACCTATGCAATCTTGGTACACCCACACTCTGCCATCTTGGCATACACCTCCTACTTTTCCTTACAACCCTCCATATCATCCTTAGCTAGTGAACCAACCATTTCAGTATTATGTTCCTCAAACACCTTAGTGGAACAACCCATCACAAGGGCGGGGGCCTCAACAGAATCAACCACTTGCTCTAATGCCTCCACCCTAATCTCAACCTTGACTTACTCATTCTGCTCCACCCAAGCTGCCCCAGATGTTTTCATAGCCCAATCAGAACCCAAAAAATAGACAAGAACAACAAGTTTATAGTGGAGATACATCCTATCCAACTTATGTTATGGAGATACATGAGATTAATCTCAGGTCGGGAAGAGTAATCCTAGACAACCGTCCTCCATCTCCACCTGTAGAGGTTGAGGAGGAAAAGGAAGAAAGTAACACTCAGACCCAACAACCTCTTTTTCCTGAGCGCTTGATCCACTCTAGTCAGAACAACCTAGAGGAGACCAAACTTATGGGAGAGCTGAAAATTTTGTGTGTAAAAATACCCCTTCTCCAGGCCATTAAGGATGTCCCTATTTATAATAGGCTCATCAAGGAAAAGTGCCTCAAGAAACCCGGGATAAAGAAGAAAGAGACCCCAAGCATCAATGTAGTAGGAAAGCTGTCCAGCTTAATGTTGGAAAAGGTGATCTTCCCAAAATACCTGGACCCTGGTAGTCTAGTTGTCGATGTGCACATATATGGTGTCATAGTCCCCAATACTCTGATTGATCTTGGGGCTACCATCAATGTAATGACCAGGGAAACTATGCTTAAACTCAACCTCCAAGGGAATTTTAGGAAAACCACAATGGTTCTGCTACTTGTAGATCTGTCCACAGTAACTTTGGAAGGAATTGTTGAGGATGTTATGGTTTCAATTGAATCTTGGGAGTATCCTACAGATATCCTAGTTCTCCAGAAAAAAACCAAGTTTAATGGATATCCTCTCATTCTAGGGAGACCTTGGTTATCCATTACCGATGCTTATATCAGCTGTCGGGAAAGAAACATGACTATAAAGAGTGGGCCATTGTCTAAACAACTGGTATTATATCCTCCAGCCCAACCTTCCATTGACCATGACCTACATATATGGTTGGAGGACAAAGAAGATGAAGTGTACAACACTAAAACCTACCCCATTTGTAACATATATATTGTTCTTAGAGGGGGTCAGCTTAATGAAGATGAATTCATCGACCAAATCATTCGAAACTAGTCCCGCACTAACAACCCGCTTGAAAACCTAGTCAAATAATCTGAAAGCCACCCTTGGATGGAACTGCACTCAATTGATTCAAACTCTAAAACTACCAAGGCTGTGGAATTTTTCCCATCCAAATCTCTGAAAATTAATTCAAACCTCTCAAATAGAGAATAAGAGCAACTATGCCAACTTTTGAAGGAAAACATAGATTCATTTTCTTGGGACTACAAGGACATGAATGGGGTGCATCCCTCGGTGTACAAACATCGTATTTACATTAAATAAGGATGCAAGCCTGTGCACCAACCCCAAAGGTGGATGAACCCAGCTCTAAAATAAATAGTCAAGGAATAACTGTAGGAATTTTTGGATTCAGGTTTCATTTATCCTATATCAGACAATGAATGGGTATCTTCTCTTGTCCTAGTCCTGAGGAAGAATGTAAAATGGAAAATCTATGTTTATTATCAGGAAATCAACAAATCCACCAAGAAGGACCATCTCCCTTCGCCCTTTATAGATCAAGTATTAGATGTCCTTGCAGGAAAGAAGTTATTTTCTTTCTTAGATGGGTTTAGTGGGTATACATAGATCCAAGTTAGCCATGAAGACCGGGACAAGACTAGTTTCCATTAGGGGAATTTTGAGGTCTAAAATGGGCCTCCTAAGAAAAACGTAAAAATAAAATAAAATTTATAAGAACCAATAGGATTCAAGATGATGAAGTCAACCATGGGGGATGATTCACCGTTTTTTAAGTAAAAGGGTAAAAAGATTAAAAATAATAAAATAATAAAACTACTTTTTCAACTCGTATTTTAACCTTACCTCCAAATTTTTTTACTCAAATTTCAAGCGGGAGTACTCGTTGGATGAAAAATTAATTCCTCATCCAAGGAGTACCCAAGTTGCATACTTTCGATGGACCCCACTATGCGAAAAATGAGAAATACATGAAAAAACGTGATTGCACAATCACGATTTTCATGTATTTCTCATTTTTCGTGTAGTAGGGTCCATCGAAAGTATGCAACATGGGTACTCATTGGATGAGGAATTAATTTTTTCATATAATGAGTACTCCCCCTCAAAATTTGAGCAAAGGCTTTGGGAGATAAGCTGAAAATACGAGTTGAAAGAGTAGTTTTTTCTTTTTTCCCTCTAAAATTTGATGATGTCATCAAATATTATTTTATTATTTCCACTATTATTTTACAATTTCCTTAGGAGGCCCATTTTAGACCTCAAAATTCCCCTAATTCACATGTCCTCGGGGTACCTTCACTTACAGAGTCCTACCCTTTGGGTTGTGCAATCCCCCATCTACCTTCCAAAAAGATGTCTTGAGCATTTTATTTGAGCTAGTCCATGACTCGGTTGAAATATACATGGATGACTTCACACCCTATGGGGATGAATTCAAAGAATCTCTCTCCAACTTGGGAAAAGTGCTGAGAAGGTGCATTGAGATGCATCTCTTCCTAAGCCCGTAAAAGTGTGAATTATTGAAAAGAGCAGGAGTAGTATTGGGCCACTCAATCCCCCAAGCAGGAATACAGGTGGACCTGAAAAAAATAGCCATCATCGAAAGGGTACCTACTCATCAAAAGTAGATATATGTTAGGAGTATCTTAGGTTTAGTTGGCTACTACATAAGGTTTATCAAAGATTTTAGCAAGTTGGATTTGCCACTATTTCGTTTGTTGGCCAAAGACTCTGAGTTTACCTAGTCTAGTGTCTGTCAAGAAGATTTTGAGCTCATTAAGGGAAAGTTAACTACTTCTCCCATTCTCCAAGGTCCAAATTGGATTTTGCCTTTCCACATCCACACAGATGCATTAGAAAAAGCTGTGGGAGCAGCCTTGGGGCAATTAGAAGACAAATTACCTTATGAAATCTATTTCATTAGTAAGAAATTGTTCAAGGTCAAACTTAATTATACTGTCACAGAGAAGGAAATGTTAGCCATTGTCCATACTTTAAATAAATTTAGACATTATATCACTAGTTATCAGACCTTTTTACACACTAACCATGTAGCCATCAAATATTTAATGAACAAACATGATGATAATGCTAGAATAATTAGATGGTTGTTACTATTACAACAGTTAGACCTAACCATTGTCGATCAACCTGGAAAGGAGAATGTTGTTGCATATTTTTTATCCAAGTTAGCTCTACCTACAGATGAAGAAGGAATGGTGGATGACTAGCTCCCAGATGAACACCTCTTTGCTATCTCAACACGCTCTCCATGGTTTTATGACATAGCTAACTACTTGGTTGCTGAAAAGTTCCCTCCTAACCTCTCATCCAAGGAGAAGAGCAAGATCATCAAAAAAAGCGCCCCTTTCACCTAGATCGGGGGAAATATATTCAAGTTGGGCCCTGGCCAAATTCTCAAGAGATGTGTGAGGGTGGGAGAATTTTTTTACATCCTCTCTGCATGTCATGATAGCCCTTTTGGAGGCCACTTTGCTACAAAAAGGACAACCTTCAAAGCTTTGCAGGCAGGTTACTATTGGCCTACCCTTCACCAGGATGCCAGAAGATACACTAGAAGGTGTGACCATTTCCAAAGGATGGGGAAACCTACATAGAGGGATGAGATTCCCTTGCACCCTTAGGTGGCTCTAAAGCCATTTGACAAGTGGGGCATGGACTTCATTGGACCCATTGATCCACCATTTGGCTAGGAAAAAATTATTTCATAGTTTTCACTGACTACCTGACAAAGTGTGTTGAAACAAAAGATGTAAAGGTAACAACCAAGGAGAAGGTAGAATACTTTTTGAGAGATAATGTGTTCTAAAAATTTGGATACCCCAGAGAGGTAGTCACTGATAAAGGGGCACAATTCACATCTCATCTCTTTGAGAATATTTCGAGGAGGCAGAAGATAAAGAATAAGAATTCCACTGCCTACCACCCTCAAGAAAATGGTGAAGTGGAAGTGACCAATAGATCCTTGGAGAATATCCTCACCAAGGTTGTGAGAAGCAACATAAAATATTGGGTGAAAAAATTGGTAGAAGCTACTTGGGCCCACAATACTACTTGGAAAACAAAAATAAGGTTCAGTCCTTATGACTTGGTCTATGGGAGGAAGCCTTTGCTTTCAATTGAGTTTGAGTTCAACACCTTAAGGATGGAATCTTAGTTAGACCTAGATATAACAAATTCCCATAAAAAAAGGTTGTTTCAATTAAATGGGTTGGATGAGTTCAGGATGCAAGCACTCCTTCACACAAAAGTGATTCAACTGCCAAGAAAGGTCTGGCATGAGAAACACATTAAGGAGAAGACCTTTCAAGAAGGAGATTTGGCGTTTCTATATGAATCAAGGTTCAAGGATTTCAAAGGAAAATTGAAGAGAAGATGTCTGGGACCCTAAAAATCAGAAAAATGTTATAATAATGGTGTAATTCAGATTAGGATCATAGATGAGGAGGGGATTCCCCTGTTGTCAATGGTTACAGGCTCAAAGGTTACAAAAAGCCCATTTCTAGAGCTGAATTTATAAATTCCATAAACATGGAGGTGTATGTCATTGGAGAATCCATAATTTCCAGTGCCTCCCCCTTTTAGAAAAAAGAGAAATAATGAAAATAAAGAGGCATGGGTGAAAACCTCTCGGAGGCGCCCAAGGCCAACTCCAGGGTTGAAAACCTCAATGAGGCAATCCCAAAGCAAAAAAAAAAAAGAGGAAAAGAACAAAGAATAAAATATCCTTGGGTGAAAACCTCCTAGAGGCACCCAAGGTAGGCTTGTGGGCTGATAAAATATGTGGAGGTAGCCCACCCGCCTTAAAAAAATGAAAAAAGAGAAGAAAAGAGAAAAGAAACAAAAATAAAAAGAGAAAGATGATACCTATGCACTCACTTTTTTTGTTTTCAAGTTATTGATCAAAGATGGGTTTTGGATCTAGAGGAGGAGTTTTTCCTCACTTCTCCCTCTCCTCTACTTACACACTCCATGAACCACTCAATCATGCACCTCTTCATTCATTTCACTTCACAGGTAGGAAAAAATTTCCATTTTGTTCCCTGACTGTAATTGCTATAGGAAAGTCTATCAACTACAGGATTCCTCTAGCACTACAGGAAACCTTATTAATGCTACAAGAAACTTATTTATGAGGGAATAAGCTCTCTCAAAGGTTTTTAAACTTCAAAAAGAGCATGATAATTTTTTTTTTCCTATACCTACCACTCCTAACCCTCACTTCACTCCATGCATAAGGATTCACTCTCTAAACCCTATGTTGCACCACTAGCAACTAAATCCTTTATACCTTGGCATGAGACCTATCCCATTACTTCTCCATCACTCCATCCATAACCTCCATAAACCATTTCACTTCATCCCTAAGCAATATGGAGTCCCAAGAAGCAGAAAGAAGGTTGCTACAAGAAGTTGGAAATTTTCCTATAGCAATTATGTGTATCGCACAACAAGGACAAAATATGAAGATAAGTTGAGGAAGATGTCTTCAGAGGACCACCACCATACTCCAGGAAAGTGAAAACACCAATCAAGGCACCTGAGGACCTACATGCAACACTTGCAATAAGAAAATACAAATAAATTTTAAGCAACTCACTTAGAAAACAAGCTCCTCACTCAGAGTTTAAAAAAGAAAAAAGAAAAGAAGCTCCTTACACCAGATCATTTCTACAACACACCAACACCAGGTAGGCTCAAGTATGGCCCTTCATCTCTCACTATGCACTCATAATGATCAAAATAATTTAATGTCGAGGTTTAGAGACTTAAAAGGAAAAAATGTGGTCAGTTAACTTGGCCACCTTCATAAAGTCAAAATGAATGAAAATTGAAGTGTACATGCCACTTGGGAAAGTCAAATCAGTCAAGGGGGAGTGAAAAAGGATAAGGGGGGTGATTATGAGGCTGGGGAAATGATTAACTAGAGTGGGACCAACGGTCCCAAGGAGGAAAACTCGTGCCAAAGACAAGTCAACACCTCGCTCCAAATTTGGTTAAAAAGGCCATAAAGGTAAGATCTGGCTCATTACACCCACTCCGTTGAGAATTTTGAGAGAACTAGGAGCATAAGAAGGAAGAGGAGCCATCAGAGAGAGAAGCATCATTGAAGGCTAAGTCCAAGCTTACATGCACCCTCGTGCTATAGGAAATAGTGAAGTGCTACAAGAAACTACATAGGAAGATCATCATGGATATGAGAGAAAAACATAGTCACCTTTGGGTGAATTTACTTCCTAAGGCCACCATATCCCAAGAAAAAAACACTAAAGGATAGAGGTAAGTGGTTTCCATCCTCCATAATTGAAATTTATCCATGAAATTTACACATAGTCAGTTATAATTTGGGAATTAAATGGTGAGATCTGAATTTGTTTGAGACCATAATCTCCAAAACGTCTTCACAAGTAACTCTCAAACAAAAACCATCTTACCACCTTCCTATCAGAGCCATAAAAATGGGAGGGTGATTTAACAGAAGGGAGCCCATGGATATTAAAATAATAAGACTACATCCTCAAGTAATGGAGATTTTCAGGAACCACCAATGGATAGGTTTCTTTGAGCTTCTGAAGGGTTTTGATGAGGAGATATCTCAAGAGTTTGCAGTGGCTCTGCAATCACACTCAGAGGAGAGAGCCACCAATGTGGTTAGGGGCCTAGCCATCACAATTTCACCTAAAATAATCAGCAGAATCACCACTTTTCCCTAAGGAGTCAAATGGATTAAGGAAAGGATTCCAAGTAGTGCAACCAAGAAAAGCTTCTTTCTGCCAAGAGAAGAGTTCATTGAGGATAAGAATGGAGTGAGGAGAGAAAGGCTTTCATACCCCTGGAATGAAGTAGCCTTCCATATCATGAAATTAATTTCCTATGAAGGCAGACTTAGTGTATTCTATGGATACCATTTCAGGTTGTTGAATTAACTAAGATTTCAAGCATAACTTCCTCTAGAACAGATATTGAGCATCCCTCATTTCCTCTTGAACTCAATAAGAGACATGATAAAAAAGGTGAGGGAGAGGAAATAATAGCATTTGGCTCATCAAGGCCTTACAAAAATGATAGTGAGTGATTCTCTGAGCAGATTAAACCTCCTCGTGTCTTGGTCCCCATTCATAGACATGGATAGGGAAGCCTTCATAGCCACCTAAACAGGAAAAACCTCTACCTCTAGTCTTAGAGGGAGGGAGGTAGAATAAGAAGAAGAGGAGGTCGAAGATCAAGAGGAAGAAGAAGAGATGGAGGTTAAAATAAAAAACACAGAGATATTAGAACCAGATAAAGAGAAGGAAAAGGAGGGAAATGAGACAGAGAAGGAAGAGAAGACAAAGGAGAAGGAAATAATGGACCCTATGATAGGCACTGATACCTCTTCTCAACACACCAAAATATCACCAGAGAAAATAGATCAAGAAGTGGTTTCTACCCTAGCCACTTTGAGCACAATAGAGAAAGCAAAGAGGAAGAGACAAACATACATGTATTTCAGGACTTGGAAGAGCCAAAGGGTGAGGCAGGGGAAACCATAGACTCCAACTAAAAGCCCTATTACCAAGTCACCCAATAAGGATGATGAAATAAGGATAGAAGAATGAAAGGTTCAAGAGGTCACCTCACCTATGAGGACCCTTGTGACCTACTTAAGAAGATATTCAAAAAGGTTGGAATCCCCTGCACATATACCAACCCCCACAGACACTCAATAGATAGAAAAAAGGGAAAAAAAGCAAGAGAGGGCTTGCCACAGGCAAAACAAATTTTGCTACAGGAAACTCCAGTAGGCCAAAAATCATAGAAAGAAGCCTTGTATGAGGGAGAAAATACACCATGGATGGGAAAGAGGCCCAAGAAGTTGAGGAAAAATCACAAGGTTTAAGGGCAAGATGCCAAAGGGGAGGAAGAGAAAGATGACAAGGAGTTGGAGCATACCTCACCAAAACATGTCCCAAAAGATCTATCAATAATGTCACACCCTAGCCCTCAGCCAAATCTCAATTTCTACTATACATTTATTGAAGGGGACAGATTGATTCCTAAGAATTTTACAATACCTTTATTCTATCAGTTGGAAGAGGAGAGGGAACACACTCATCATTGGATGAAAATTTCTACAACCAAAGGTGTGCATGACATAGGGGTCATGGGGGAAAAAGTGACTGATTTGGGAAGGGATTTTTCTGATTTTAGGCTCAGAGAATCCATGTTGAAAGAGCAGCTTTAGGAAGCCCAAGAAGAGAATGCAAGATTGCAAGGTCAACTTCAACAAAAAGACAAACAAATGGCCACCATAGCAGATTTGTGCATGGAGGCCATTCAACATAGATACCCATCAGACTCCTATGTAGTCTACCTCAAGAATAGTGGCTTCTATTTCAAATCAAGACACTAGCCTCGCATGGATCCTTACCTTTTCAAAACTATAGAAAATTCATTGAATTTTGCAATCAGTCAAGTATGGCAGACAATGAAAAGATGGAAAAAAATCCACATGCATAATCTTGTGTTGACAGAATTGAACATTTGGGACCCTAATCCTAGAATGGTAGACATGAAATTAATGGAATTAGCCTCTTGGATGGTTAATGAGGAATCTAGAGCACAATAAGTAAGAAGGGTCATGAGGAGAGAAAACAAGGAGCCTCTACACATTAGGGCATAACTATTCAGCCCTAGGGGAGTCATCGACAACCATCTCAAGATAGAAAGGAATGATGCACTTGCAGAAAAATACCTCAGCACACAAGCACAAGCCACAACCCATTTTGATGATGTTTCTAGGTTTTTGGGAGATGAGTGCATAATGGCTAGTCAAAGGATCTGGAATATCCTCCCTCAGAGTCTCAGAAACATGGAATACCACACACCAGAAAGATTGAGAAGTGCTATAGAAAGGGAACCACTATACAAAAGGGCCATGCAGGCCAAGAAGATTCAGTGGATTGGTTTGAAATTTAGTCCACCCTTGCTGTTGGGACTAAGTGATGGGAAAAACCAAGATGAGTAGAACACATAATGGGAGGAAGCAAAAAATAATGATGGATTGTACCCTCCTGAAGGGACTCCCACACTTCTTCCTTGGGAAGTAAGAGGGTCCATTAAAGCTTTGAAAGAGATGCAGAAGGAGGACTAAGTTTCTCAGAGGATGAGAAACCATTTGGTAGGGGGGTGATGATGAGCTCCATCATTAGGTATAATTGGAGGGGTTAATTGTCACATTTTTAGCCTTATTAAGTCTCTCTTTCTCACATTTAAATTATATTATGGTCTTATGTTGATATTGTAGATGGTGATTAAGGCTTTTCATATTTCGAATGCCTAATATGGGTTAAATGCATGATAATCACAAAGATATTACACTTTTGATGAATATTTTGAAATTAAAGATCGGAGTAGACATCAAGGAGAGATTCTAGGGGGATTTTCCACCATCTTAACTCCCAAAGGCAGCCAAGGGATCCTCGAGATTCCCTCCAACAACTCGAAATCAAAGGCAACCAAGCAAGTGGGAGATCAAGTGCACCAAAGATCCACTTCTCTTGCAGTCAAAGAGGACACATCACCTATTTTTTAGGGAGTTTTTGGTAGCTACCCTCTAGGTTAAATAGGGCTGAGCAAGAGCACATTAGGATTCGATATTTGAAGGAAGCGAATAGACTCTTAGCTCTTGTAATAGGTTTTTGCAACTTTAATGATTATGTAATGAGACTATTTTCTGCAATAAGATGAGTATTCAGATTGTCCTTCACTGATTTAGTTTTAGAGGGCTAGGCTCATGGGTTAGGGCCCAATCCATTGGCCTTAGTCTCTCTTGTGTATTCATGATTTTTTTACGTCATTGTAGCTAGTTTTCTTTATGAGTTTTAGCTAGTTTTCTTACATTTCAATTCATTGTTTTTAGTATGCTTCCATTTGTATTTGCTGTAGTTAAGCTTGCATAAATGTTGGTAGAATAACTCATAAACTCAGAAAGTTGTGTGTCAAGCCTTCCTCTCTCATCTCTTTCACTGGAGCTTGAGGAGGGTGATGAGATCCATCATTAGAAATATTTGGAGGGGTTAATGATCACCTTTTTTCCTTCTTAGATCTCTTTTTCTTGCATTTTTATTAATATTTGGTTTTATAATTCTAGTATAGGTGGTGATTAAGGCTAACATACTCTGAGTGCCTAATATGAGGTTGAGCGCAAAAAATCATGAGTTATTAGCCTTTTTATAAGGATTTTATCATAAAGACTTGGAGGAGACAACAAGGAGAAATTATAGGAGGATTGTCCACCCTCCTTAACTCTCAGAGGCAGCCAAAGTATCCCCAAGAATTCTATCCAGCAATTTGAATTCCAGAGGCAACCAAGCAACTCAAAGACGAGTGCAATCAATATTTGTTTACTTTGAGTCAAGTGGACTCAATCACTATTTTCTAGGGAGATGTTGGTAGATTCCCTATAGAATAAATAGAGCAAAGCTAGAGCTAGGAAGGGTCAAAACTTTAATGCAAGCTATTGAGATTTTTATTATTTTACTCAGTGTTCAAACTTTCAGAAATGTATGAGGCTAATCTTTTATGAAATGAGCAGACTGATTTCATTTTACTGATTTAAAGTTTTAGAGAGCTAGGCTTATGGGTTAGGGCCCAATCCATGTGCCTCAGCCTCTCTATTGTATTTGTTCTCTGCTTTCTATCATTTCATTAGTTCTGCTTCTGATAATTTAGCTTATGTTTCAAGTTGCTGTTTAGTTTTTATTTTAGTGTGTTGCTATAGGTTTCATTTCCTTGTGAGTAATAGAATAGAGGAGAAAAAAACCAAAAAAGTTGTGGATCAAGACCCCCTTTTCATCTCCGTAAATAGATCTCGAGGAGGGGGAACCTTCCCAAAAATTGAAAAACTGATTTCTATTCACTGTTTCTAAGATTAAAAGTAGAGTTGCATTACCATTTTTCAGTCTTCCTTTGCACTGCATTTTTACACATTTTTCTATTTCTTAGCACATAAATTAGCAATTTGATTGCATAAATTATTGTTAAAACCCTAGAGCAGCTTCGTGGTGCCTCCCCGCTTCATTATCCATCTTTGTCTCCACAATTTGGTCACTGTTGTTACGCCCTTCATTTCCGCTTTTTCCCGCTTATTCTCCTTGTCGCACCCACCCTTTTATTCATAAAAACACTTAAACCATTCAACCTGCCTTATTTCTTTGTTTTTATTAGTCACAATTGCCTTACCCTTTTTAATGCAAAATTCTTGAAAACCATTGGAATTCGACCTCTACCCTTTCTCATCGAACTTCCTGCTACCATACTTCGCTCCATTGCAAATAAAAAATCATCCAAGGTCTTTGTTTATGCTCTTCCATTCCAAGTCCTAATTATGATATTTCCTTTGTGCCTTACCTTTGCCGCTTGTTAATAAAATCACTCAAAAACATTGGAAAACCCGATCCTTTTCCGTACCTTTTAACTTACCACATCTCCCTCTCACCTTTTAACAAATCACATTTCACACTCTCCATCTACTCCTTGTTAACACTTACCTCTCCTTTCTGCCGATTGTGATATTGGTATTGTGCTCCACCACCGGTCCCACCACCACGTCATCTGACTCATCGCATATCGTAGCTCGTTCCTGAAAAACACTTCTGCCACTCCTCCAACCGCGTGATATTGCGATATCGCATATCGCAGATCAGAACCTTTGGCCTTTTCACAAATCTCAATTCTCACTCTCCATCTGATCCTTATTAACACTTACCGCTCCTGTCTGCCGATTGCGATATTGGTATCGCGCTCCACCACTGGTTCCACCACCACGTCATCTGACTCACCGCATATCGTAGCTCGTTCTTGAACAACGCTTCTGTCACTCCTCCAACCATGTGATATTACGATATTGCATATCGCAGATCACAACCTTTGGCCTGATCACAATCGCATTTCGCTCCTGCACCCAAACTGTACTCATGTTTCTTCACTAGCCCACGATATTGCGATATTGTGATATCGCATATTGCATATCGCACTGCCAGCCCTCGATCAAAACTCCACCATCGCACTTTTCAAATAATTCATCTCCAAAGAATTTTTTCATTGTAATAAATATTTAATAAGGTTTAAACCCCCTCTTTCCACCTCTAAGCCTTGTTTCATGTGGTGAGCCCTCCATTAGCACCTTTAGCCCTTTTTCCTCCAAACTACAAGCCACACTTTGTCAATTTTAGTTTATCATGAATAGTTGAATGGTTAGAGGCATGATAGCATGGTAAATTATATCAGAGGATAAGTAGGGTGTGTTTATCTGATTGGCCTAGCTAGGTGAAACTTAGTTTAGTTTCTTTTCAGTCATTTCCTTTTTGTAGATTAAATTAGTTTCCTTTCTGTCATTTCATTTTTGCAATTTAAGTTAGTTTCATTCTTGTCAGTTCCTTCCAGCAATTTAATTTCCAGATCTTATCATAGTTTAAGAAATAGCACCCCTTCATAAACCAGAAGAGGATGACATGAGAAAAATGCATTTTCTGTGTATATAGCACTATCACCTCCAAGTTTGAATGGACCCTGGGTTGATAAAGTAAAGTAGGGCAGCCCCTGGGAGTTGCAACACTCTTGGTGCAATACCAGGGCTCACCAGAGAGCAAATCTCCACTACAGACCAAATTTTCTCTTTATTTTATGATTTCTTGTGAAGAATAGTTAGGTTGTTGTAGTGTCATGAACATGTCTAGAATACTAAGTTAAATTTCTATTTGAATTCTTAAGTAGGTTTTCTTTCCAAATTCAACTCATCTTTTCCATTTTCTTCATCATAGATTTTCTAATGTTTGTTGCATGAACATGTATCTTTCTTGTAGGTTAAAGCAACACAACAAAGGAGGACTTCATCAGCACCCTTAGCATCATTTCTCACCCATAATCAACCTTCTTCCCATCAAATCTCCTTCAGCCCTATTTTTAAGATTTTCACCTTCACACCGTGCGAAAAACTAGAAGTGCAAGACAGGATTCTTAAGAGGTTCTGAGCTTGACCAAGGGGTTTTCCACCTTCCATTCATCCAAATACACCTTAATACCACCTCCCATATGCTTTTATCCATAATTTTTGCCTCAGATTTACCTCATACTATTTCCTGTAGAAATT
This sequence comes from Pinus albicaulis, assembly GCA_034641835.2. Classification (NCBI taxonomy): domain Eukaryota; kingdom Viridiplantae; phylum Streptophyta; class Pinopsida; order Pinales; family Pinaceae; genus Pinus; species Pinus albicaulis. The sequence goes on from CM076582.1 coordinate 252,408,760, forward strand.
CAGGACTTTCCTGTAGCACTACAGGAAACCTGTAGCAGCACCAGTGGGCCTCTCCTTAATCCCAAAAACCATCATCCACCATCAAGACACCTTAAACCCTGCATCCATGAGTTCAATACCCTCCTAAGCCACCTTAGCACTTTCTCCTCCTTGATGCAAAACAATTTACTTACAAGCATAACTAGGTCATGATTAGATGCATGAGTAAAAGCATGATAGTTAAAGCTTGAAGTAGACAGAGTGTGTTTAGCCATTTGGCTTAGAAATGTGTGATTATATTAGCATTATTTATGCAATTTGAATTCAACAATTTACTTCATGAATATGCCTAGTTTTCTTCCATTTCTTTCCATAGCTTAATTTGTAAATTTCTTTCCTTGTAGAGTAGCCAGATGTGCTTTCTTGCTATAGAATAGTTCTTTGATTGCCGATAGAGTAATGTATTTGAATCACTTATAGCTCTAGGTATAAATTTGGAAGTGTGGAAGAATTCACTCAGAAACCTTAGAAATAGCACCCTTTCGTAGGATTCAGAAGAGGATGACATGAGTAGAATGCATCTACTATGAATATAGCACTGTCATCTCCAAGTTTGTACAAACCCCAGGTTGATAAAGTAATGTAGAGTATCCTCTGGGAGTTGCAGCATTCTTGGTGCAATACCAGGGCTCACTAGGTAGGTGGCCACCAATATCTACCTGGATCAATCCTCCCTCCTTAGGAATAAATGGTCCCCATTGTGTGAAAAGCCTCCATGAGGTGAGGAAATTTCTGTTTAAATTTGTCCCTGGTGAACCACTTGCTCTAGTGAAGGAGTTGGACTTCTTTGCAACTCGATATAGCGGGAAATTATATTCATACCAAATAACTTTTATTTCACTCTACCCTTGGTGACTTTACTTAAAGGCCAAGTGATATGAGAGAACCCTAACATGACCCAAAAAGTTGCGCAACTTTGCTAGAGTGGCTGGAAATGGCCAATACCGAATGCATTATATCTTGGATGGGTCCACATGCACTTCCCTCTCATCAATCATGTACCCCATATATTGAACTTGGGGCATACAAAAAATTCATTTCTTCAAATTGGCTCACAACTTGTGTTGTCTTAGGGTTTGGAGGACCTGTCGAATATGGTGGAGGTGCTCTTCCCAACTCTGGCTTAAGATTAGTATGTCATCCAAATACACCACCATGAATGAGTTGGTGAATGGTTGCAATGTCATCCATTTGTTGTTGTCATGTGGAAGAGCCCTATTTGGAAGCAGTGGACACAATATTATTCTTTCCCAGGGGGTGAATCATAAGAACAAAAATTTCTTGGTCTGGGAAATGATACTACTGCATTGCTTTCAGGTTATCAAAGAGATGGTGGTAGGTGGTGCTACTTCTATTATCCTATAAAAATTATTTCTGAAAGTAATAATAATAGTGTGAGGCCTAGAATCATATACAACATGTCACTTCCACAAGTAGGTTGGAATAATAGTACATCACAAACTTCAAGAGGAGAAACTTCACACAATACCTCATCGTTGAAGGGCTTTATGTTGTAGGGAAGGTGACACTGTTGGTTGATGTAGAGATCTCGTCCTTGGTTGAGCCACCCAATAATGTACGAATATGGGTGTGCTATGGTCAATATGCAAAGTCGTTTCATGACCTCTGCTGAAATGAGGTTCTTTTGGATCCCACTATCGACAATGAACTGTAGTGGAGAACCCTTCACCCACATCTATGAGTGGAAAAGGTGCTTCCATCCTCTGGATCTTCGAGATCATTTTTCTTTATCTTGGTGGTGGCAATAGAGGAACTAGGATCCACATCAATAATCTGCTTCCCTTTGCCATTACCCTTGTCGGGTTTTGACTCAAAGTCAAAAAATACATCTGATTCGAAAGCCTTTAGCTCAACCACCAGTGACTGCTTGGCCCAACACTAACTTTTTTTGTGATTTGGGCTCTTATGGAACTCAAACCATTTTCATATGTACTTCTTCATCTTTGTGGTGTTTTTCTATGATTGCAGCTTCAGTGGGCTATCCTAGGTTTCCCCGTCATAGCTTTGTCCTTAATTCTGTGGTTTGGGGCGCCTTTCCCTTGCCTTAGATTCATAGATCCAAAGTTTTTCTTCTTCTATTTACATTTTAGCTCTATATTGATAGCGTATCGATAGGAAGTATCGAGTGAGGAGATGCTGAGGAACTCCATCCCATCCTGGATTTACTTGTGTAGGCATCCGCGGTACTTGAGTACCAACTATAGCTCAAAATCCTTAATACCCAAATTCATACGAAGGATATGAAAAATATTTGTGAACTCTAGTATGTCTTGGTCCTTTCCCCGTCGCAGCGTGGTCCACTTTATGTATTTATCCTCATATCTCCCGAAAGGGTAATACTACTCCTTGATGGCATCCTAGAAATAATTCCAAGTAGGTGTGGCTAAAAATCGTGAGGGTTCATTCTCGTCCCTTTTCTCATAGTAGGTTTCCCACCTATCCTTGATGTGGGGGGCGACTTTGAGGAGTGCAAAAGTAAATTTTTCCAGGTTGGAAAAATCATAAACTGAGAAATATCCTTCTAGTAGATTTAACAATTTATCTATGGTATCTGTTACATAGTAATTTGTCACTATCCCTGTACTCCCCGTTCCTTCATCCTGGAGGACCCATACAGTGACCCTTGTGTACTTTCCAAGCTTGGAATACATACCCCTTAACCACATTTTTTCTGCCAAATCATCTCCCTATACAACTTTTCTGAAAGTTCCTTGTAAAAAAATGGTTTTCAAGGTCGGCGCTTTCACTCAGTGTCTGACCCACGCCGATAGCGGAATTTTCACTGAGACCCACACCAATCGACGCTATGTCTTAATGTTGGACCTGCATCGATCCTCTTTTGGAAAATTTTTTAAATAGAAAAGAAGCTTCCATGACTAGAAGCTTCATGAGGTGTCGAGCTGGAAGTTTGTTTTGAGGATATGGCCGAGCAATTTCCCTTTAGGCTTCTTGTTCCCAAGAAATAGGAACTACTCCAAAGGATAAGCTCTTTTCCCATCAATTGAAGACCCATAACCTCCTCCTCAATTTTTATGTAGGGAGACCTCCTTTAGCTCTACATATTTAGTTAGTGAGTTAGTGATGATAGAAAGGAGATGCAATTATAGCTTCAGGATAATAGTGTAGAGTGTGATTGTTTTTGTGTGTTGGGAACATAGTGAGATCTTGGACCTTTATGTGTGAGGGAGTTGCAAATGTGCTTGGATACAAACCTTCCGAAGGAGAGCCTCAAAATCAAGGCTTGGTTGTAAACTCCCCTTGTCTTTATCATAATAAAATGCATCTGATGTTTATCTTCCATGCTTGTTTACATTTATAAGGATATTTCTAGCATTCCTTGATCAATTAGATAGATTGTAATTGTTTTATGTGTGTCGTGATTTTACGCTTGTCGTGGTATCTTGACTGTCTATACAAGTAATTGAACATTGGCAGCAGCATGTATCAAGCTTGAGAAGAGTGACAGATCAAGAATATTCGATTGAAGACGACAACATAGCATCAGAATGAGGTAGGTCTTCTTCCTTGCTCTGAATTTCATTTACAATCTAGGAAGGTAGATGTTAGTATGTTCCCTTAGTTGCTAGACCCACCCTAGGGCTAGAGGGATTGCCTCTGTCTGCAAAGGGGATTTACCTGGACAACAAATTGGCGACTCTGCTGGGGAGTTTCCTTTGAGTTTGTTAATTTTTGAGGTCTTAGTCATTCGACAAGTTTAGTCGACTGACATTTTCTCTGTTTGTTATTATGTTTTTCATCAACTACGATCTTTTAGTTTTTGCTTGAAGTGGTGAGTCTGGTCTTGGTTGGGAGAAATTCTTTGTTTTTTCTTTTTTAGGAATTGGCACTTTTATTTGTTTGATAGCCACGCCGATTGGCACTAGTTTTCAGTTAGCAACCCACACCAATTAGCCATTGGTGCTAGTTGTCAGTTAGCAAGTCACGCCAGTTGGCACTAGTTTCACCCACAAAAGTCGTACCAATTTCAGCATGTGTGAAAAATTAAGATTTTTATCCTAAGTCCATCACCAGTGTGTCTTTCCCTTCCAGTATTTTTCTCTATATGATTTACACATTCTCCCTTTACTTTTTCACTTGTGAGCATATATTAAATTGCTCGTTGTTCAACTGAAAATTATTCTTTCTATGATTTCTTGATGTAAAAGGGAGTGAATGCCTTTTTTGAGCCCACGCTTTGGAATTCCTCTTTGTTCTTGAACTCATATGTCTTGTAGACTTTTGAGGAATTTGTTACAAAGTGTTCAAAACAATGATTGCATTCTTAGTGTTTGTTTGCATCCCTTTTGCATTCATCCTTCATTAAGGAAATTTGCATTCATTTAGTTTTCGTCTCGGAGTTTTATTTTCATTAAAATGCATTAGATCACATTGCATTGAAAAGTTTTTTCTGAGATCCATCATTGAACTTAGATTGAATTGTTTAATGATTGAAAGCTGAAAATCACATTGAGTGCATTCTCTTTCATTAAAATCATGCATTAATTATATTCTCATTTCATCGAAAAATGCATTGAGTGCATTCTGATTCTTTCAAAAGAAAAAGGAAATTGTGCATAGATTACAATTGCATAGTTTTCAAAAAATAAAATTTTGCATAGATTACATTGCATAGTTTGCATCATTGAATTTTTTTTATTACTTTTGAATAGTGAAAGTCATGTAGTTTGGAAAAGTTTCCATTGATGTTTGTTGCATCATTGTTTGAGACTCTTACCTTAACTAGATAACATTCATTGAATTGAAAGATTTATTTTCTCATATAACTGCATATAGGAGATTGTCAGATGACATTCGATAGGGCATTGAAACTGAGACATAATTCACGATCAACTTTAAAATTTATTCAATCAACGTAAGGAAGAATTGAAACCTAACACACATTTTTAGAGGTCTAGGCTAGTGACGTGTTCTGGCGTTGTTAAACCTAGTAGCTATCGTTCGCCATCTGGCTTTATACAACACTAGTATAGAGTTGTGCTCCCCATACTGTCACATATATAAAGGGATACCCTCATAGGTTGCAATCCTTTATCCATAGGAAGCCGAGTCTACTGCCTTGTAACCGTGATACACTAAACAAAACATTTGGGGAGACTACCTGCACGTACGTCAAGTCCTTGGTTATTTCTCTTTCATTTGATCACCAAGGTGTATAAGGCAGTTCATGGAAACTTGGTACACCCTTTTGCTTATATTTCCTAAGTAGTCATTTTGATCTTTTCGTGACTCCTTAAAAAGTGAAAAGATCATCGAGCTCTTTTCCTTTCACGCTCGTTTCAACTTGAAAGTGATAGATTCACCTTTCTCCTGTTTCTCAACTTTTAAAATATGAAACGATAGATTTTTGTTTCAGTTTCTTAAAATATTAACTGCCCGTGAAATATTCTTGGTTAAAGTTATCTTCCTTAGTGTGTTTTTTTAGGGTTGTTTTCAATGGAAAATTTTTCGGAGTTTACCAACCAAGGAGTCCCCTCTAAAGGGAATCCTAGTCCTTTTCCTGCTTTTAGGAATGTTGGTACTCCTTATATGGAAAAATTGTCCCTTCCTAGGTTAACTGTTGGTTTTCCTATATGGTTATTCTTGACCTTGGTGGTCTCGAGTATTCTGGCCTCTGTACAACCATCTCCTCCGCCTGAACGACAACATGTTGCTTCTAAGGTGGACCTCTCCCCTTCTTCTTCTGTTTCTTCGTCCTCCTCTTCTACTTCTCCTGGTGAAAGTCTAGATTCTAGTAACCTGGTGGCTAAGAAGAAGAAGAAGAAGAAGAAGATGAAGAAGAAGAAGTTAGATAAGCAAGAGGCTAACTCTGCGGCTATTGCGCCTAAGAAACCTTCACTTGGTAAACCATCCAACCTTCCATGGAAAGTCAAATTCCCTTGCATGTTGAGCAAAGGTGACCACTTTCTTCGAGATTTCCCTGACATTCCCAAGGTACTTGAAGCATGGTATGACGGTCGTTCGTCATTTCCTTTGGCTTATAGAAGTCATATTGGTGGCACATCTTCGACTAGAAGTGATAAGACTAATAAGAAATAGGGTAAGATTACCAATCCTTGTAATTTCTGTGAAGGGAATCATCCCATTCACCTTTGTCCATACATGGATGAGGCCACGAGAGTATTGGACAACCCTACTGTTTCTACACCTTGCCTTCCAGTTGGTTACCAGAATTTTTCTTTGAGTCCTCCACTAGTTGATTCCACAATTGGTCAAGATTCATATTTGTTCGATCCTATCCCCTCAGAAATTAAAATTCACAAATTCGTTCCAAACCAACCATTGGTTTAGGAACTAGTCGATCTGATCCCGTCTATGGTTCATCAGGTCTTTTTTGTCGAGAGTGGATCACATACCCCTCACGTTCTTCTTGTTTCTTCAAATCCTTGGACTTGGAGAAAGATTCTCCTGTCCTTGTAGTTCAAGAAGATTCTCCTCCTGCTCCCATGATGGAGGTATAGGAGGATGCTCCTCTTGCTCTAGTAACACCAGGGGATGACCATCTCAGTTTGATGATACCCCCTCCAAGTAGTTTGGTTGCTTCCTTCGATTGGATTCGATTTGCAGGTTACCGTCTTCCTTCTTATGTGCCTTTTGAGATCACGGTACATGCCTTCGATATGGTCATACCTAGCATGATTATAGATGAAGGCACATCTATTAGTGTTCTATCTTCCACTACTTTTCAAGATTTTGGTTCTCCACCGCTTGTGCCTATTACATAGAATCTGTTGGATTTTAACAGAGGAACTAGTCAACCGTTAGGGATCCTTCCAAAGTTGCCTATTACTTTGGGAGGGAAAACTGTCTATATAGATGTGATGGTTGTTCAAGGCCCCTTGGATTTTAATTTAATTTTAGGGTGCGACTATGCTTATGCGATGGGTGCACTTGTCTCCTCCATCTTTCATGTGATTTGTTTGCCACCCAAAGGTCGGATCATGACCATTGATCAACTTTCATTCTTTGGTCCTAACGTGAAATCTAGTCCACCATTATCCCTTCTAGGTCCTTATCCACTGGTTTTATCTTCCCCACCGCAGGTTAATTATGTCGCTACCTATCCCATGCCCGCATTCAGTGATAATTCCGTTGTGCATCATGTGCTGGGGGCATTGGGTCCTGATTTTTGAGATGTTTTTCTCCCATCTGGTGCAGAACCCTTGGAATCCATGACTTCTTATTCCACATGATGAGTTGTCGTCGGAGCATAGTTCGTTTTCTTGTGTCAAGCTCCTTAAAAAATGAAACAAGGTCTTCAAAGCATGGTTCATTTTCTTGTGTCAAGCTCCTTAAAAAATGAAACAAGCTCTCCGGAGCATGGTTCTTTTCCTTGTGTCAAGCTCCTTAAAAAATGAAACAAGGTTGCGGAGCATAGTTCCTTTCCTTGTGGCAAGCTCCCTAAAAAATGAAACAAGATGTCATGAGGATAGTTCGTCTTCTATGTCAACCTCGTTAAAAAATGAATTAGGTCATGAGGATAGTTTGTCTTCTAGGTCAACCTCGTTAAAATATTAATTTGGTCACGAGGATAGTTCTTTTAATGTGTCAACCTCGTTAAAATAGTGAAACACATTCTTGTTCAATTCAAGTCTTTGATATGATCTTGTAAAATCCGAGTCCAGACTTTCTCTTGATCTCGTTATTTGAACCTTCACTCCATCTGGCTTTCATATGGACTGAAGCTTGCGGGGAATGTACCTCGAATTGAGTCACCATGTTGGGGGCATGACAAATTTTTCAAGCATAGTTTGTTTCCGTTTCAAGCTTGTGTAAAAATGAAACTAGTTTCAAGAATAGTTTGTTTGCATTTCAAGCTTGTGTAAAAATGAAACCATTCTCATTTTACCTCTCGTGATTGCCATTTTATCAACCTGTTTTGTTAGATGAACCTTGGTTTTCTCATTCCATCATCCCCATCTACTTGGCCGATCATATGCTTTCACTTGATTGTTTTATCCATTCCTGAGGAACCGCTGCAATGAGTGGTCTTATTAGCCAACCTCTTAACCTTTACTTGTTCTGAGAAGTTCCACCATCATCGGAACGAGTTGCTACCCTTATGCCACTCATTCCTCCAAGAGGAGTCAACTTTCAACTCTTTTCTGACTCTTAAAAAATGAAAATATTGCCGAGAATATTTTCCTTTTGAACTCGTTAAATGACTGCAAAATGATATCTACCCAATATACGTTTACCCCTTTTTCGAGTTGGGATAGATTATTTACAAAAAATCAAAACCTTAGCCTATCGCGACTAAGAGGTTCTCCCAGATATTGTTTTCTACCTTTTAGGATTTGTGAGACTACCTACAAAAAGGGACCTATTGGATTTTTCTTTTTCGCTTCTTTTCAAACTCTATAAATATGAAAATATGTTGAGTTCTTCCTTTCTCAGACTTGTTAAACTCTAATGACATCGGACATCATCACTATGGCGTTACCCTAGTTCCTCCTTCCTAGGGCTCGTAAAATGTACTAGGATGGATTTGTCTGAAGGAAAAACTTATATGACAAGCATATGCTATTCTCTTCAAGCTTGTGTAAAAATAAAGAGGTACTCACCAGAAATGGTGGGGGAAAACAGATGTTATTCATTAGTTGTGTCAAAAGTATGTCACTCTTGAACATGACACTTATCTGTAGTTCGTGTCAGGTTGTGGTATCTTCACTCTGTCACTTTGCCTCCATGGGTTTGGGAAATATGTTTGCCTCTCATTCTATTACCAATATTTTCAACATGAACTCTCATCCTATTTGAGTCAATTGCTGCCAAATTCTGGAGTCATGTCGTCGATATGTTCAAGAGCAAATCCTTCTGAAATTTATACATTCCCTGATCGTCTGTTTCAATCTTGATTCACACTCATATTACATTCTCTGTTTCGTGTCGATGATGTGGGATTCATTATGAACCTCCTTCGACGGATAAATTTTTGTTGACTTCAGCTCATTATCTGAGAAGTTGAACTAGAGACTCCTTTCTGGTACCTTAGAGCTTGCATACCCTAATGGCAATTTCTTCACATTCAACGACAGGTTCACATCATTGGCCTTCTATCAGGTGATTTCACGGGTGTTCGACTTCAATTCACTATTCACATTTTGTGGATTGTATTAGTAGTACCTTGAGAGCCATTGACATTATGGGTGGTTTCTCTCACACTTGTTAATGGTTCACATCATTGACTAGTAATCAAGTGATTTTCTAGCATGTTCGACTTCAACATGTCTATTCACATGTTGGAATTTTTACTTTGATCAGGTGGTGTTGGAGCACAAGACCCTAGGCTTTGATCACAAAAGTACAGGTTGCGAGGAGTGATGAGTCATTCATGATTATATACAAGATTCATTTGATTGGATGGCTGCGACCATACTTGAGTCTATTTGTTGATCCTTATTGCTGGATGGCTGCGTCCATACCTCGGATCTCAGTTCATATATGTACTCTATTATGGATGGCTGCATCCATGCCACATGTTCATATCTCAGATATATCTGTTGTACTTGTAATTGTAGGTCTTTCGACAATGGTGTTTGGTTCGAATGCATTCTCGTAAAGAATTTCACCCCTTCCTCTCGGACGTCTATTCACATGTTGGAATTTGTACTTTGATCAGGTGGTGTTGGAGTGCAAGACCCTAGGCTTCGATCATAAAAGTCTAGTTTGTGAGTAGTGATGAGTCATTCATGATTATATACATGCTTCTTTAGATGGATGGTTGCGACCATACCGTGGGTTCTCTCGTTTTGATCCTCTCTATACGGATGGCTGCGCCCATGCCGTCGATCTACTTCATATGATCCCTTCATTCATATGGTTGCATCCATGTTGAGGATCCATTCACATGATCCTCTTCTTGATGGATAGCTGCACCTATACCATGGATTCATGTATTTTCGTCAGAGATTTTAGTTATGTATATGTATCTATGCTTGATTTGTAGGTCTCTTGACAATAGCGTCTGGTTCCTTACACGTACTTGTAAAGCATTTCACCCCTCACTCATGTTCGGACTTCATACTTTAGGGGGCATCTATTACATAGTAATTTTTCACTATCCATGTACTCTCCATTCCTTGATCCTGGAGGACCCATACAGTGACCCTTGTGTAATTTTCAAGCATGGAATACATACCCCTGAACCACATTTTATATGCCAAATCATCTCCCTTTACAAATTTTATGAAAGTTCCTTGTAAAAACATGGTTTTCAAGGTCAACACTTCCACTTAGTGTTTGACCCATGTCGATCGGTGCTCTGTCTTAATGTTGGATCCGCACCGATCCTCTTTTGGAAAGTTTTTAAATAGAAAGGTGTAATATTCCAAATTGGAAATAGCAGCAATATAAGACATATGTTAGGTCCCTATATTACTAGTATAGTCCCTTATTGTTGTTAGTGTAAACCCCTTATTGTTATTATTGTACCCCTGTAACCCCCATATTGTTATTATTGTGCCCTTAAATTATTATTGTTAGGTCAGCTAGGGTTACATTGTGGCCCCAATAGGATTACATTATGGCCCCATTGACTCCTATATATAGAAAGGAGGTTTTGTAATTTGTATCATCCAAGTATTTTTCATTAATGTAATTTATTAGAGGTTTCCCCCACAAAGTGGCTTATTTCTAAGGCGTTGATATCTCTTTTCTTCTATTTCTGGAGCTGGTTACACAACATTTGGTATCAGAGCTTTGGATTCTAGGGTTTCGTTGCTCCAAACAGGTCATCGTGGAATTTTCTCTATAACTTTTTTTCTACGAAGCTTCAGAAGCTGAAATTTTTAGGGTGCAAAGCTGAAATCCTGAGGAACATCTTGAAAACATTTTAGATCCTGGTTCACAATATTTTCGGAGATATGGTTTGTGGAAGTTAGGTATTTTTGCAGGCTCCTCAATTTAATATAAACAGTTCATCGTGGAATTTGCGCTATAAAGTTTTTTCTACAAAGGTTCAGAAGCTGAAATTTTTAGGGCACGAAGCTGAAATCCTGAGGAAACTTGTCAAAACATTTTAGAGCTTGGTTCATAATATTTTCAGAGATATGATCTGTGGAAGGTAGTGATTTTTTAGGCTCCTGAATTTCATCTCAAAGAGGTGATCGTGGGAAAATATTCATAACTCTCTCTCTGAGCATCAGATTGGAGTGCCGTAAAATGTGGTCACAAGTACACAGACTTTAATTTCTTTTTTATCAATTTCAGAGCTAAAATATGAAACAGTGACACGTGGCAAGTCATACAAGTTCGCTCTATTGAACCAGTCCATAATTAGGTCATTGTGGGAGATTGGACATAAATTTGCCTTGGCGAATCCAAATCAAGTCAGCCCTATGGAATTTGAAATATAATTCAGAAGGCTACCTTAGTGCCCAATTTCAAATATTGAAGAGGTGAAATGAAAGAGATAATACAATTTCAATATCGAGCTCCTCAAAAGCAAGAAAAAGGTGTGTATTTTTTTTTTCTTTTCTGAATTGCATAGGTCTTGTTTGAAGAATCAATTTGAATTGATTACAAGGGCGTATTGTAGAATAGATGTCATTATTGGGTTCTAAAAAATTCCCCGTAAAAATAATTCAACACCCATTAAGCCTTCAGAAGGCTCTACTATGACTCATGAAGATGAAGAATTGCAACATGATGCATCAAAATTACAAGAGCAAGTGCACCAAATTTCGCTCTCGCAAAGAGCAGCAAAAAATGAAATGGAAGTTTTGAAGAAAGGTGTGGAATCTAAGATAGATGGCATGGAAGCTGGAATGGAATTTAAGATGGATGAAATGGAAGCTAAAATGGAAAATATGAAGAATGATCTAAAAGCAGACATGGAAGGTTTGACAAAGTTGATACAAGAAATTTTTCCTAATGGTGAAAAGATAGTAGAGGAAACTCATGATGAGAACAAAATAAATGTTAATCGTGATTTCATAAACTCCAATGTTGGCAGGAAGAACCACCATATTCCAAAAATGGATATGAGGAAGTTTGATGGAAAGGATCCTATAACATGGATACTGTTAGGAATCTGTAATTAGCAATATTGGCAAAGTCCAATCACAAAAAAAACATCATTTCAACCACTTTGGGATTCTAGGATTTAGCCCTCTTGAATCCGGAGAGGGATCTCTCCAATGAGTGCAAAGATGGATTTGTCTTTGAATTTTTGGGTAATGATATTAGGCTAGTTATGAAGGCCAAGGGTTTGTTTTGTTTTTGGCTGGTTGAGCATGAATATTGTTTGAGACGGAAAATCCTAAGTGAAAAGAGTTTCAAAAGTGAGAAGTTGCAAGTAATCAGAGTAAGCTTCAGCCAAAAAGATAGATAATTGCAGGTTTTAGTCCATTGGGCTATGGAGTCATAATAGGGTTTAATTCGAACAGCAAGAGGCAAGAGTGGTCCATGGGGAAAGTCATCTATGTCTAAGGATCTCTTTGAAGTTTGATTTATGGAATGAAATGATACACTTAGAAGGGAAATTAAACAGATGCAGAACAAAGAGTAGCCTAGGATCTGGTAAGTACTTCTAAACTAGCCAGCCTTTAACATAGACTCAAGAAAAACATAAAAGCAAACTAGCATCTGGTAAGTAATTTTAAACTAGCCAGCCTTTGATACACTTTCAATAGAAAACACTTTAAAACAAAGGGAAACTTGAAGGAAACTTTTGGAAAAGAGACTAGTGGGCCGGGCTCACCACAAATCCTCTCCTAGCTCTGCTTTACTTGGTTACTTTCAATACAAACACAAAGATAACACAGAATGGACTAAGATCTGGTAAGTACTTTTAAACTGGTCAGCTTTTAACACATTCCAAGGGAAACATTTAGACAGCTGTGGGGATAAAACCGGGACCAGGGCTCACCATATCTTCCTCAGTTCATCTTCACAAAACATATAATGAAAATAAAATCTAAGAATAACATTCAACTAAGACAATAAGACTAGGGAACGCCAACATTCCTATGCTTGAACTGAATTAAATCATTCCTAAATAACACAGTTTAGAAGAAAACATTCAGATAAAGATTTTCAGTCAGATAAGGTTACTGATGTACAGTAGGTCCTAACTCTATGCATGCTATTCTTTATAAGATAATATTAAACACAGTGAAAACATAAACAAAATAGCAAGTTACAAGTAGAGAAACATCACCGTCAACATAGACCAGGATCCCATAAATCAACTTGTATTGATGCTCCAAACCAGTTGCAGCTTTAAGTCCAGTGCTTTAGTTTAGCAACCATATACACATCTCAGCCTAACCTATCTATCACAAGCAGAGCTCCAAGAGCTAGTGAACACTATTTACAATTAGAAAATTAAGCTCAAGTGTATATCAAAGTTCTGCAACCAACCCCTCACTCATCTTCTGCAGAAGTATATATAGAAGAATGAGGAAGTGAGATCTGATAAAAGATCTCCAATTACAATTAATATAGATTTAAAGGCTTCTTGGTCTTTGAGGGGCTCAATGAAGAAACTTACATGGGTGCACTATGTATTAAATGTTTTACATAAAGTTTAAGCTCGGTGGGAGCTTTTGTTGACCTTTGAGGCTCTGTGTGGCGTCGAAGTAACTTTGCAGATGTTTGTCATTAATTTCCTTGGCAGAGTTTCCTCTTTGGCTGCGTTTTGAGACAAATATCTGATCCTGATCAATAAATTCAGCCTCTGATTGAATACTTTGAGGTACAAGTGGCATTTTAGTAGCTGGGAGGAATCAATTTGCCTCAGATGTGGCAGTGGAAGCGCTCCTGTTGATAAAACCCTTAAGATCTTCTTTAAACTATGTTTTAAATTGGGGATTAGGCTTTTGATAAACATTCTTAGCTGTGATCCCCAGAAATATGTCTTCCATCCTCTGTCCTGGTTCATTTTGATCTTCATTACTGATACTCTCTGACTGTGCCCGATTCATGGTTTTTCTAATATACAGGGCTGTGCAGGGTTATGTGGCATCAATGCCTCATGAACGATTGATGAAAATGTGTTTTTAAGACCCTATGATGATTTTCTTTGGTGAATCGAAGGCAAGAAGATCGTCATCCTTTGCCTTCGAATTTTCTTCAAAAATGGCGAGAAAACCATTTAAACCTTGCAAAATACAAACAAATATTAAAAAATCCTGCAGATATAGGTTTATTGCTGTGGAGGATGTGTGGGGGAAGCGTGGCCGTTCGATGGCATCATCTAATGGTTAGGATTGATCGGGAGAAGTGATAGAGAAGGCGGAAGATTTGTTTAAAACAGAGCCGTCGATCGCGCAGAGATCGACGGTCGAGAGCAGAAACGGAGAGTCAAAGCAGAAAATGTTTGACGGGCAATGAATCAGGGCGGTGGAATATGGGCCGTCGATCTTTAGATCAGATCGACGGTGGAGATCTATTGAATGCCGCGCCATAGCCCGGTTAACTGTCCGGCATCTTCGGTGAGCGATAGCCGTTGGATGGCCCGCCCTAGATCGGATGGTGGATGACAATATCGCGTGGGGTCCACATCCGAACGTTAACGCGCAATGGACGGCGGTTTTATGAACAGTGTCCAGGACGTGTGTCAACCGTTGAATGGAATCACTGCCAATCGGGAAAAAACCTCCCTCGCCCAAAGGCGGTGCAATGAATACTGTGCGGTTTTTGGACAGGTGAGTGGAATGCGGGGACCACCAGGGAGACGGACTCCACTCCATCGATCTACAGATTAGATCAACGGTGGGGGTTGACTGATATTTTAATCGGCGAAAAAGTTTATAACATAATAAAAATTGAAAAATTCGTATAACCAAAGGTTTTATATATATTTATAATGTGGCTTGGTGCCCGACTGTGGGGTTGAGGGTTACATGAAGGGTAATATGACCGGGGTTAAAGAAGGAGGGGCTAAAGACAAAAATACATATAAAACATGCATTTCAATGGTTTAGAGGGGTTCCGATAAGGCAAAGGAGGAGTCTTTAAACCTTATCAAAGGGTTTTGATGAAGGGGAAAGGGAAAAATCATGAAAATGAGGGATTTTTCATGGGAGATGAAAGGGTTAAAATGATGTTAGTTTTGGAATAAGGGAAGGGGGAAAAGGGTGCTTGTAATAGTATTTTGGCTTGGAAATCAACAGGATTTATGAGTTTTGAAGGGAAATAACAGTGAAGTTTTGGATAGAGGAAAGGCACGAGGCCTTCAAGAGTCTTCAAGAGCCAACACTTTTTAGTAATAAAATTTGTTCCTTGAAGGCTAAAAAAGTCTTAGCCACCTTTGATATAACAAATTTTATAGGTGGCTAACAGTGGCTTCACTTGGGGATGGTGCCTTCTTGAAGGCATCAAGAACTTCAGACTTGTATTCTCTGGGAGACTGACCTGTGCCTGATCCATTGGGCTGCCCTTCCTTTGCTGGGATGATATTCTCTAAAAACATATTAGTAGTCATGAAAACAATGGACCTTCATCAATACAAACTTTCTACCTACCCAATCCTACTAATCTAGCATTTTTTCTTCATTAGAGTGCACTTGGATTGGTAAAATATTTCCACAACATTTTATTCTTTTGAAAGCAGGAAATCTAATCTATTTCTACTCCTTATTCTCCATGGACTCAGATTAAAATGTTGAGCCCATGTGATTCTCTACCTAATCTACTGTTTGTTGGGATTAAACTGTCCAACAGACTTTATTCTCTAAATTCTACAACAGAAATTGAAAAGCAATTCAAGTTAGGATTGAATAGTCTAACTTAATGTTGGTCCATGGCATAAAGACAAGCTGCACATAGAAATTTATTTTGCAGAAAATTAAATCAAAATGGAAGGCTTAAGATATGAAAGTTTCTCATCATGGCCTTCTCTTTTCACAACTCTGTTTTGAACTTGTTCGAGCTGTTTTTCTTTGTTCTCTGGTTCAAATTTTGAGTTGATTTGAACCATATTTACATCTTTTTTTACTCAAGAAAATAGAACGTATTTGAGTCAATTTATCTTTGGAAACTTAGGTTCAGATTTTGATCATGTTTGAACCTTTAATTTCTATCCTAAACTATCTACCGATAAGCCAAGATTAAACAGTTTGGCAAATCGAATTCACTATCCTATCAGCAGAAAATTTAAAGCTAATTAGTCAAGATTAGACAGTTTGACTAACTATAAGTGTGTTCTTTAGGAGTGGCATTTAAGCTTGCACACTTTTAGATTTGTTTCTCTTTTTTGGTATGGGGCTATACCTTTCTTGTTTTCATAATCTGCCCTCTTTTCTTTCTTTTCTTTGTTTTTGTATTTTTGATTTTTACAATTTTGAATGCAATGGTGGATGAAATATTTATAATGGAAAAAAGATAAAAGGCTCCAAAAAATATCATGGATCAAGAGAAGTAATGTTTAATCATCCTGCCATTGACAGGAACTCCAAACAATTCTTCTCCATTCAACTCTTGTATAAAATATGCATTGTTACCAACAACTGAATGAATAGAGTAAGGGCCAAGCCATAAGTTGTCAAATTTTCCATGCTTGCCCTTGTCTTCCCTTCTTGAGTCCCACTTTAAAACTTTGTCCCCAATTTTGAAATTGCTAGCCTTTTTTCTTCTGTCAAAAAACTTTTTGATACTGTCCTGCTTCTGTAATGCTTTATTGTGAACCTCCTCTGTGGTTTGTTGAAGATGAATGGTCTGATTTATTCTTCTGATCATGTCGTTTTCTTCAGTTTGTAACTCTTGAATCAACTTCATCACTAGAACACCAAGGCTGTTTGAAAAAATTGCATCAGTACCATACACAAGCTGAAAAGGAGACATAACAATAGATTTCTTCAAAGTCAATCTGTCAGCCCAAAGTGCACGAACCAGCTTTGTGTGCCAAGACATTTTGTTGTCCTCCAACAATTTCTTGATTATGTTCACTAAAATTTTATTTGAGGATTCTACAAGGCCATTACCCTGGGGGTAATAAGCCGTGGAATGCCCCAATGTTATCTGATATCTATGACAGAACTCAACCATCTTGTTTGATCTGAATGTTGCTACATTATCAGTGATAATCTTTGTAGGACAGCCAAATTTGGAGAGAACGTTAGTCTCCATAAATTTTATGATAACTGAATCATTGGCTTGCCTACAAGGAATGGCTTCTATCCATTTAGTGAAGCAGTCTGTGGCAGTGAGAATCCATCTATGCTGGGCAGAAGATGGTGGATGGATTTCTCCTATAAATTCAAGTCCCCACTGTTGAAAAGGGGCTTCAACAGTGATTGGATGCAGAGGCAGGGGTAGCAGTTTTCTTTTGCCTTCAAATAGTTGACATTTATGACAGGCTATGATAATCTTGTGCACATCATTGAAAAGAGTAGGCCAATAGAAACCAACCCTCAAGATTTTGTTGGCTGTTGTCTTCTAGTACAAATGGCCTCCACACTCTCCTTCATGGAACTGGTATTTAACCTTTCCTGCATCAAACTCAGGCAAACATTTAAGCAATAGACCACTTGAATTTTTCCAGTAAAGACATCTATCAATAATGCAATAGTTTACAACTTTTAACTTTAGGAATCGTGCCTTTGTTTTTGTCAAACCAGGAGGTGTATTCAAATTAAGTAAAACATAAACAATATCAGCATACCAAGGAGAATTCATAAAATGATCTTCAACAATAGGAGTTGAGAATCCTTCTTCGTCATCCAAAGCATCAATCATATTGATATCAAGAACTTCAAAATTGGATTCAGCCATTAATTTAGCTAGACCTTGGCCTTTGATGAGTTTAGTGGGTTTTATCTCTAAATCATATTCAAGGATAACATCGATCCACTTACCTCTCTTACCATCTGGGTCATGTGTTAGAATGTCTTTAACAACTAAATTTGGGACAAAGGCAATAATGTGTGAGTGAAAGATGTACACTCTGAAGTCTTTCAAAGCTTTAACAAAAGCAAAAGCTTTCTTTTCCATAATCTTATACTTCAAAGGGGCATCCCTCAATGCCTTGCTAAAGAATGCAATAGGATGCTCTTGTCCTTGCGGATTTCTCTGTAAAAGGACAGCAGCTATGGTATGTTCTGATGCAAATGAAAAAATGTAAAAATATTTTGAAAAATCAGGACTTATAAGAACCGGTGTTTTGGTTAATGCTTGTTTCACCAGTTCAAAAGACTTCTTTGCTTCCAAGGTCCATTTTACCCCTTGCTCCTTCTTTAACATGTTTGTGATATTCCTAAGGAGCTCAGCCAGGTTGGGGATGAACCTTCTCAAAAAGTTAATCTTTCCAATAAAATATTGCAACTCCTTGATGTTCCGAGGATGAGAGATCTGCAATATGGCCTCAATCCTCTTTGGATCTATCTTAATACCCTCTTCTAAAAAAATGTGCCCAAGAATTTTACCTTCATGGAGACAAAATAGTGTCTTCTTAGGGTTCAAAGATATCCCAAAATTCCTGCATTTCTCGAAAACCTTTCTTAAATTTTCTAAGTGCTCTTCATCTATTTTTGAAAACATAGTAACATCATCAAGATAGATAATGATGAAGAAGCCTAGTTCCTCCGAGAACGCTATGTCCATGGCTCTTTGAAAAGTTTCTCTAGCATTCATTAGACCAAAGGGCATTGTCACATACATGAAGGTGCCCCATGGTGTAGTAAATGTGGTCTTTAATTGATCAGCATGGTGAACTAAGATCTGATTGTACCCTGAATAGCCATCCAGCAAAGAAATTCTTCTAGACCCTACCACCCTTTGTAAAATGTGATCCATATTTGGTAAAGGGTAGTTGTCTTTTAATGAAGCTTTGTTGAAGTCTCTAAAGTCTATACAAAGCCTGATCTCTCTAGTTTTCTTCCTAACTGACACCAGATTAGACACCCATTCAGAATATCTAATAGGGACAATAATACCAGCTTCATACATTTTCATGATCTCCTTCTGAACCAAAGGCAACTGAACAGGGTTTATTCTGCGCAATTTCTGTTTGAATGGTTTTTGGTTTTCTTTGAGGGGAATTTTGTGCTATATTATTTCAGTGTCATAGGATTTAAGATCTTCATAACTCCATGCACAAACATCAGAAAAATCTTTAAACAACTCTATGTATTTAAGTTTAATGTGAGCTGGTAAAGTTTTAGACAGTTTAATCATCATAGGTTTAAGTTCACTTTCTATATTGCACTCTTCTACTTCAGCCTCTACAGGTTCCAGTTTTGGCTTTTTGGCCACATCGTTAAGATCAAACAACTCTTCTAAAGGTGCTAGACTGCTTGGAAAAATTTCATCTTTAGAGTGCAAAGTTTCTAACTCATCTGTTTTGAACTCTGCATCCAATTCCGTTTTGTTTTTTAGTTTTCTTGATAGCAGGTTAATATTAACAGGTTCAGGAGACGGTTCTTCTTCACCAAGGAAATTTTCTTCACTACAGTCTGTATCATAATCTGAGTCCGAACTGTGTAGTTCAAATTCATTTCTGAATTGCATGAAGTCTTCTATTTGTTTATCATTTTCAAACACATGCCAATACTTTTCATTATCAGGTACAACTGTTCTAAATTTTATCTCAGTTGTGCAGTCTTTGGTTTCATATGGCGTCAAGCATGTCCTGGCTGCAAAGGCTAAATTGTGGGCCGCAATATTTCTTTTTCTTGGGACAAAAATAGGTTTGGACTCCTAAAAGGTTTTCAAAAGGTCCATGACATCATTTCGGTAGGCTCTAAGTCTGGGATGATTTGCATTATATTCCCCATTGACTTGCCTAATGACTAACTCTGAATTCCCATACACATTAATTCTTCTGGCTCCTAAATTTTTCAATAAATGTAAGCCTAAGAGAAGGGATTCATATTCCGCTATGTTATTGAAACACTGAAAATTTAATCTACAAGAAATGCTTTCCGTGTGGTTATTTTTAGTGTTGGAAATCCAGACACATGCACCAGCGTTAGTTCTTGTGCAGGATCCATCAAACTGCGTACTCCATAGAGGACTAGTTTCAATTTCATCTGTTTGGTGAATGTCCTCTTCAACTACTGTGATTTTCGATTGTTCTTGAGTATCAGCACTCAGTTGAATTTGTTTCATTTCCTCAGATATATTATTGGGTTGAGGACCGCTTTCTTGACTCTCAATGTTTAAAAGCAAAGGATGCATGACTTGTCGTTTAAGACCTTTGTTTAGTTTGCTAATGCTTAATGGTTCAGCAAACTGTTTTGACAGTTCTGTGGTGTTCGTCTCTTCCTCCCTATTGGCCATTAATCCTGTTAAAGTGACTTGTTCACCAAGTGTTTCCTCATTAAACATGATAAAAGAATCAAGGCCTGTATTTACAGAATACATAGGAGAGTTTTGTGGTCCGTCTTGACTTGTAACTGTGTATTTCATATGGGACTCCCTGTAAAGTCTTCTATTCTAATTGAAAATAGGGATAGTCGCATAAGTCATGTCCATTTGCATAGTCCCCTGTAACTTAGCCCCCCAAGATCTTGATAGTAACATTCCATAATTTTGGGGCACATCAGTCACAACAATATCCATGACTAAACATTTGGTTGGAATTTGGGCTAAGTTAACACAGAGGTCCTTGATTAATCCTAAACATTTTACTCTGTTGGAATCAAAGGAGTAAAGTTCTTTGTAAGGTCTGGTGATTTCTAAACCCAGGCTCTCCATTACAGCTTTTGGCATTAAAATATGAGAAGCCCCGGAATCATGCATAGTGTTGTGAAATTTTTTGTCATGAACGTTTAAACTTACATAAAAGGGAGGAACAGGTCCCTCTTGATATCTACCTTCAATCTTAGGACCAAAAATCAGCTCTGGTTGGTCATCATTAAGATTGACTGTGTCCTCATTTTCTTCAATGTTTAAAGCCTTTAAAATTTGGGTTCTATATACATGTTGGGCAGCTAACTCAATCAAGGGAACAGAGATTTTGATCTTTGAAATTTCCTGCTCCAAGATGAAAGGAATTTGACTCTTTAAAGTGATGGTTTCAGCCTTATTAGTTGTCATTCTATCAACAATATTAGCTTGCTGATTTGTTTTATTTACACTTGACAAAATTGTTTTCACATGAGTACTAGATGAAGTGTTAGTACTGCTAAAGTCTGCACTCTGTTTTTCTTTGTTTTGAGTGTCTTTCTGTTTATCATTAACAGAATTTACAGCCACTGTTTTGTCCTTTTGTTTGACAGCTTCAGGTTTGGTTGTAGTGCTATTTTGTGAAGATTTTTCAGAGGTTTTGTTGTTGGGGGTTTGTTGACTGGTTCTGCTTCTAAGGTCTTATTTTTTTTGAGATTCTATGATGACATTTTCCATGTCTTGATAATAATTTTCATCATCATCTCTTATGTCATCATAAGGTGTGTATAGACCTTGTTTTCTATCATAATGAATCTCAAAGTCGTCATTGCCTATCCCCAGCATGTTGATATCATCCTCCTCTACTATTTCATTTGTTTCCTCAACCTTACTTACATAGTTTTGATGAAAGGGAGGAGTGATCTGCTGATCATCTTCCCTAGGTCTGTTTGGAGGTTGGTTCCTTCTAAAATTATGATTCTGGTTCTGATTTCTATTTTGAGGAGCAGTTTGGTTTTGGCTTGCTTGTGCTCTCTTAATTATGCTCATCTCTTTCATCATTTCTTCCATAATTTTCTCCATTTTTGAGTTGGAAGTAGAGGGTGTAGATTCCTCTCTAAAGGACACTCTCTTTTCATTTTTCATTCTTGCTCTCTTTTCCATTAAGTTGACCTCCACAGAAAGGGTGCCTCTTTGCATATCTTCAAGAGTTGAAAAGTCTCTCTCTCTCAGCTGATAGGTCATGTCAGAGTCAAACCCTTTAGGAAACTTGTTTAAAGCTGAGCCCTGTGGAGGTTTTAGTTCTGGGGAAAGTTCATTATACACACTATTGAATCTAGTGCAATAAGCTTGCACACATTCCCCAGTGTTTCTATGGAGGTTCTTGTAATCAGAAAGGACCTAGAGAGGATTCTTCTTTACCTCCCATTTGTTTAAGAAAGTTTGATGGAAGGCTTGGAGATCATTAATACTGTGGGGGGTTAAACCTTTAAACCATTTTCTTACTTCTCCCCCTAAGGTCTGAGAAAATAATCTAAGCTTCATAGAATCATCATCCATTTCATTTCTTTCAAAGTAGTCATCCATCTTATCCACATGTTGTGATGCAGTTGTAGCATTGCTAGCATCATATAGCAAAATTTTGGACTGATAGTCCTGTGGAAGATTGACTAATGGTGCAGGAAGGACCAAGGGAGCATACCATGTTGCCATGATATGTGGTGGGGGTGGATTTACAAGAGGTGGATTAATAAGAGGGAAAGTGGACTGTAGTGGAGTGGTTTGAACAGTGGATGTAGGGTGAGCAGAAGTGGATGGATCAGGAATAGATTGCTAAGCTGATCTTGGATGAGAGACACCTAAATTGTGAAGGAAATGCAAATCAGGAGGTGTTGTTTCTCTGCTGCCAAGATGTTCACTTGTTTCAAGAGATGAAAGTGAAGATTCAGAATCTAACTGATCTAATTCACCAAGAGACCTAGTTCTAAAAGGATTTACTAAGTCAACTTGTGATCATTGTAGAGCTGAAAGATTTTCAGGGACTGAATTAGCTCTCAAGGGTGATCTGAAAATCGTTGATAATTTAATCCTCGGAGACTTCCTAAGGATAATTTCTGGGTTATCAACTAAGTCAGGTGGATCAAGGTTAGGATAGGATCTAGTGTGAATTTTTCTAGGAGCCACTATGTTGTGTTTTTAAGACCCAAATAAACAAGAAAATTTCAACTAGGTATGACAATATTTGAGAGTTTAACTAATATGTTTACAGAAATTTCAATCCTACAGTCCTCTAACTGAGTTTGACTAATGTTAGAATGTTGAGGGTTCTTCCCAGTGGAGTCTTAAGGTCTGCCAAGGATTGTGGAGTCGCCAAGTGGAAGTTTTTAGCTCCTAAGGAGGTAAAAGGTTTTATAGTCCACCACCATGTTTATTGGATACCAAACTGAAATATTTTTTGTGTTTTCTGAGTTATTTTTCAGTCGTGTGGTTTCTAAGAATATTCTAACTTTGTTTCAAAACTTAGCTATGGTTATGAGACAAAGACAGTCTATTCTTATGGCTAAGCTAGCTGATTTTTCAAGGTTAGATAAAGACTTATAGGAATCCTAGGGTTCACCTAGTTTGTCACTAATTCAAACAAGTTTTATCATGATTACCATTCTTTGGTGGTGCTTGAAAAGGCTTCTTTTTACTCACAAGTTTTATAAAAATGAAAATGATTCTGGGTTCAATCCCCAGCGGAGTCGCCACAAATGTTAGGAATCTGTAATTAGCAAGATCAACAAAGTCCAATCACAGAAACAACATCGTTTCAACCACTTTTGGATTCTAGGATCTAGCCCTCCTGAATCCGGAGAGGGATCTCTCCAATGAGTGCAAAGATGGATTTGTCTTTGAAGTTTTGGGTAATGATATTAGGCTAGTTATGAAGGCCAAGGGTTTGTTTTTTTTTTGGATGGTTGAGCATGAATACTGTTTGAGATGGAAAATCCTAAGTGCAAAGAGTTTCAAAAATGGGAAGTTGCAAGTAATCATAGTAAGCTTCGGCCAAAAAGAGAGATAATTGCAGGTTTTAGTCCATTGGGCTATGGAGTCATAATAGGGTTTAATTGGAACAACAAGAGTGGTCCATGGGGCAACTCATCTATGTCTAAGGATCTCTTTGAAGTTTGATTTATGGAATGAAATGATACACTTACAAGGGAGATTAAACAGATGCAGAACAAAGAGCAGCCCAGGATCTGGTAAGTACTTCTAAACTAGCCAGCCTTTGACATAGACTCAAGAAAAACATAAAAGCAAACTAGGATCTGGTAAGCACTTTTAAACTAGCCAGCCTTTGATATACTTTCAATAGAAAACACTTTAAAACAAAGGGAAACTTGAAGGCAACTTTTGGAGAAGAAACTAGTGGGCCCGGCTCACCACAAATCCTCTCCTAGCTCTGCTTTACTTGGTTACTTTCAAGACAAACAAAAAGATAACACAGAATGGCCTAAGATCTGGTAAGTACTTTTAAACTAGCCAGCTTTTAACACATTCCAAGGGAAACATTCAGACAACTCTGGGGATAAAACTGGGACCAGGGCTCACCATATCTTCCTCATTTCATCTTCACAAAACATATACTGAAAATAACATCTAAGAATAACATTCAACTAAGAAAATAAGATGAGGGAACGCCAACATTCCTATGCTTGAACTGAATTAAATCATTTCTAAATAACATAGTTTAGAAGAAAAAATTCAGATAAAAATTTTCAGTCAGAGAAGGTTACTGATGTACAGTAGGTCCTAACTCTATGCATGTTGTTCTTTATAAGAGAATATGAAACATAGTGAAAAGAGAAACAAAATAAAAAGTTACAATTAGAGAAACATCACCATCAACATAGACCAAGATCCCATAAATCAACTTGTATTGATGCTCCAAACTAGTTATAGCTTTAAGTCTAGTGCTTTAGTTTAGCAACCATCTACACATCTCAGCCTAACCTATCTATGACAAGCAGAGCTCCAAGAGCCAGTGAACACTATTTACAATCAGAAAATTAAGCTCAAGTGTATATCAAAGTTCTGCGACTAACCCCTCACTCATCTTCTGCAGAAGTATATATAGAAGAATGAGGAGGTGATATCTGATAAAAGATCTTTCATTACAATTAATACATATATAATGGCTTCTTGGCCTTTGAGGGGCTCAATGAAGAAACTTACATGGGTGCACTTTGTATTAAATGTTTTACATAAAGTTTAAGCTTGGTGGGAGCTTTTGTTGACCTTTGAGGCTCTGTGTGTCGTCGAAGTAACTCTGCAGATGTTTGTCATTAATTTCCTTGGCAGAGTTTCCTCTTTGGCTGCGTTTTGAGACAAATATCTGATCCTGATCAATAAATTCGGCCTCTGATTGAATACTTTGAGGTACAGGTGGCATTTGAGTAGCTGGGAGGAATCAATTTGCCTCAGATGTGGTGGTGGAAGCGCTCCTGTTGATAAAACCCTTAAGATCTTCTTTAAAATGTGCTTTAAATCGAAGATTAGGCTTTTGTTAAACATTCTTAGCCGTGATCCCCGAAAATATGTCTTCCATCCTTTGTCTTGGTTCATTTTGATCTTCGTTACTGATACTCTCTGACTGTGCCCGATTCATGGTTTTTTTGATATACAGGGTTGCGCAGGGTTATGTGGCATCAATGCTTCATGAAGGATTGTTGAAAACGTGTTTTTAACACCCTGTGATGATTTTATTTGGTGAATCGAAGGCAGGAAGATCGTCATCCTCTGCCTTCGAATTTTCTTCAAAAATGGCGAGAAAACCATTTAAACCCTACAAAATACAAACACATATTAAAAAATCCTGCATATATAGGTTTATTGCTGCTGAGGACGTGTGGGGGAAGCATGGCCGTTGGATAGAATCATCCAACAATCACGATTGATCGGGAGAAGTGATAGAGAAGGTGGAATATCTGTTTAAATCAGAGCCGTCGATCGCGTAGAGATCAACGGTTGGGAGTGGAAACAGAGAGTCAAAGTGGAAAATGTTTGACTAGGTGATGAATCGGGGTGATGGAATATGGGCCATCGATTTTCAGATCAGATTGACGATGGAGATCTATTGAATGCCGCATCATAGCCCGATTAACTGTCGGGCATCTTCGGTGAGCGATAGCCGTTGGATGGCCCGCCCCAGATCGGACGGTGGATGACAATATTGCGCGGGGTCCATGTCCGAACATTAACGCATGATGGACGGCAGTTTTATGAACAGTGTCCAGGATGCATGTCAACCGTTGGATGGAATCGCTGCCAATCGAGAAAAAACCGCCCTCGCCCAAAGGCAGTGCGATGAATACCGCGCGGTTTTTGGACAAGTGAGTGGAATGCGGGGACCACCGGGGAGACGGACTCCACTCCACGGGGTTGACTAATATTTTAACCGGCGGAAAATTTTATAACATAATAAAAATCGAAAGAATCATATAACCAAAGGTTTTATATATATTTATAATGCGGCTTGGCGCCCGACTGCGGGGCTGGGGGTTATATGAAGGGTAATACGACCGAGGTTAAAGAAGGAGGAGCTAAAGACTAAAATACATATAAAACATGCATTTCAATGGTTTAGAGGGGTTCCGATAAGGCAAAGAAGGAGTCTTTAAACCTTATCAAAGGGTTTTGATGAAGGGGAAAGGGAAAAACCATGAAAATGAGGGATTTTTCATGGGAGATGAAAGGGTTAAAATGAGGTTAGTTTTGGAAGAAGGGAAGGGGGAAAAAAGTGCTTGCAGTAGTATTGTAGCTTGGAAATCAGTAGGATTTCTGAGTTCTGAAGGGAAACAACAGTGAAGTTTTGGACTGAGGAAAGGCATGAGTCCTTCAAGAGTCTTCAAGAGCCAACACTTTTTAGTAATAAAATTTGTTCCTTGAAGGCTCAAAAAGTCTTAGACACCATTGATATAACAAATTTTATAAGTGGCTAACAGTGGCTCCACTTCGGGATGGTGCCTTCTTGAAGGCATCAAGAACTTTAGACTTGTATTCTCTGGGAGGCTGACCTGTGCCTGATCCATTGGGTTGCCCTTCCTGTGCTGGGATGATCTTCTCTGAAAACATATTAGCAGTCATGAAAACAATGGACCTTCATAAATACAAACTTTCTACCTACCCAATCCTACTGATCTAGCATTTTTTCTTCATTAGAGTGCACTTGGATTGGAAAACTCTTTCCACAACATTTTATTCTTTTGAAAGCATGAAATCTAATCTATTTCTACTCCTTATTTCTCCATGGACTCAGATTAAACATTTGAGCCCATATGATTCTCTACCTAATCTACTGTCTGTTGGGATTAAACTGTCCAACAGAATTTATTCTCTAAATTCTACAACATAAATTGAAAAGCACTTCAAGTTAGGATTGAATAGTCTAACTTGATGCTAGTCCATGGCATAAAGACAAGCTACACATAGACATTTATTTTGCAGAAAATTAAATCAAAATGGAAGGCTTAAGATCTGAAATTTTCTCATCATGGACTTCTCTTTTCACAGCTCTTTTTTGAACTTGTTTGAGTTTTTTTTCTTTGTTCTCTGGTTCAAATTTTGATTTGATTTGAACCAGATTTACATCTTTTTTGACTCAAGAAAATAGAACGTATTTGAGTCAATTTATCTTTGGAAACTTAGGTTTAGATTTTGATCATGTTTGAACCTTTAATTTCTATCCTAAACTATCTACTGATAAGCCAAGATTAAACAGTTTGGCAAATCGAATTCACTATCCTATCAACAGAAAATTTAAAGCTAATTAGTCAAGATTAGACAGTTTGACTAACTAGAAGTTTGTTCTTTAGGAGTGGCATTTAAGCTTGCACACTTTCAGATTTGTTTCTCTTTTTTGGTATGGGGCTATACCTTTCTTGTTTTCATAATCTACCCTCTTTTCTTTCTTTTCATTGTTTTTGTATTTTTGACTTTTACAATTTTGAATGCAATGGTGGATGAAATATTTATAATGGAAAAATGATAAAAGGCTCAAAAACATATCATGGATCAAGAGAAGTAATGTGTAAGCATCCTGCCATTGACAGGACCTCCAAACAATTCTGCTCCATTCACTCTTGTATAAAATAGGCATTGTTACCAGCAAATTAATGAATAGAGTAAGGGCCAAGCCATAAGTTGTCAAATTTTCCATGCTTGCCCTTGTCTTCCCTTCTTGAGTCCTACTTTAAAACTTTGTCCCCAATTTTGAAATTGCTGGCATTTGTTCTTCTGTCAAAAAACTTTTTGATACTGTCCTGCTTCTGTAATGCTTTATTGTAAACCTCCTCTCTGGTTTGCTGAAGATGAATGATCTGATTTATTCTTCTGATCATGTCATTTTCTTAAGTTTGTAACTCTTGAATCAACTTCATCACTAGAACACCAAGGCTGTTTGGAAAAAATGCATCAGTACCATACACAAGCACAAAAGGTGACATACCAATAGATTTCTTCAAAGTCAATCTGTCAGCCCAAAGTGCACTAACCAGCTTTGTGTGCCAAGACTTTTTGTTGTCCTCCAACAGTTTCTTGATTATGTTCACTAAAATTTTATTTGAGGATTCTACAAGGACATTACCCTGGGGGTAATAAGCCGTGGAATGCCCCAATGTTATCCAATATCTATGACAGAATTCAACGATCTTGTTTGATCTGAATGTTGCTGCATCATCAGTGATAATCTTGGTAGGACAGCCAAATCTGGAGAGAACGTTAGTCTCCATAAATTTTATGATAACTGAATCATTGGCTTGCCTACAAGGAATGGCTTCTATCCATTTAGTGAAGTAGTCTGTGGCAATGAGAATCCATCTATGTTGGGCAGATATGGTGGATGGATTTCTCCTATAAAGTCAAGTCTCCACTATTGAAAAGGGGTTTCAACAGTGATTGGATGCAGAGGCAGGGGTAGCAGTTTTCTTTTGCCTTCAAATAGTTGACATTTATGACAGGCTATGATAATATTGTGCACATCATGGAAAACAGTAGGCCAATAGAAACCAACCCTCAAGATTTTGTTAGCTGTTGTCTTCCAGTACAAATGGCCTCCACACTCTCCTTCATGGAACTGGTATTTAACCTTTTCTGCATCAAACTCAGGCAAACATTTAAGCAATAGACCACTTGCATTTTTCCAGTAAAGACATCTATCAATAATGCAATAGTTTACAGCTTTTAACTTTAGGAACCTTGCCTTTGTTTTTTTCAAACCAGTTGGTGTATTCAAATTAATTAAAACATAAACAATATTAGCATACCAAGGAGAATTCATAAAATGATCTTCAACAATAGGAGTCGAGAATCCTTCTTGGTCATCCAAAGCATCAATCATATTGATATCAAGAACTTCAAAATTGGATTCAGCCATTAATTTAGCTGTACCTTGGCCTTTGATGAGTTTAGTGGGTTTTATCTCTAAATCATATTCAAGGATAATAGCAATCCACTTACCTCTCTTACCATCTGGGTCCTGTGTTAGAATGTCTTTAACAACTAAGTTTGGGACAAAGGCAATAATGTGTGAGTGAAGGATGTACACTCTGAAGCCTTTCAAAGCTTTAACCAAAGCAAAAGCTTGCTTTTCCATAATATTATACTTCAAAGGGGCATCCCTCAATGCCTTGCTAAATAATGCAATAGGCTGCTCTTGTCCTTGCGGATTTCTCTGTAAAAGGACAACAACTATGGTATGTTTTGATGCAAATGAAAAAATATAAAAATCTTTTGAAAAATCAGGACTTATAAGAGCTGGTGTTTTGGTTAACGCTTGTATCACCAGTTCAAAAGACTTCTTTGCTTCCAAGGTCCATTTTACCCCTTGCTCCTTCTTTAACATGTTTGTGATATTCCTAAGGAGCTCAACCAAGTTGGGGATGAACCTTCTCAAAAAGTTAATCTCTCCAATAAAAGATTGCAACTCCTTGATGTTCCAAGGATGAGAGATATGCAATATGGCCTCAATCCTCTTTGGATCTATCTTAATACCCTCTTCTGAAATAATGTGCCCAAGAATTTTACCTTCTTGGAGACCAAATAGTGTCTTCTTAGGGTTCAAAGATATCCCAAACTTCCTGCATTTCTAGAAAAAATTTCTTAAATGTTCTAAGTGCTCTTTATCTGTTTTTGAAAACATAGTAACATCATCAAGATAGATAATGATGAAGAATCCCAGTTCCTCCGAGAACAGTATGTCCATGGCTCTTTGAAAAGTTGCTCCAGCATTCATTAGACCAAAGGGCATTTTCACATACATGAAGGTGCCCCATGGTGTAGTAAATTTTGTATTTAATTGATCAACAGGGTGAACTAAGATCTAATTGTACCCTGAATAGCCATCCAGCAAAGAAATTCTTCTAGACCCTACCACCCTTTGTAAAATGTGATCCATCTTTGGTAAAGGGTAGTTGTCTTTTAATGAAGCTTTGTTCAAGTCTCTAAAGTCTATAAAAAGCCTGATCTCTCCAGTTTTCTTCCTAAACGACACCAGATTAGACACCCATTCAGAATGTCTAATAGGGAAGATAATACCAGCTTCATACATTTTCATGATCTCCTTCTGAAACAAAGGCAACTGAATAGGGTTTATTCTGCGCAGTTTCTATTTGAATGGTTTTTGGTTTTCTTTGAGGGGAATTTTGTGCTGTATTATTTCAGTGTCATAGGATTTAAGATCTTCGTAACTCCATGCAAAAACATCAGAAAACTCTTTAAACAGCTCTATGTATTTAAGTTTAATGTGAGCTGGTAAAGTTTTAGACAATTTAATCATCATAGGTTTATGTTCACTGCCTATATTTCACTCTTCTACTTCAGCCTCTACATGTTCCAGTTTTGGCTTTTTGGCCACATCGTTAAGATCAAACAACTCTTCTAAAGGTGCTAGACCGCTTGGCAAACTTTCATCTTTAGAGTGCAGAGTTTCTAACTCATCTGTTTCGAACTCTGCATCCAATTCCGTTTTGTTTTTTAGTTTTCTTGACAGCAGGTTAATATTAATAGGTTCAAGAGACAACTCTTCTTCACCAAGGAAATTTTCTTCACTACAGTCTGTATCATAATCTGAGTCCGAACTGTGTAGTTCAAATTCATTTCTGAATTGCATGAAGTCTTCTATTTGTTTATCATTGTCAAACACCTGCCAATACTTTTCATTATTAGGTACAACTGGTCTAAATTTTATCTCAGTTTTGCAGTCTTTGGTTTCATATGGCATCAAGCATGTCCTAGCTGCAAAGGCTAAATTGTGGGCCGCAATATTTCTTTTTCTTGGGACAAAAAACCGTTTGGACTCCTCAAAGGTTTTCAAAAGGTCCATGAAATTGTTTCGGTAGGCTCTAAGTCTAGGATGATTTGCATTATATTCCCCATTGAATTTCCTAATGATTAACTCTGAATCCCCATACACATTAATTCTTCTGGCTCCTAACTTTTTCAATAAATGTAAGCCTAAGAGAAGGGATTCATATTCCGCTATGTTATTGGAACACTGAAAATTTAATCTATAGGAAATGCTTTCTGTGTGGTTATTTTCAGTTTTGGAAATCCAGACACCTGCACCAGCGTTAGTTCTAGTGCAGGATCCATCAAAATACATAATCCATAGAGGACTAGTTTCAATTTCATCTGTTTGGTGAACGTCCTCTTCAACTATTGTGCTTTCCAAATCTTCTTGAGTATCAACACTCAGTTGAATTTGTTTCATTTCCTCAGATATATTATTGGTTTGAGGACCGCTTTCTTGACTCTCAATGTTTAAAAGCAAAGGATGCATGACTTGTCGTTTAAGACCTTTGTTTAGTTTGCTAATGCTTAACGGTTCAACAAACTGTTTTGACAGTTCTGTGGTGTTCACCTCTTCCTCCCTATCGGCCATTAATCTTGTTAAAGTGACTTTTTCACCAAGTGTTTCCTCATTAAACATGATAAAAGAATCAAGGCCTGTATTTACAGAATACATAGGAGAGTTTTGTGGTCTGTCTTGACTTGTAACTGTGTATTTCATATGGGACTCCCTGTAAAGTATTCTATTCTAATTGAAAACAAGGATAGTCGCATAAGTCATGTCCATTTGCATAGTCCCCTGTAACTTAGCCCCCCAAGATCTTGATAGTAACATTCCATATTTTGGGGGCACATCAGCCACAACAATATCCATGACTAAACATTTGGCTGGCATTTGGGCTAAGTTAACACAGAGGTCCTTGATTAATCCTAAACATTTTACTCTGCTAGAATGAAAGGAGTAAATGTCTTTGTAAGGTCTGGTGATTTCTAAACCCAGGCGCTCCATTACAACTTTTGGCATTAAATTATGAGAAGCCCCGAAATCATGCATAGCATTGTGAAATTTTTTGTCATGAATGTTTAAACTTACATAAAAGGGAGGAACAGGTCCCTCTTGATATCTACCTTCAATCTTAGGACCAAAAATCAGCTCTGGTTGGTCATCATTAAGATTGACCGTGTCCTCATTTTCTTCAATGTTTAAAGCCTTCAAAATTTGGGTTCTATATACATGTTGGGCAGCTAACTCAGTCAAGGGAACAAAGATTTTGATCTTTGAAATTTCCTGCTCCAGGCTAAAAGGAATTTGAATATTTAAAGTGATGGTTTCAGCCTTATTAGCTGTCATTCTATCAGCAATATCAGCTTGCTGATTTGTTTTATTTACACTTGACAAAATTGTTTTCACATGAGTACTAGATGAAGTGTTAGTACTGCTAATGTCTGCACTCTGTTTTTCTTTGTTTTGAGTGTCTTTCTCTTTATCATTACTAGAATTTACAGCCACTGTTTTGTCCTTTTGTTTGACAACTTTAGGTTTGGTTGCAGTGCTGTTTTGTGAAGATTTTTCAGAGGTTTTGTTGTTGGGGGTTTGTTGACTGGTTCTGCTTCTAAGGTCATATTCTTTTTGAGATTCTATGATGACATTTTCCATGTCTTGATAATAATTTTCATCATCATCTCTTCTTTCATCATAAGGTGTGTATAGACCTTGTTTTCTATCATAATGAATCTCAAAGTCGTCATTGCCTATCCCCAGCATGTTGATATCATCCTCCTTTGCTATTTCATCTGTTTCCTCAACCTCACTTACATAGTTTTGATGAAAGGGAGGAGTGATCTGCTGATCATCTTCCCTAGGTCTGTTTGGAGGTTGGTTCCTTCTAAAATTCTGATTCTGGTTCTGATTTCTATTTTGAGGAGCAGTTTGGTTTTGTCTTGCTTGTGCTCTCTTAATTATGCTCATCTCTTTCATCATTTCTTCCATCATTTTCTCCATTTTTGAGTTGGAAGTAGAGGGTGTAGATTCCTCTCTAAAGGACACTCTCTTTTCATTTTTCATTCTCGCTCTCTTTTCCATTAAGTTGACCTCCACAAAAAGGGAAACTCTTTGCATATCTTCAAGAGTTTCAAAGTCTCTCTCTCTCAGCTGATAGGTCATGTCAGATTCAGCCCCTTTAGGAAACTTGTTTAAATTTGAGCCCTGTGGAGGTTTTAATTCTGGGGAAAGTTCATTATACACACTATTGAATCTAGTGCAATAAGCTTGCACACTTTCCCTAGTGTTTCTATGGACGTTCTTGTAATCAGAAAGGACCTGGAGAGGATTCTTCTCCACCTCCCATTTTTTAAAGAAAGTTTGATGGAAGGCTTGGAGATCATTAATACTGTGGGGGGTTAAACCTTTAAGCCATTTTCTTACTTCTCCCCCTAAGCTCTGAGAAAATAATCTAAGATTGAAAGAATCATCATCCATTTCATTTCTGTCAAAGTAGTCATCCATCTTATCCACATGTTGTGATGCAGTTGTAGCATTGCTAGCATCATATAGTGGAATTTTTGACTAATAGTCCTGTGGAAGATTGACTAATGGTGCAGGAAGGACCAATGGAGCATACCATGTTGCCATGATATGTGGTGGGGGTGGATTTACAAGAAGTGGATTAATAAGAGGGAAAGTGGGCTGTAGTGGAGTGGTTTGAACAGTGTATGTAGGGTGAGCAGAAGTGGATGGACCAGGAATAGATTGTTGAGCTGATCTTGGATGAGAGACACTTAAATTGTGAAGGAAATGAAAATTAGGAGGTGTTGTTTCTCTGCTACCAAGATGTTCACTTGTTCTAGGAGATGAAAGTGAAGACTCAGAATCTAACTGATCTAAGTCACCAAGAGACCTAGTTCTAAAAGGATTTACTAAGTCAAATTGTGATCGTTGTAGAGCTGAAATATTTTCAGGGACTGAATTAGCTCTCAAGGGTGATCTGAAAATAGTTGATAATTTAATCCTAGGAGACTTCCTAAGGATACTTTCTGGGTTATCAACTAACTCAGGTGGATCAGGGTTAGGATAGGCACTTGTGTGAATTTTTCTAGGAGCCACTATCTTGTGTTTTTCAGACCCAAATAAACAATAAAATTTCAACTAGGTATGAAAATCTTTGAGAGGTTAACTAATCTGCTAACATAAATTTCAATCCTACAGTCCTCTAACTGAGTTTGACTAATGTTATAATGTTGAGGGTTCTTCCCAGTGGAATCTTAAGGTCTGCCAAGTATTGTGGAGTTGCCAAGTGGAAGTTCTTAGCTCCTAAGGAGGTAAAAGGTTTTATGGTCCACCACCATGTTTATTGGATACCAAATTGAAATATTTTTTGTGTTTTCTGAGTTATTTTCAGTCGTGTGGTTTCTAAGAATATTCTAACTCTATTTCAAAACTTAGCTACGGTTATGAGACAAAGACAGTCTATTCTTATGGCTAAGCCAGCTGATTTTTCACGGTTAGATAAAGAGTTATGGGAATCCTAGGGTTCACCTAGTTTGTCACTGATTCAAACAAGTTTTATCATGATTACCATTATTTGGTGGTGCTTTAAAAGGATGCTTTTTACTCACAAGTTTTATAAAAAAGAAAATGATTCTGGGTTCAATCCATAGAAGAGTCGCCAGAAATGTTAGGAATCTGTAATTAGAAAGATCAACAAAGTCCAATCACAGAAACAACATCATTTCAACCACTTTGGGATTCTAGGCTCTAGCCCTCCTGAATCCGGAGAGGGATTTCTCCAATGAGTGCAAAGATGGATTTGTCTTTGAAGTTTTGGGTAATGATATTAGGCTAGTTATGAAGGCCAAGGGTTTATTTTGTTTTTGGATGGTTGAGCATGAATACTGTTTGAGACGGAAAATCCTAAGTGCAAAGAGTCTCAAAAGTGAGAAGTTGCAAGTAATCAGAGTAAGCTTCGGCCAAAAAGATAGATAATTGCAGGTTTTAGTCCATTGGGCTATGGATTCATAATAGGGTTTAATTGGAACAACAAGAGGCAAGAGTGATCCATGGGGAAAGTCATCTATGTCTAAGGATCTCTTTGAAGTTTGATTTATGAAATGAAATGATACACTTAGAAGGGAAATTAAATAGATGCAGAACAAAGAGAAGCCCAGGATCTGGTAAGTACTTCTAAACTAGCCAGCCTTTGACATAGACTGAAGAAAAACATAAAATAAAACTAGGATCTGTTAAGTACTTTTAAAATAGCTAGCCTTTGATACAATTTCAATAGAAAACACTTTAAAACAAAGGGAAACTTGAAGGCAAATTTTGGAGAAGAAACTAGCGGGTCAGGCTCACCACAAATCCTCTCCTAGCTCTGCTTTACTTGGTTACTTTCAAGACAAACACAAAGATAACACAAAATGGCCTAATATCTGGTAAGTACTTTTAAACTAGCCAACTTTTAACACATTCCAAGGGAAACATTCAGACAGCTGTGGGGATAAAACCGGGACCAGGGATCATCATATCTTCCTCAGTTCGTCTTCACAAAACATATACTGAAAATAACATCTAAGAATAACATTCAGCTAAGAAAATAAGATGAGGGAATGCCACCATTCCTATGCTTGAACTGAATTAAATCATTCCTAAATAACACAGTTTAGAAGAAAACATTCAGATAAAGATTTTCAGTCAGAGAAGGTTACTAATGTACAGTAGGTCCTAACTCTATGCATGCTGTTCTTTATAAGAGAATATGAAACACAATGAAAACATAAACAAAATAACAAGTTACAAATAGAGAAACATCACCATCAACATAGACCAGGATCCCATAAATCAGGTTGTATTGATGCTCCAAACCACTCACAGCTTTAAGTCCAGTGCTTTAGTTTAGCAACCATGTACACATCTCAGCCTAACCTATCTTTCACAAGCAGAGCTCCAGGAGCTAGTGAACACTATTTACAATCAGAAAATTAAGCTCAAGTGTATATCAAAGTTCTGCAACCAACCCCTCACTCATCTTCTGCATAAGTATATATAGAAGAATGAGGAGGTGAGATCTGATAAAAGATATCCAATTACAATTAATACAAATTTAACGGCTTCTTGGCATTTGAGGGGCTCAATGAAGAAACTTACATGGGTGCACTCTGTATTAAATGTTTTACATAAAGTTTAAGCTCAGTGGGAGCTTTTGTTGACCTTTGAGGCTCTGTGTGGTGTCGAAGTAACTCTGCAGATGTTTGTCATTAATTTCCTTGGTAGAGTTTCCTCTTTGGCTACGTTTTGAGACAAATATCTAATCTTGATCAATAAATTCGGCCTCT
Source organism: Pinus albicaulis (assembly GCA_034641835.2). NCBI lineage: Eukaryota > Viridiplantae > Streptophyta > Pinopsida > Pinales > Pinaceae > Pinus > Pinus albicaulis. The sequence goes on from CM076582.1 coordinate 252,445,048, forward strand.
GATTGAATAATTTGAGGTACAGGTGGCATTTTAGTAGCTGGGAGGAATCAATTTGCCTCAGATGTCGCGGTGGAAGTGCTCCTATTGATAAAACCCTTAAGATCTTCTTTAAACTATGTTTTAAATTGGGGATTAAGCTTTTGATAAACATTCTTAGCCGTGATCCCCGGAAATATGTCTTCCATCCTCTGTCCTGGTTCATTTTGATCTTCGTTACTGATACTCTCTGACTGTGCCCGATTCATGGTTTTTCTGATATACAGGGCTGTGCAGGGTTATGTGGCATCAATGCTTCATGAACAGTTGATGAAAACATGTTTTTAACACCCTGTGATGATTTTCTTTGGTGAATAGAATGCAGGAAGATCGTCATACTCTGCCTTTGAATTTTCTTAAAAAATGGCGAGAAAACCATTTATACCCTGCAAAATACAAACAAATATTAAAAAATCCTGCATATATAGGTTTATTGCTGCGGAGGATGTGTGGGGGAAGCATGGCCATTGGATGGCATCATCCAACGGTGAGGATTGAGCGGGAGAAGTGATAGAGAAGGCGGAGTATTTGTTTAAATCAGAGCCGTCGATCGTGTAGAGATCGACGTTCGGGAGAGGAAACAGAGAGTCAAAGTAGAAAATGTTTGACCGGGCGATGAATCAGGGCAATGGAATATGGGCCATCGATCTTCAGATCAGATCGACGTTGGAGATCTATTGAATGTTGCGCCGTAGCCCGGTTAACTGTCGGGCATCTTTGGTGAGCGATAGCCGTTGGATGGCCCGCCCTAGATTGGATGGTGGATCAAAATATCGTGTGGGGTCCATGTCCGAACGTTAACGCATGATGGATGGAGGTTTTATGAATAGTGTCCAGGACGCATGTCAATCGTTGAATGGAATCGCTGCCAATCGGGAAAAAAATGCCCTCGCCCAAAGGCGGTGCGATGAATACCGCGCGGTTTTTGGACAGGTGAGTGGAATGCGGGGATCACCGGGGAGACAAAATTTGCTCTGTCTATCTGTAGATTAGATCGACGGTGGGGGTTGGCTGCTATTTTAACCGGCAGAAAAGTCTATAACATAATAAAAATCGAAAAATTCATATAACCAAAGGTTTTATATATATTTATAATGCGGCTTGGCACCCGACTGCGGGGCCGAGGGTTATATGAAGGGTAATACGGCCGGGGTTAAAGGAGGGGCTAAAGACTAAAATACATATAAAACATGCATTTCAATGGTTTAGAGGAGTTCCGATAAGGCAAAGAAGGAGTCTTTAAACCTTATCAAAGGGTTTTGATGAAGGGGAAAGGGAAAAATCATGAAAATGAGAGATTTTCATGGGAGATGAAAGGGTTAAAATGAGGTT